>CM055441.1:16430906-16750906 GCA_029228465.1 Salix viminalis
TTATATATAGTCTTTTATATTTAGGTTAAGTTAGGCATGTATTTGATATTATTATTATAAAACCCTAGTCTACTTTTCTTATTTCTCTATTTATATATTTTGAATTGCCTAACATTACCTAAGAGATAAAAGGCGTGACTGTTTTACTGTGTATACAGACTCAATTCACTATTTATTGCTATAGTGTAATTACTAGTTTACCCTCAGGACCGAAATTTTTTAACCCTTGGGACCGGGAGCATTTTTGAATTTTCCAGGGGACACAGATGGTATTTCTGAATTTGTTGCACAGTGAAACGACGAAAATAGCCCCCCTAAAGGAAAAAATAAGACAAACCAGACTGAGGGCACTTTAGCCATTTTCCAGGGGACATGGATGGAATTTTTAAATTTGTTGCACAATGAAACGACTATTTTAGCCCCCCTAAACGACAAAAAACAGGTGCCGGAACCGGGGGTATTTATGCATTTTTCACGGTGGTTATCGGGTGGGTCCAGGGGTGTGTTGGTAATTGTCCATTATTTTAATATTTATTTTTGAAAAAACTGCAATCGCGTTGTACGAACGCGTCTGCAGTGTTTTCGCCGCACGTGCCCTTCGAGCGGTGCGTGTTACGTCATATAAAGGTCAAAAACCATGTTTTGCCGTGTCACATGGGGCGCCACCATGTCCTGTTTTTCCGGTGCGGCGCGTGTCTGGATACGGTGGCCGGTTAAGCTTCGATGACCGATTTTATGTCTGCGCTCCCTTTTCTCTCTCCGGCCGCGCGGAAATACGCTCTGGTCCTTGATGTGTGAGTAATGTTTATTTTGATCCCTAGTCTTTTGATTTCGCTTTTATTATTGTTGTTTTAAATATAGTTTTGGATTTGTTGCAATTGTGCCCTTCAATTGGAAACTGATTATATATGTTGAGTTTCAATTTAGCCTTTATTCTTTTGATTTTCGGTTTGGGTCCTCCAATTGAAATTTTTCATATATTCTATCTTTCATTTCTGTCGTTATTCTTTTAATTTTGTAAAAACATTATAATATTTTAAAAATGTCTTTATTTATTTCGGTCCCATGGTTTTATTTATTTCAATTTTGTCCTTCAATTGAAATTAATTATATAGTTTGTTTTAATTTGTTTTGATTGTGTCCTCCAATTGAAATTAGTCATATTTCAATCCTTATTCTTTTAATTTTCTTAACAAAATTACACTGTAATTGTTTTTTAAAATATATTTATTTATTTCGGTCCCAATATTTTTAATTTGTTTCAATTTTGTTGCTCGATTGGAGTTAATTATATATTTATTTTTCATTTCGATTCTTATTGTTTGAATTTTTTATTTGCTATTAATTTCTTTAGTTTTTCCTGTCATTCTTGGGCGACATTTATTTTTTATCCTTATTTATGCATCTATGTTTTTAGTTTTTGCTTTTATTTTTTGTCGTTTTATTTTTTATTAGAGATTTATTTTTATTTGGTTCAGTCCTGAAATTTTAATTTATGTCTGTGATTATTTTCAAATTAATATTGCTCCTTTTTTCTCTTTGTATTTTCTGTTATTTTTATCTATTCATCGGACATATGATTTTATTGTTTGCTCCATAATTATGATAATTTTAGTTGTTATTTTTTTTATTGTTTTTTTGTAAAAATGTTTTGCTTTTTTATCTTAACAGGAATTCTGCACAGATTTATTATTTCATCTAAATTTATATTGTAATAATAAAATTCACATATTTAAGACTTATATTATATATTCTTAACATATATAACATGTTAAAAAAAATAAGAGGAGATTTTTTTTTTCTTGTGGACAAATTCGTCTACATTATTTTCTCTATACACACACTTACGACTAGTAAGAGTTTTGTACTCATCAGAACAGCCAAGTAGTCATAGCTTCATCGGGCTAATTTTTTCCTGGAACGTTCGTACCATGTGAGTCATGTTTACACGGCACTTTATTTTGAGAGAAAGCAGCCACCATATACTTGACCATAACAAAGCTTTTCTGGGGGGTCATGATCACTCGTGATCATAAGACAATAACATGTTTTGATATTCTGGAATGTGTTATTTTCAGGTTTGAAAATGTGATTGAAATTATTTTTTAAAGTGTTTTTTAATCAGAAATAATATATATATTTTTTTTATTTTTAATATCAACCAATCAAAATAATTTAAATTACAATTTAAAAGATAAAATAAAATAAAAATTCTGATTTTTGTAATATTTTTTAAAATATAATACCAAACCAGAACTTAATGGTCATGCTAGACACTTTTTCTCTATTTTGGCCATATAAAAATTGATGGGTTTTCGTCATTCTGATAAGGCATATCTTTTAAATCCAAAGAGAAGACCTATCTTTCAAAGATTAAGCCAATGTTCCCCTGTATTCATGATAATCCATTTTTTTTATATCACGTTTTATGGGTTCGATAAAAGTCTTTTTATTTTTATTTTTATTTTCTCGAAGGATTGAATTGAATTCAAAAGAAAAATCAACGACCTGTTCTTTAATTTGTCGAGGAAAAGAAAAATAGAATCATGGATGACGACGACAAGCATTGGAAGCGGCGGGATTTGTGCAAAAACAAGAATACAAGCGGGCAGTGGCAAGGGAAAACACAAGAAATTCAAAGGAATATTAATAAACAAAAATTTACATGGAGCAACGATTAGCTTTCAAGCATGGATGCTGTGAAAATGTGGGCTGGTTAGAAGGCAAGCTATGACTACAACTATTGGTTATTTTTGGCATAAATTAAAGATGATTTATTTGCATGTTTTATTTTTACATGCATCCTCGTTCAAAGAAATCGAGGTGATATTTTTTTTTTGAATTAATAAGTGCCGAATTTAAACATATATCATATATAATCAATTACCTTGTACTTAATAATTACAAGATATATAAATTTAGGGATTTGCTAGATTCAACATTCTCAATCCATGCACATGTGACTATGATAACATTCACATTAAATTATGACGAGCTATATATATATATATATATATTCAGATTTTCTGTTTTAAATATTACTATATTTTTTCTAAAATAACTTATTTAGAAATAACTAATTATTCCACGAATATGCTTTATTCTTAAAATTACTTGCAAATACTAATCCTTTATTGGTGGCCTGAGATATTTCGTTTTCCATATCTAATGTCACTGGATACAATCTTGACTAACTACATGGCTGGAAATTTAAGACAACTTGGTGCATGTCTGTGAGCGAGACGCAAGGACTAGCTGCCACTAATATGTGGGCCATTGCACCTAAATTTCTTTATTAGAGGACAAATAATGTTTTGACTTCTAATATTCGTCGGACCAATTAAAATGGAATGAAGCCCACAACTTCTTATTATAATTTTCTCACACTGCTCGTTGATGGACCTTAGGAACCAGAAGAGAAGCTCCTTTACATACCAACTATTTAACACACAAGAGTTAGTTTACGTGTGTATAGTTTATTTATTTATATTCTTTATTTCTGTTTTATTTTCTTATATATATTTTCACCTGGGTGTATGTACTTTAATCTCTCATTACTAATTGAGTTAATGTAATTTCCTTATTTTATCAATTAATAATTGTTTCTTATTTTAAAAGCTAGCGGGTTGAAAGTAAATACTTAGATAATTAATGGAGCTAAATAAGTCCATTGTTAATCTATGTTTTAATGTGCGTTTTTTTTTTTTACATAATTCACTACATGTGTACACAAGATCTATTTTTTTGTATCAATTATAGCTAGATTATTATTATTTTTTTATTTAAGATCTTATGTTAGAATCTCTTAATGAAGAACATTAAGTTTTGACAAATTGACATCGTTTCTTAATTTTTTTTCTCGATTTGGACGGAAATATAAGCTTAGAAATGGATAAAAATCTTTAAATATAAAGATTTTAAATTTCAAGAATAAGATATGGAAATTTAAATAATTTTTTTAAAATAAAATAATATTTGTTTTAAATCTGTTTTTTAATGAAAAATCAAACCAAATTTTAACCCATCGAACTCTTATAAAGTTTTAAATCTGTTTTAAACCAAGTTTTAAATCTGTTTTTTAATGAAAAATCAAACCAAATTTTAACCCATCGAACTCTTATAAAGTAAAGCCAAGTCAATCTATACTTAATATTCTAAAAAATCTAGATCAGGCCAGGGATCGGATTATGTAATAACTAAGAAGGCTGGATCAACTTTATCAACTATGAATCTAGACAACATGGGTTACCGTTAATAGCAGAACCCTAAATTTCCTCAGAAACCTCCAGAAATGAACGTCTCCGTTTGTCACCTGTAATTGTTGGAAGCCACCGGTGACCAACGACGTTAACAGAGACATGACTTCCCAAGCAGCCAGATAGGTTTTATGGCCTTCTCAATATACTTTTCAAGTGCGTATATTTATCCTGTCCTGATTTTAATTACGCTGGAATTTAATTAGTTGATGAACTCGTTAATAAATCAGGAAACGAGAGCACTGTAAAAACCATTATCATATAAAAATCCAGCGAGGGACTTTGCTGGTATTTTGGTTATGTTCTTTATACCGATGGACGAAGATTGCAAAGCATACAAATGATGGGAAAGGATGATCACCTGGACTCAATTTCTACAAGTAAGCTAGCATTAAGATATATAATTTTTTTTTTGATTCGAAGAAACCCCACTTGTGAAAAGTATATTTTTTGAACTCAAGTGAATGAGTAAAAGCTTGGATATCCTATTTTTTTTAAAAAAATATATATTTTATTCAAACTCAAGATCTACTATATAAATCTCAAATTATTTATCATTACATCATGCTATTGGGGACATTAATATATATAATATACAGGAGCAAGTCACCTTCCTCGAGGGAATCTTTAAAATTAAATAGGAAATAACTTTTACTTTCTATAAAAAAATCTAAAATATTAGTAAAGAATCTTTATATACCTTTTCACACTCACCTCCATTCTTAAGTGGATTCGTTCTTGAAAGAAAAAAAATGATTTTCAGGTAAAGAGAACCTTACCATTATTGTTTTTTTTTTTTTTTTAAATATGATAAAGGCACTGGGTGTAAAACTGATTTTTAAGTATTTAAAAACGAAGAAAAATATTCTATGTTCATTAAGATAAATATGTATTTCACAACAAAATGAAAAAAAAAACTATAAATACAATAAAAATAGATATAAAATAATGACAAAATAATAAATACTAGAATTATAGATATAAATAAATTTAGGAGTTGTTAAAAAATAATATAAATCATATTTTGGGGCATCATCTAATAACTTGAACTTTTATGTGAGATGATTACTTGATATGATATCAGAGCCTTATTAACTTAATGATCATGAGTTATCAAATAAAAATTAAGTACAAGATAGTATGAACCTATACAAATTTTAAATAAGTAAATAAATAAATAAATAAATTTAAAAATAACAATACAAATTATATTTACTCTCAGCATGCCACCGTTTGCAATGCTATTCAGCTCCTGTCTTGGTCTTCGCTTATACAAGATTACAAGTAGAAATCTTTCTTCGCACTTAATTTGAATTCATAGATGCGGGTTTAAATGGACCTCTCTATTACTATCCTTAAATATTATCCGGTGAAAAATAGCACTCTCAGAAAGTCGTTGATTGATTATCCATGCAAGAGAGATAAATACTATTGTACTTGTGTGCTAAAATAATTCCATTTTATTATTATTATTATTATTAGCCTGATTACTTGACATGATCAACTACTCGTTCTATTCTTTCATGTGATATTATCTTCAAATTACCAGACAAGACCGCAATTAGAAAATTCTACTCAGTCCGCTGCGGTGTTCTGTCGAGTCGTCTAAGTTTTTAGGTACGTGGCCATGATGGCCTATATATACCCATATCTCCATGCCCACTCTTTCTCATTCATAACAAAAACATTTCACATCCAGCTAAGAAAAAAAAATGGAGATCTCCAAGAATTCACTAGCAATTGCTTTTCTCGTTGCCTTGGCTACAACAATCCCTCTTTCCCTCGCCCAGAACTCCCAACAAGACTATCTCAATGCCCACAACAATGCTCGTGCACAGGTAAACGTTGGGAATATGGTATGGGACAATAAGGTGGCAGCTTATGCAAGTAACTATGTTCAACGGCTCACCGGTGATTGCCGGCTTGTGCATTCCGGGGGGCCTTACGGCGAGAACCTCGCAGGCAGTTCCGGTGATCTTTCAGGCAGCGCTGCGGTGAAACTGTGGGTTGATGAGAAGCCAAAGTATGATTACAACTCGAATACATGTGTTGGTGGAGAATGCAGGCATTATACTCAGGTGGTTTGGCGCAACTCGGTTCGCTTAGGTTGCGCAAAAGCAAGGTGCAGTAATGGGGGCACAGTCATCAGCTGCAACTATGATCCTCCTGGCAATTACGTTAACCAGCGTCCTTACTAGCTGTGACTCTAGGGTTTGGGATGCGGTGATGTGTACGTGACGAATAAGCCATGTCATTTGGCTAATGATAATAAAATGAAAACGATGTATTTCCGTGACTAATTACGCTATCAAATGTAATAGTTTTACCAATAAAAGTTTATGTCAGTGTTGGAACTCATAGTTCCTTGGAATGTATTCTATCAAAAGAATCATAGACAAAAACAATCCATAAACAAAACTCTAAAAGTCTTTTTTTTTTCACATGTTAAAAAACTCTAAAATATTTTTTGCCCATTCAATAATTCTGTCATGACTGATCTCATTTAGCTCATGATCCAATTTGAAGGGTGAACACTTGTGTAGCAAATGATAATTTATTTATGGACATGACTCTAATTGATTCACATAACATCTATGATCATATTTCTATAAGGATTACCATTTATTTACCATTGTTTCGCCATGGTATTGTGTGAAATATATGGTTTTTCTTGTGCATACCAACACATCTATTTCCTTATGTCTTCTTTTTGAAGAAGATCTATCGTTACAACATCTAGATTGAGAAACTATTTTATTTTTACACCTCTTACACGAACATCTAATACCATCTCCACTAATATTTCTTGGATTATATAGTGCATAATTAATAAAACTCTGGACCCCATTATAATAATCCATCCTTCACAACTCTTGCAGCGAACCTCGATACATTAATGAATGATCATTCATTATTTATATCAAACCTATCTAAAATAATGATGACAATCACATGTATTAATTAACTATGTTAACTAAATAAATTTATGAAAATATTGGTTTAGATCAAACTTATTCACTCTATTTTAATAATTCTCTTAACTCATTATCAATCAACTACAAAAAAAATTCGTGCAGAAGTTGGCGTTGGACCTGTGAGATGGGACCATGATGTGGCAGCACAGGCACAAAACTATGCTAATACACCAGTAAGTGATTGTAAAATCGCATACTCTCGTGGACCTTATGACGAGAATCTTGCAGGAAGCCGTGTTTCCCTTGACGGCACACCAGCGGGCCGATACAAACATTGCAGCCATAGAAGTTGTGAAATTGTGGGTTAATTACACCTAGGTGGTTTGGTGTTAACGAAAAACACTTTCAAAAACAACCTCAACCACATTCCCAAACAGGCAAGTGTTTTGGTGACTACAAATTTTCTGAACGAGGCACGATGGCTGAGGCCAAGTCGTGTGGAAAAGAATTCACAGCCAGATGCAAGTCGCCCCTTTCTGATATGAATGGAGCTGTGCATGATGTCTCCATCGTGGCAGCATCCATTGTTAAGACAACGATGATAACATTTTAATTTCTCTTCTCTGATAAGGAAATTCTGAGAGTTCAACTCATTAATTAGAAAAAAAAAACAACCTACTCTCTTATGCTGCCACTCAACTAGGTTGAGTTTAGTTCTTATCTTGGTATTTGGGAAGGATAATGGAAGAGTTTTTGCTCTCTTCTTTTTTCCCACTCCATTTATAAGATTTTGCAGAAGAGAATAAAATCAAAATAACTGGTGTTCATGGTGTCGAATTTTGAGATTGCTCCTGGAGAAGGGCACTCAACTGATTTTAATCTGTTTTCCGTTTATGATGAAGCCCGGTTCAGTTTACAAAGAACCAAAAAGGCCTAATAGTGCATATAACGCGTAAACCCATCTCGCTGTGCTAGCCCATAACAGCTAGCAAGCCCACAAGATAGAACCCTAGAGTAATATCTAAAGCTAAAAACTAAGCCCACAAGATAGAACCCACCAACCTAGAAATCAGCTAAGAAGTTGTCTGGGATTTACGTTGCACCGGAGTTTGAGAAAAAAATTATGGTTTTGATGTTTGGTTATAATTGATAAGTTGAAAAATTGAAGTGGGTTTCATCTAAAAAAATCAACAAAACTCGGTTGCATGGAAAACAACTAGTAGCTGCTTTTCATGCTTCCTGCTTATCGTTTGGGGGGTGGGGGTGGGTAGTATTTTTAAGTTTATTATTTATTATATTTTCTTATAAAAAATATATATTTTTAATATTAAAATAATCTAAAAATTAATTAAAATATAAATAAATATATTAAAAGGAGATCACAATATAATTTTTGCCTCGCAATCCTAATTTTATTTTAGATGATATTTTACTATATGTTGTTCGGGTATCGCAGAGGCCTTCACGTATGGATTTATAGTTTGTGATGAAATTACAAGTAGTTTGATGGGAGAATAAAAACAAGTGTCTAATTTACTTGATTATTAATTACATTTTATTATTATAATTATTAAATATTTAAAAAACAATACACACACACACACACACTCACTTTAAAGTAATTTCACAAGTTGAAAGCAATATGAAAAGCTTGGTAACCAAACACTTGAAACTGCTTTTCATTAACCTCAATCTCAATCACAGTTTTAATCAAACACTTTTAAAAATTATTTTGAATCGCAGCTAAAGTGCTTTTCATAAAACGTTTTTTTTTTTTAAAAAAAATCTCAACCACAAAGACAAAAACAATATTAAACACACCCCAAACTTATTTCAAAATTCACGACCCTTTTTCTTTTTTTAATAATTTTTTTTTGTTTTCGTTTTGGTCTGGAAAATAGCAGTGATGGCTTGCAAACTTAAATTTAACGACGTCCCAGCTGGTAGAGATTTAGTTTTTATTATCAATAAAAAAAAACTGGAGAGAAATTAATTGGGAATATCTTTTTTTTTTGGTTACCGGGATGTCCGGGCCAGCTTACGCGCATCTCGACTATTCTCCGGGCCCACTGAACATCCTGCAAGCTCAGTGAGCATGTAAGACACTGCGGGGGTGACAGACATACTGTGCAGGGATGGACCCAGAAAAGACATGAAGGGAGGAACCCTTCAACTCCACTCTCACTGGGAACTCGAACCATGTTCGCATGAAGGAGGGTACCCCTAACATCCACTGAGTCACAACCCCTGCTGGTTGGGAATATCTTATTCTTTGATCTGACGTTGCATATATTATTTAAGGTCCGGCATTTGATATCATGCCTTCTACGGTCACTGGTGCTATAATATACTATTTATCACAAATTATCACATGTATCTTATAGCTAGAAACCTTAATGTTTAAACAATTATTTTTTCCTATTGATGTAATGCCTCTGACAATCGTAGTTTTTCTTTCATTTGAAGAAATAAAAAACAGATAGGGAGGTTTTAATATGTAATTATATAGATAAGGACGAAATAAGTTATGAAGAAGAGGTCAAAACAAGTCGAATTTGAATAAAGACCATATGGGACCACACACATATTCGCAGCCTTCGGTGAAACATCTTTTTAGAGCTATCTTTTAATTGAACAAGGATAAGCAGCCACCTTATTTTCCTGTAAAGAACGTAATCTAATCAAGTTGAGCTTGGAAAAATAGAGACTATCAAATAATCAACTCATGGTGGGCCAGTCTGCGAGCACGTTGAGCATGGGGCCTTACCTAATGGTGGCGGCCTTGCCTGGGGGTGGCGGCCATTGTTGATATTTTTTAATCGAAGATGACTTTCTACTGGCATACTTTAATCCAATTTACTTTTAAATATGTCCCACTAGCTACTTATCCATAATTTCTCTTGCAGGATAATGTTGATGAACAGTAAACATCATGTGGGAAATCCCTATATGTACCTGCATAAATGGCCTTTTCTCTTCATCAACATCAGCCCCAAGTGTTTACTTCTCTTCCTGCAGGAGAATCAACATGGAGATGAGTAAGATTGCCCTAGCAATTATCTCTCTAATAAGTCTAGCAATTGTGCACCACGCCCATGCCCAGGACTCCCCGCAAGACTTCCTCAAAGCTCACAATACTGCTCGTGCATCGGTGGGTGTAGGACCCATGAGATGGGACAATACAGTGGCTGCTTTTGCTCGAAACTACATTAATGGGCTAGCAGGCAGCTGCAGAATGGTGCACTCCGGTGGTCCGTATGGTGAAAACCTTGCTTGGGGCAGCCCTGACCTAGCCGGCACTGCTGCTGTGAAAATGTGGGTGGATGAGAGGGCGAACTATGACTACAACTCGAATTCCTGTGTTGGTGGGCAGTGCTTGCATTACACTCAAGTAGTTTGGCGCAACTCCGTTCGTCTAGGATGTGCTAAGGTGAGGTGCAATAATGGTGGCGCAATCATCAGTTGCAACTATGATCCCCCAGGCAACTATAACGGTCAACGTCCTTTTGAGTTTATATCTAGCTCTTAGTAAATCTCCAAGCTACTATGAGTTACTGTTGATGCGATCATATGAATAACTCTGTCATTGACAGATTGTAATAAGATATTGGAGTTTTTTTCTTTCTAATTCTGTTGGGATAGAAGATGCTGTAACTTCGTTATTGCGTGCAATGCTGTTTTATCTGATGTTAATTCAAATAACAAGTTTAAATTCTGCTGTTTTATCCAGAAAGGAAAACACAGTTTACAAGGGAAAATATCATAAGCTTGAAAAGGAATTAAAAAAAGGGCCCTTATATAAGGAGTAGTACCTTAGCATGTTGATCCAGCCATTGAATATTAGTTTCAGCAGTGACTCCTGCAAAATCTTTCATTTTACCCAACAGCAGGTCTGCAGAAATGACAAAGCTGTTAGTTCTTTTCGCCTCAATTACCAGAAAGAAACACCTTCCAATTGCTCTAACATTTATGCAGGTTCGTCAAGATTACTACTCTTGCATCGCATGTATTTATATATATCATCTCAGCAATGCTTATCCTTGAATAACAAAATATCTTCACTTCAACAATCAGCACTTAAATATTTATTGGCACTCATATTTATGAAGGGACTAATTTAGTCATGGCATGACTTGCAGAAAAATTTAAGCTGCAATTTAGCCAGTACATATTATCTCATACAAACAACCGGAGCCCTATATAAAGCTGTCACTTTAGAAATCAGAATTTAAAAAGTTCAAGAACCAGGCTCGCATGATAGCCATTTGTTTCAGGTTCTGGACAGCGCCGACAAAAACAATAGTGGGGAGAGGTTCTGTACGGGAGATAGCACCATCATAGTCCATCGCCGAACGTCATGCATAATTGAAAATCTGGGTATTCTATCAGTGCCGATACAAAACATTGGTAATCTTCACCTCATCGCTAAAATCAGTAAAGACTGAAAGAAGTAGGATCTTCCATAAAATTTCTTGACACACACAGAGAAATCAAGGAGATCACTATGATGCCACCTCAAACAAAAAAGAAATCAGCCAATCAAATAAGCACCCGGATGGTGGGGGGGAAAGACACCAATATTGGACACTGAATAACTTAAATAAACCTGAGAAATTCCAATTCCTACAACTTTCCATCCCATTTTTCACTGCAAGCCAGACTTCCACATAACCATCATATTCATAAGTAAATAAACTTTATTATATATATATATATATATATATGCTGTAAAAAATGGCATTGGGTTGGAACGTGTAGTTAAATGCTCATGTTTTACAATATTTTCTTCATTCCATAAAGGGCAGACCAAATTGATTGTGCTATATTGAAGTTGATTTTTCCTCTGTTTCCGAGTTATGAAATTTAGAGCCTTGAGTCTTCAAAACAACTTAGAATTAAGATAATGTTTTGTCTCGAATCATTTTTCCTGCCTAACCGTAGCAGTACTTTAATATATCTTTTTCATGGAATATTTCCCTTTCTTCATGATTGATACACATTTCAATCATTTCCTCTCTCTCTTCTCTTTATAATTTGTGAGTAAAGAAGAGAGAGGAGAGAGTACAAATAAAAAAAGAATCCGAAGGATTGGATCTCACTTGTGATTTTTTTTGTACTCTTGAATTTTTCTTTGTCAGGATATTTTTTATAATAATGATGATGTTGCACTTAAAACTGTAACAATTCTCTCCTTATTATAATATATGTAGTTTAAATTAGTTGGCTTTTAGGGAATTTATTTTAAATTAGTTGTGATTAATTTTGCTTTAATATAAAATCTGTAGCATGCTATATAAGTTAGGAATGACCCGGTAGTGTTCTTTACAGCATGAAAATAAACTTGCCTTCCATGAGAAGTCGTCTCTTCATCCCCGCACCAAGATTGTCACGGTGCGGAAGTAGTGAGATGATCGAAGCCATTTTTTAACAATAAACCTAGAAAACCTAACTTATTCAAATGAACATACCCATAATTGACTTGACAAAGAATAGCTTATCTTAATCTTAGTAACATGGCTTTTGAAGTCATTTTTTACTGTAGTTAACAACTAGTTATGCTGGCTTACACAATTTGGTGAAGCTTCCACATGGGATAGATTTTGTTGGATCAAACCAGAGATAAATCCTCTCTTCACGATAATCATTCCCATTGGCATAAACATTTGTGATGTAGAACAAGTGGCGGAGGCGTACATGCTCAAGAGAGAACATCCAAAATTTAAAGGCAACTGAATTTCTAGCAATCTGGACGCTGAAGTCAGAATGACACGAAACTCACCCAGTTAATGTGTCTCGGCGTTTCCGAAGTTAGTCAAAAGCTTTGCATACCATTTTTTGGCCGAATTCCATCGTTTTAGGCCCTGAAGTTGTTGCTTTTGCCATTTTAGAAAAAAATCGTTTTAGCCATAACTCTTGATTTCAAAGTCCGAATCGATTTCCATCAATTCTGGCTTGCTCAGGATTTCTAGCATTTTCAATTTCCGTATTTATCTAAAATTTTCCATTTTTGTTAATTTTTAATAATTAGTATAGTTTCCTTATCCGACAAGGGTTAGGGCTAGAATTTCTGCTTTAAATATGGTTGTAAGCCTCTGGCTGAATTATTGAATAAAGTTTGAACCTTTTTTGAGAGTTCCTCTCATCCTAGAATTACTTACGGAATATCGACGTTCATCGTATTCCTTGTGTTTTTTTGCTGCGTCAATTTGTTTGAAGAATATATATATGGCTGGCCACTCACATATGTGATTGCACATATAAAAACATAATTGAAATATTACTTACATAAGATGCCACGGCTGTTCAAGCTGAATGATCTGGTACTAATTTTATTTGCGTGGTAATCTGCCCGAATAATAGCATCTGGCTCGCAGCAAAAGCAGATCCTAGAAGAACAACAGTGAGTAAGAAGATAGTTTGCAGGTTAGTGTTTTTAGATTTTGTAATTCATACCAGATTCTTGGTCAAGTTTCAAGCTTCTTGTCCTGCTATCAGCAGAAATTTCAAGCTTCCAGGAGACCAAGTTACAAAGAAATCCTTACTGAAATCTCCAGTCGAAATAACAGAGGAAACTGATATTTGAAACAGATCTGTGACAAGAAATCCAACGAAGACTATGAATATGAAAGTAGTGGACATTGTTTTCGGCCAAAATGACAAGAAGGGGAAATGTAGTGTGACAGGGAAATAGTTGATATATTGCACGGGAAGGAAATGAAAAAGTGAATAGGAAGTAAGACTTGTGTTTAAGAAAGAATATCATTAGAGAAAGCAAAGGTATTTCATTCATTTTCAGGTCCAATGAATCACGTCCTTACAAATGACTTCATTAACGCCTCATGACAATATATATCAAGGAGAGGAGTTCTAGCGTTTGAAAAGAAGAGTTGACACTCTGTCACCTCGACGGTATTATTAGCAAATAATATTCTGTTAGCAAAAAGGAATACAAAAGATTCCCTTTGTAGAGATTCTAATGCATGCTCAAGTTTGAATGTGTCCAAATATTGTATACAATATTGGGATATTAGACAGATATTTGAGCAATCCAAGAATACACCATTGGAAAGCAATTAACAGGTCTTAGGTACTAGAGAACAAAAGATTACATTTTCACATATTGGAGGTTGTATAAACTTGAGATCATTGGGTATAGCGCTTCCAATTTTGCTGGATGTCAAGATAGTATGAAATCTACGTATGACTATATTTACATACTAGTTGGAGGTGTTGTCTCTTGGAAGAGTGTTAAATAGTCACTTATAGCCTCTTGCACTATGACAACATAGTTCCTAGCATGCTATGAGGCCTCCAATCACACAGTATGGTTGCGGAATTTTGTCAAGAGGCTGCAAATAGTGGATGATATAGAAATACCATTAAAGTTATTTTATGACAATAAGTCAACAATTTTATATTCCAATAACAATAGGAGCTCGTCGAAGTCGAAACACATAGACATCAAATTCCTAGTTGTCAAAGAAAGAGTTCATAGTGGACAATTGTCTATAGAGCATATCAGTACAAACTCCATGGTTGCGGATTCACTTACTAATAGATTGCCACAAAAAATGTTTCATGAGCACACTACTCGTATGAGTGTTTTGGCAATTGATGATATTCAATTTTAAAGGAAGTTTGTGATTTTAGATGTTTTTATAATATAGACAAATTTTCAGTTTATAGATATTTATGAGGTTATTTTTTGCAGAAATAAAGCCTTTGGTTCATTTACGCTTTGATTTTAGTATGGTTTGATCGCATTAAGGTTTAAGGGTGGACCAGTTGAAAATAGATATGTTAAGATCATATTGCATGCAATTTTCATGCTACACATTCACAACATGATCCTTGTCGTTTAGTTGTATTGGTATACATGACCTTTGATAGGTTGAGTTACGGTAATTGTAACGAAGACCGTTTTGATCCTATGCTGGTATGATTATTGGACTGGATTGGTTATAAATACATTAGTTAATGACAACAAAGATTGAGCTTATTTTGGTTATTTTTGTAAAACATAATTATAAGGTTATACATATAGCCCAAGTGGGAGGTTGTTGGATCATCAATCCAAAGTTAGGCTTATATGAAAATAATTATGTGTTTGAGGATTGTCAAATAAAGTGAAGCCTAGTTAAAAATGATTTGCTAAGTATTTTTTAGACAATTGAGTTTTTAATGTATCTAATAGGGTGTGAACCCTTAATGTGTATAAACTAAAGGGTTATTCTTATTTTAGTGATGGGCTAAAATAGAAAAATCTAAGGGTAGGAATGTCAAAAGGCATGAATACCACAAGATAGCCTTCTAGTTACTTATATATATAGTCATGGTCCCCAGATTATACGTCCTACTTCATTCTCATTCTAACATCTCATCATTAGAGATAAAATAAGGTTGCAGTAGAGAGAATCAAAGGGCTCTAGAAGAAGAACATGTTAAGCTGGAAGGTCATCCGCACGACTCTAGAGAACGACTATCAAATATGGATTCAGGTACGCTTCCGTTTAATTATTTATGTATTCTTGATAATTTGACATGAATAATTTCTATGTTATAAAATTTTAGTGCTAACACAATCAACTTGGTTTGCCCTTTATGGAATGAAGAAAACATTGTAAAACATGGGCATTTAACTACACGTTCCAACTCAATGCCATGTTTTACAACACACACACACAGACACACTAGCCACTTACTCGCGCCTCGTCGTAGTCAAAATCCTATTTTTTTCAATGCAAAAAAATATTAATTGTGTGATTTTTTTTATTATAATATAAATTTGGACAAAATAATAAATTTATACAGAATTCCTGTGAAGTGCAAGTTTTCTATAAAATATATGAATTTTAAATCAATATAAACTTATCTGTTTAGTAAGTTTCAACGAAATCAGCAACATAAAATTATCATCATTATTAAAAAAGCAAGAAGATTCAGATATCTGAATTATTGAATTCACTAGGATTAATTCATTTTATAATCCAATTTAAATTAAACACAACAAACAAATATAATTTATGAAAACACCTATAATAATCAAATAACAAAAATAAGTAGTTAATTTTCTATCTACAAGAAAAAGAAAATCATTTAAAATCCATCCCTACACTATTATCATTATCATGACTATAACAATAAAAAATATTATCAATATTTTTGCCCAAACAATAAAAATCATTAAATTGCCTAAAAGAATAAAAAAAAAGCAAAACATTTTTACAAAAAAAAATTGAAAAAATAATCACTAAAATTATCATTATTATAACAGAAAACACAAAAAAAAGAACAAAGGAAAAAAAGGAGAAATATTATTTTTAAAATGATCGTTAATATAAATTAAAATTTTAGGATTGAACCAAATAGAAATAAAAACATAATAAAAATAAAATGACAACAAGTAAAAACAAAAACTAAAAGCATAAATGAATAAATACGGGTAAAAAATAAACACTGTCAAAGAAAGACCGAAAAAACAAAAAGAATTAATGCCAAATAAAAAATTCAAAGAATAAGGGTCAAAATAAAAATAAAATATATAATTAATTTTAATCGAAGGATAAAATTGAAACAAATAAAAACCTTGGGACTGAAACAAATAATGACGTTAAAGAAAATTGTAGTGTAATTTTGTTAAAAAATTAAAGTAGTATATATCACGAATTTCAATTGGAGGAAAAAATTAAAACAAATTAAAACCTGCATACCAAAAAAATTAAAGGAACCAAAAACAAATAAAAAAAATAAGGACTGAAATGAAAACCAACATATATAATCAGTTTCAATTAAAGGGCACAATTGAAAAAAAATCAAAATTTTCGTTAAAGAAATCAGGAATAAAACCGAAATCAAAAGAACATGGACTAAACTAAAACCATAAAGACTTACCTTTGATTTTTGGAGGCAGGAGAGAGAAAAGGGAGAAAAAACAAAAATTGTTCACCGTTTATTTACCGTACACCTACACGCATCGTACCGGGAGGCAAAGGACATGGCGGCGCACCAGGTGACACGACGGACGATCAGTTTACACAGTCCAAGGGATGCCACACGTGCCGCCTGCAAGGCGTGCGTGCGTGAAACACTGACGACGTGTCTGCAATGTTTTAGAAAAAGAAATAAAAATGGTAAATTACCTATATACCCCTGGACTTAGCTACAACCACGAAAAAACCAAGAGTGAAAGTACCACAATACCCTCGGCTCCAGCTCTTCTTTTTTGTCTTTTTAGGGGGTTATTTTCATAGTTTTATTGTGCATGAATTTGTTAAAAACCTAAAACACCCCCACTGTTTCGTGTCCTTTTGTCAGCAACCAGGAGTAAAATAGTAGTTTTACTATGCAAAAAATTCAGAAATACCATTCAGTCCCATGAAAATATCTAAAATAACCCCGGTTCTAGGGGTTAAATTTTTGGGTTCTAGGATAACATGGTAATTTTATTCTGGGTCCAATATTGGTGTCTTTTTGCCCCCAACATCCGGGTGCTTATGTGATTGGCTGATTGCGTTTTTGTTTTAGGTGGCATTATAGTGATCTCCTTGCTTTCTCTGTGTGGTGAAGAATTTTTTGGGAAGATCCTACTTTATCCAGTCTTTACTGAACTTAGAGATTAGGTGAAAGATTGCCAACGTTTTATATCGGCACTAATAGATTTTCTATTAAGCATGAGGTTCGGCGATGGACTATGATGGTGCTATCTCCCTCCCGTACACAACCTCTCCCTACTAGTGTTTTTGTCGGAGCTGTCCAGAATCTGAAACAAATGACTATCATGCGAGCCTGGTTCTTGAACTTTCTTAATTTGATTTCTAAAGGTACAGCCTTGTGGGGTTCCGGTTTTTTGTATGAGATAATATGTACTGGCTAAATTGCAGCTTAAATATCTGCAAGTCATGCCATGACCAAATTTGTCCCTTCATAAATATGAGTGCAGTAAATATTTAAGCGTTGATTACTGAACTGAAGATATTTTGTTATTCGAGGATAAGCATTGCTGAGATGATATATATAAATACATGCGATGCATGAGTGTTCGAGCAATTGGAAGGTGTTTCTTTCTGGTGATTGAGGCGAAAAACAACTTTGTCATTTCTGCAGACCTGCAGCTCTGGGAAAAATGAAAGATTTTGCAGGAGTCATTGCTGAAACTGATATTCAATGGCTGGATCAAGATGCTAACGTACTACTCCTTATAATAACAAGGGCCCTTTTTTTAATTCCTTTTCAAGTTTTTAATATTTTCCCTTGTAAACTGTGTTTTCCTCTCTGTTCAAATAGGATAAAACAGCAGAATTTAAACTTGTTATTCGAACATCAGATAAAACAGCACTGCCCGCAACAACGAACATAAACTCCAATATCTTATTACAATCTGTCAATGACAGAGTTATTCATATGATCACATCAACAGTACTCATAGTAGCTTGGAGATCTTACTAAGAGCTAGATTTAAATTCGTAAGGACGTTCATGGTTGTAGTTGCCTGGGGGGTCATAATTGCAACTGATGATTGTGCCACCATTATTGCACCTCACCTTAGCACATCCTAGACGAACCGACTTGCGCCAAACTACTTGAGTGTAATGCTTGCACTCCCTACCAACACAGGAATTCGAGTCGTAGTCATAGTATTGCCACTCATCCACCCACATTTTCACAGCAGCAGTGCCGGCAAGGTTAGCGCTTCCCCGAGCAAGGTTTTCACCATAAGGACCACCGGAGTGCACCATTCTGCAACGGCGTCGTAGTCCATTAGTGTAGTTTCGTGCAAAAGCAGCCACTGTATTGTTCCATCTCATGGGTCCTACACCCACCGATGCACGAGCAGTATTGTGAGCTCTGAGGAAGTCTTGCGGGGAGTCCTGGGCATGGGCGTGGTGCACAATTGCTAGACTTATTAGAGAGATAATTGCTAGGGCAATCTTACTCATCTCCATGTCGATTCTCCTGGAGGAAGAGAAGTAAAGACTTGATTAGGGCTAATGTTGATGAAGAGAGAAGGGGATTTATGGAGGTATATATAGGGATTTCCCACATTATGTTTACTGTTCATCAACATCATCCGCAAGAGAACTAGTAGCCAGTGGGAAATATTTAAAAGTAAATCGGATTTAAAGTATGCCTGTAGAAAGTCATCTCCGATAAAAAAAAATATCAAGAATGGCCGTCACCATTCGGTACGGCTCCGTACTCAATGTGCTCACAGACTGACCCACCGTGAGTTGATTATTTGATAGTCTCTATTTTTCCAAGCTCAACTTGATTAGATAACGTTGTTTACAGGAAAATAAGTTACAAGATGTTTCACCGAAGGCTGGGAATGTGTGTGTGGTCCCATAAGGTACTTTATTCAAATTCAACTTGTTTTTACATACTAACAGGGCGTGGAGCCGGATTACCGGATAGTTTATATCAAAAAAAAAAATTGTGTTTACGTATTCTTCATAACTTATTTCGTCCTTATCTATATAATTACATATTAAAACCATATGGGACGGCAGTTACTTTGATTCATTCTCTTCTGCCTACGTTATGAAAGGAATGGGAAAAAACAAAAAACTATTGTAATGAGTTATAAGAGAGTGAAAATGTGTAGAAAAGTATAGCATTAATTGTAATGAGGTCATAGTGTTTAGATTGGAAAATAAACTGGCCTTCCATGAGAAGTCGTCTCTTCATCCCAGCACCAAGATTGTCACGGTGCCGAAGTAGTGAGATGATCAATGAAGCCATTTTTTAACAACTAGTCATCGAATAAATTGTCAATAAATGGCATAGAATAAGCAAAACATCATTCATTTTGTTTTTCTAAACAAAAAATAGTAATGCAAGAAAGGAAACGAAGAAGACCATATAGAAAACTTAAGAGAAATAAATGAGTAATATGCATAATATTGTGACAAGTCTGGGGAAAAAAAGGAAAAGGAAAGGAATTTTAATTTTTTGTTAAAAGCAAATATTAATGGATAAGAAAATGATGGCTAAGTCGTAATTATTAGGTTGTTGAAACAAAAAAACCCTAAAGCAGATATAAGCCAAACTATTTTTATTTTTTAAATGACCAAATTTTCTGACGGTAAAGAAACATGGGAAAACATGGAAAGTAATTTTCAAGAAACAGTTTCCCATGAAATAGTTACAAAGGTCATGGAGATATTTTTGCCAATAAACAATGAATGAAAAAGTTATTATTGATGTAATAACATTTTCAATGATAAAATAAATTGGAAAAACAAAAAGAAATGAATAAATATTTTTTTTGGTGGTTTTAGATCATTTTAATATATTGATGTTAAAAATGATTTTTAAAAATTAAAAAAACATCATTTTGATGCATTTGTTAATGAAAAACAGTTTCAAAAACAACCTCAACCATATTTCCAAACAGGCACGTGTTTCGGTGACTACAAATTTTCTGAACGAGGCACGATGGCTGAGGCCAAGTCGTGTGGAAAAGAATTCACAGCCAAATGCAAGTCGCCCCTTTCTGATATGAATGGAGCTGTGCATGATGTCTCCATCGTGGCAGCATCCATTGTTAAGACAACGATGATAACATTTTAATTTCTCTTCTCTGATAAGGAAATTCTGAGAGTTCAACTCATTAATTAGAAAAAAAAACAACCTATTCTCTTGTGCTGCCACTCAACTAGGTTGAGTTTAGTTCTTATCTTGGTATTTGGGAAGGATAATGGAAGAGTTTTTGCTTTCTTCTTTTTTTCCACTCTATTTATAAGTTTTTGCAGAAGAGAATAAAATCAAAATAACTGATGTGTTCATGGTGTCGAATTTTGAGATTGCTCCTGGAGAAGGGCACTCAACTGATTATAATCTGTTTTCCGTTTATGATGAAGCCCGGTTCAGTTTACAAAGAAGCACAAAGGCCCAATAGTACATATAACGCGTAAACCCATCTCGCAGTGCTAGCCCATAACAGCTAGCAAGCCCACAAGATAGAACCCTAGAGTAATATCTAAAAACTAAAAACTAAGCCCAAAAGATAGAACCCACCAACCTAGAAATCAGCTAAGAAGTTGTCAGGGATTTAAGTTGCACCGGAGTTTGAGAAAAAAATTATGGTTTTGATGTTTGGTTATGATTGATAAGTTGAAAAATTGAAGTGGGTTTCATCTAAAAAAATCAACAAAACTCGGTTGCATGGAAAACAACTAGTAGCTGCTTTTCATGCTTCCTGCTTATCGTTTGGGGGTGGGGGTGGGTAGTATTTTTTAATTTATTATTTATTATATTTTCTTATAAAAATATATATTTTTAATATTAAAATAATCTAAAAATTAATTAAAATATAAATAAATATATTAAAAGGAGATCACGATATAATTTTTGCCTCGCAATCCTAATTTTATTTTAGATGATATTTTACTATATGTTGTTCGGGTATCGCAGATGCCTTCACGTATGGATTTATAGTTCGTGATGAAATTACTACAAGTAGTTTGATGGGAGAATAAAAACAAGTGTCTAATTTACTTGAATTATTAATTATATTTTATTATTATAATTATTAAATATTTAAAAAACAATACACACACACACACACAATCACTTTAAAGTAATTTCACAAGTTGAAAGCAATATGAAAAGCTTGGTAACCAAACACTTGAAACTGCTTTTCATTAACCTCAATCTCAATCACAGTTTTAATCAAACACTTTTAAAAATTATTTTGAATCGCAGCTAAAGTGCTTTTCATAAAACTTTTTTTTAAAATCTCAACCACAAAGACAAAAACAATATTAAACACACCCCAAACTTATTTCAAAATTCACGACCCTTTTTCTTTTCTTAATAATATTTTTTGTTTTGGTCTGGAAAATAGCAGTGATGGCTTGCAAACTTAAATTTAACGACGTCCCAACTAGTAGAGATTTAGTTTTTATTATCAATAAAAAAAAACTGGAGAGAAATTAATTGGGAATATCTTTTTTTTTGGTTACCGGGATGTCGGGGCCAGCTTACGCGCAATTCAACTATTCCCCGGGCCCACTGAACATCCTGCAAGCTCAGTGAGCATGTAAGGCACTGCGGGGGTGACAGGCGTGCCGTGCAGGGATGGACCCAGGAAAGACATGAAGGGAGGAACCCTCCAGCTCCACTCTCACTAGGGACTCGAACCATGTTCGCATGAAGGAGGGTACCCCTAACAACCACTGGGTATCTTATTCTTTGATCTGACGTTGCATATATTATTTAAGGTCCGGCATTTGATATCATGCCTTCTACGGTCACTGGTGCTATAATATAGTATTTATCACAAATTATCACATGTATCTTATAGCTAGAAACCTTAATGTTTAAACAATTATTTTTTCCTATTGATGTAATGCCTCTGACAATCGTAGTTTTTCTTTCATTTGAAGAAATAAAAAACAGATAGGGAATTAATTAAGGTTTTAATATGTAATTATATAGATAAGGACGAAATAAGTTATGAAGAAGAGGTCAAAACAAGTCGAATTTGAATAAAGACCATATGGGACCACACACATATTCTCAGCCTTCGGTGAGACATCTTTTTAGAGCTATCTTTTAATTGAATAAGGTAAGGATAAGCAGCCGCCTTATTTTCCTGTAAAGAACGTAATCTAATCAAGTTGAGCTTGAAAAATAGCCACTATCAATAATAAAATCATGGTGGGTCAGTCTGCGAGCACGTTGAGCATGGGGCCTTACCTAATGGTGGCGGCCTTGCCTGGAGGTGGCGGCCATTGCTGATATTTTTTAATCGAAGATGACTTTCTACTGGCATACTTTGAATCCAATTTACTTTTATATATGTCCCACTAGCTACTTATCCATAATTTCTCTTGCAGGATAATGTTGATGAACAGTAAACATCATGTGGGAAATCCCTATATATACCTCCAGAAATGCCCTTTTCTCTTCATCCACATTATGATGGAGATGAGTAAGACTGCCCTAGCAATTATCTCTCTAATAAGTCTAGCAATTGTGCACCACGCCCATGCCCAGGACTCCCCGCAAGACTTCCTCAAAGCTCACAATACTGCTCGTGCATCGGTTGGTGTAGGACCCATGATATGGGACAATACAGTGGCTGCTTTTGCTCGAAGCTACATTAATGGGTTATCAGGAAGCTGCAGAATGGTGCACTCCGGTGGTCCGTATGGTGAAAACCTTGCTTGGGGCAGCCCTGACCTAGCCGGCACAGCTGCTGTGAAAATGTGGGCGGATGAGAGGGCGAACTATGACTACAACTCGAATTCCTGTGTTGGCGGGGAGTGCTTGCATTACACTCAAGTAGTTTGGCGCAACTCCGTTCGTCTAGGATGTGCTAAGGTAAGGTGCAGTAATGGTGGCACAATCATCAGTTGCAACTATGACCCCCCAGGCAACTACAACGGTCAACGTCCTTTTGAGTTTGTATCCAGCTCTTAGTAAGATCTCCAAGCTACTATGAGTACTGCTGATGTGATCATATGAATAACTCTGTCATTGACAGATTGTAATAAGAAATTTGAGTTTTTTTCTTTCTAATTGTGCTGGGATAGAAGATGATGTAACTTCGTTGCTGCGTGCAATGCTGTTTTATCTCATGTTCAGATAATCAACACTTGAATATTATCTATTGGCACTCATATTAATGAAGGGACTAACTTGGTCATGGCATGACTTGCAGAAATTTAAGCTGCAATTTAGCGAGTACATATTATCTCACACAAAACAACCGGTACCCTATAAAGCTGTGACTTTAGAAATCAGAATTAAGAAGGTTCAAGAACCAGGCTCGCATGAGAGTCATTTGTTTCAGGTTCTGGACAGCTCCGACAAAAACACCAGTAGGGAGAGGTTGTGTACGGGAGGGAGATAGCACCATCATAGTCCATCGCCGAACCTCATGCATAGTTGAAAATCTGGGTATTCTATCAGTGCCGATACAAAACATTGGCAATCTGCACCTAATCGCTAAATTCAGTAAAGACGGAATAAAGTAGGATCTTCTAAAACAATTCTTCACACGCAGAAAATCAAGGAGATCACTATGATGCCATCTCAAACAAAAAAGCAATCAGCCAATCAAATAAGCACCCGGACGGTGCATGGGGGGAAAAAAGACACCAATATTGGACACGGATTAACTTCAATAAACCAGAGAAATTCCAATTCCTACAACTTTCCATCCCATTATTCACCGCAAGCCAGACTTCCACATAACCATCATATTCATAAGTAAACAAACTTTATTTTATATATATATATATGTTGTGAAACATGGCATTGGGTTGGAACGTGTAGTTAAATGCTCATGTTTTACAATATTTTATTCATTCCATAAAGGGCAGACCAAGTTATTTTGCCATGCATATTGAACTTGATTTTTCCTCTGTTTCCGAGCTATGAAATTTACAGCTTTAAGTGATCGTAGTGGTTGAAATTATTTTAAAAATATTTTTTATTCAAAAATATATTAAAATATTTTTTTTAAATTTTTTTTAACCTCAAAACATTAAAATGATCTAAAAATATTATTTTTTAAATTTAAAATAAAAAATAAAAATAAAAATAAAAATTTTAAATTTTTTCAAAAACTTTTTACAAACGAATTCCTAAACACACTAATTCTTCAAAACATCTTAGAATTAAGATAATGTTTTGTCTCGAATCACTGCCTAACAGTAGCAGTACTTTAATATATCTTTTTCATGGAATATTTCCCTGTCTTCATGATTGATACACATTTCAATCATTTCCTCTCTCTCTTCTCTTTATAATTTGTGACTAAAGAAGAGAGAGGAGAGAGTACAAATAAAAAAAGACCCTGAAGGATTGGATCACACTTGTGATTTTTTTTTGTCCAGATATTTTTTATAGTAATGATGATGTCGCCCATCAAACTTTAACGTTTCTCTCCTTATTATAATATATGTGGTTTAAATTAGTTGGCTTTTAGGGAATTTATTATAAATTAGTTGTGATTATTTTTGTTTTAATATAAAATCTATAGCATGCTATATAAGTTAGGAAAGACCCGGTGTTCTTTATAGCATGAAAATAAACTGGCCTTCCATGAGAAGTCGTCTCTTCATCCCCGCACCAAGATCGTTACGGTGCCGAAGTAGTGAGATGATTGAAGCCATTTTTTAACAATAAACCTAGAAAACCTAACTTATTCAAATGAACAAACCCATAATTGACTTGACAAAGAATAGCTTATCTGAATCTTAGTGACATGGCTTTGAAGTCATCTCTTACTATAGTTAACAACTAGTTATGCTGGCTTACACAATTTGGTGAAGTTCCACATGAGATAGATTTTGTCGGATCAAACCAGAGATAAATCCTCTCTTCACGATCATCATTCGCATCGGCATAAACATTTGTTTGAAGAATATATATATGGCTGGCCACTCGCATTTCCAAGTAATTCAAAATGTATCTCATGGCGGTTAGGTTGATCCGATGGAACACAAACAAAAAAAAAATTGAATATGAGATGATCAGACGTTGATCTGTTTTTGAAGCTCTGATACCATATGAAAATGTCTATTTTTCATTATCTTCTGTCATGAAGTACAAGTGTTTAAATAGATTACAAAGTAACAACCTTCCCTATACATCATTAGTTTTGGATTTCAAATATAAGCTAGAATCTGCAAATAAGAGGAATGAGAGATTTTCTGCACATTTCACGTTGACTTGATCTACAAGTTGACTTGATCTTTCACATGCAGTATTATCAAACAATTGACATATGCGATTGCACATATAAAAACAAAATTGAAATGTTTCTTACATAAGATGCCACGACAGTTCCAGCTGAATGATCTGGTACTAATTTTATTTGCGTGGCAATCTGCCCGAATCATAGCATCTGGCTCGCAGCAAAAGCAGATCCTAGAAGAACAATAGTGAGTAAGAAGTGTATAAATAGTAGTTGTTGTAACACACAATGTGTTAGAGAATAATATAAATCATATTATGGGGCCTCACTTATAAGTTTAAGCTTTTAGGTGAGATGGTTCCTTAACATGGTATCAGAGCCTTGTTGACCCAGCGGTCACGAGTTCGAATCTCACCACCCCCATTCTATTTGATAAAAACCAAGCACAAAGTGATGTGGGCTTGTGCAAGTTTCAAGTCCAAAGGGCTTTCACTTGAGAGGGTGTGTTAGAGAATAATATAAATCATATTATGGGGCCTCACTTATAAGCTTAAGCTTTTAGGTGAGATGGTTCCTTAACATAATGTGTGTGACAAATATAATAAAATTCAAATTCTTCTCTCCATCTCCTCTGTTCTCTCTCTTCTGTTTTCTCTCTAATTATTCTTCATCAATTACACAATCCTAACAAGAAGATAGTTTGCAAGTTAGTGTTTTTAGATTTTGTAATTCATACCAGATTCTTGGTCAAGTTTCAAGCTACTTGTCCTGCCATCAGCAGAAATTTCAAGCTTCTAGGAGACCAAGTTACAAAGAAATCCTTATTGAAATATCTAGTCGAGATAACAGAGGAAACTGATATTTGAAACAGATCTGTGACAAGAAATCCAAAGAAGACTATGGATATGAAAGCAGTAGACATTGTTTTTGGCCAAAATGACAAGAAGGGGAAATGTAGTGTGACAGGGAAATAGTTGATATGCTACACAATGATATTGCACGGGAAGGAAATGAAAATGTGAATAGGAAGACTTGTGTTTAAGAAAGAATATCATTAGAGAGAAGCAAAGGTATTTTATGTTAGAATCTTATTAGATATAATTATTTAGTGAGTTAGATTTTTATTAGAATGTAAACAAGGACTTAAGATTTCCTTCTTGTTTTAGGGTTGTCATTCATTTTCAGGTCCAATGAATCACATCCTTACAAAGTTATGAGGTATCCAATCATGGAGTATGGTTGCAGAATTTTATCATGAGACTGCATATAATGGATGATATAGATATACCATTAAAGTTATTTTGTGACATTAAGTCAGCAGTTTTATATTCCAATAACAATAGGAGCTCGTCGAAGTCGAAGCACATAGACATCAAGTTCCTAGTTGTCAAAGAAAGAGTTCATAGTGGACAATTGTCTATAGAGCATATCGGTACAAACTCCATAGTTACGGATCCATTTACTAAGAGATTGCCACCCAAAATGTTTCATGAGCACACTGCTCATCTGAGTGTTTTGGCAATTGATGATATTTGGTTTTAAAGGAAGTTTGTGATTTTAGATTCTTTTATAATATAAATATATTTTCAGTTTATAGACATTTATGAGGTTATTTTTTACAGAAATAAAGTCTTTGGTTTATTTATGCTTTGATTTTAGTATGGTTTGATCTCATTAAGATTTAAGGGTGGATGAATTGAAAATAGACATGTTAAGATCATATTGCATGCAATTTTCATGTTACACATTCATATCATGATCCTTGTCATTTAGTTGTATTGGCATACATGATTTTTGATAGGTTGAGTTATGGTAATTATAACGAAGACCGTTTTGATCCAATGCTGGTATGATTACTGGATCAGATTGGTTATAAATACATTAGTCAATGACAACAAAGATTGAGCTTATTTTGGTTATTTTTGTAAAGCATAATTATAAGGTTATACATAGCCCAAGTGGGAGATTGTTGGATCATCAATCCAAAGTTGGACTTGTATGAAAATAATTATGTATTTGAGGGTTATCAAATAAATTGAAGCCTAATTAAAAATAATTTGCTAAGTATTTTTTAGGCAATTGGGTTTCTAATGTATCTAATAGGGTGTGGACCTTTAATGTATATAGACTAAAGGGTTATTTTTATTTTAGTGATGGGTTAAAATAGAAAAATTAAAGGGTAGGACATGAATACCAAAAGGTAACCTTTTAGTTACTTATATAGTCAAGGTCCCCAGATTACATGTCCTACTTCATTCTCATTCCAACATCTCATCATTAGAGAGAAAATAAGGTTGCAGTAGAGAGAATCAAAGGGCTCTCGAAGGGGAATGTGTTAAGCTGGAAGGTTATCTGCATAACTCTAGAGAACGACTTTCGGATATGGATTCATGAACGTTTCCGTTTAATTATTTATGTATTCTTGATAATTTGACATGAATAATTTCTATGTTATAAAATTTTAGTGCTAACACAATCACTTGGTCTGCCCTTTATGGGATGAAGAAAATATTGTAAAACATGGGCATTTAATTACACGTTCCAACCTAATGCCATGTTTTACAATACACACACACACACACACTAGCCATTTCCTCGCGTCTCATCGTGACTGGAATGATATTTTTTTCAACGCAAAAAATATTAATTGTGTGAGTTTTTTTTTATTATAATATAAATTTGGGCAAAATAATAAACATGTGCAGAATTCCCGTGAAATGCAAGTTTGCTATAAAATATATGAATTTTAAATCAATATAAATTTATCTATTTAGAAGATTTCAATGAAATCAGTAACATAAAATTATCATCATCATTAAAAAAGCAAGAAGATTCAGATATCTGAATTATTGAATTTACTATATTAGAATTAATTTATTTTATAATCCAATTTAAAATAAACACAACAAAAAAATATAAATTATGAAAACACCTGCAATAATCAAATAACGAAAATAAGTAAATTTTCTATTTACAAAAAGAAGAAAAATCATTGAAAATCCATTCCTACGTTATCGTCATTATCATGACTATAACAATTAAAATTATTATCAACATTTTGCCCAAATATTCAAAATCATTAAATTGCCCTAAAAAATTTAAAAAAGGAAAACATTTTTACAAAAAAACAATGAAAAATTAATTACTAAAATTATTATTATTATTACCCAAATAATGAAATAAAAAAAAACATCTAACCCGAAGAACAAATAAAAATAACATAAAACACAAAAAAAAAGAACAAAGGAAAAAAGGAGAAATACTATTTTAAAAATGATCGCTAATATAAATTAAAATTTTAGTTGAACCAAATAAAAATAAAACTACAATAAAAAGAATACAACAACAAGTAAAAACAAAAACTAAAAGCATAGGTTCATAAATATGGATAAAAAATAAACACTGTCAAAGAAAGACCAAAAAAACAAAAGGGATTAATACCAAATAAAAAATTCAAAGAATAAGGGACGAAACAAAAATAAAATATATAATTAATTCCAATCGAAGGATAAAATTGAAACAAAAAAAAAACCATGGGACTGAAACAAATAATGACATTTTTAAAGGAAATTGTAGTGTAATTTTGTTAAAAAATTAAAAGAATATGGACCGAAATGAAAAGTTGTATATATGACTAATTTCAATTGGAGGACAAAATTAAAACAATTAAAACCTGCATACCAAAAAATTAAAGGAACAAAAAACAAATCAAAAATCAAAAGAACGAGGACTGAAATGAAAACCAACATATATAATTAGTTTCAATTGAAGGACACAATTGAAAAAAATCAAAATTTTCACTGAAGAAATCAGGAATAAAACTAAAATAAAAAGAACATGGACTAAACTAAAATCATCAGAAACATGAAGGACTTACCTCTAATTTTCAGAGGCATGAGAGAGAAAAGGGAGAAAAAACCAAAAACCGTTCACGATGATTCACCGTCCACCGAAACGCACTGTACTGGGAGGTAGAGGACATGGCGGCACACCAGGTGACACAACGGATAGTCAGTTTACACCGCTAAAGGACGCCACACTCGCCGCCTGCAAGGCATGTGCACATGAAACACTGATGGCGTGTCTGTATGACGCGTCTACAGTGTTTCAAAAAAAAGAATAATAATAAAATGATAAATTACCTATACACCCTGGATTCACCGATAACCATGAAAAAACCAGGGGTAAAAGTACCACAATACCCCTGACTCCAGCTCTTTTTTTTTGTCTTTTTAAGGGGTTATTTTCGTAGTTTTACTGTGCATGAATTTGTGAAAAACCTAAAACACCCCCCCACTGTTCTGCGTCATTTTATCAGCACTCAGGGGTAAAATAATAGTTTTACTATGCAAAGAATTTGGAAATACCATTCCTGTCCCATGAAAATGTCTAAAATGACCTCGGTTCCAGGAGTTAAATTTTTCAGCCCCAGGGTAAAATGGTAATTTTACTGTTGCAATCTATAATAATCTGTGTTTATGTGCACAATGAAAAAAGTGTGTATATATATATATATATATATATATATATATATATATATATATATATATATATATATTACTATATATTTTTTACTTATGAATATGATGGTTACGTGGAAATCTGGCTTGCAGTGAATAATGGGATGGAAAGTTATAGGAATTAGAATTTTTCGGATTTATTAAGTTATTCTGGTTCCAATATTGGTGTCTTTTTGCCCCCAACATCTGGGTGCTTATTTGATTGGCTGATTGCGTTTTTGTTTTAGGTGGCATCATAGTGATCTCCTTGCTTTCTCTGTGTGGTTAGGAAATTTTTGGGAAGATCCTACTTTATTCAGTTTTTACTGAATTTAGCGATTAGGTGAAAGATTGCCAATGTTTTATATCGGCACTAATAGATTACCCAGATTTTCAATTAAGCATGAGGTTCGGCGATGGACTATGATGGTGCTATCTCCCTCCCGTACACAACCTCTCCCTACTAGTGTTTTTGTCCGAGCTGTCCAGAATCTGAAACATATGATATCATTGGAGCTTGGTTCTTGAACTTTCTTAATTTGATTTCTAAAGTTACAGCCTTTTAGGGTTCCGGTTGTTTGTATGAGATAATATGTACTGGCTAAATTGCAGCTTAAATTTCTGCAAGTCATGCCATGACCAAATTAGTCCCTTCATAAATATGAGTGCCAATAAATATTGAAGTGAAGATATTTTGTTATTCGAGGATAAGCATTGCTGAGATGATATATATAAATACATGCGATGCAAGAGTAGTAATCTTGATGAACCTGCATAAATGTTAGAGCAATTGGAAGGTGTTTCTTTCTGGTGATTGAGGCGAAAAACAACTGTCATTTCTGCAGACCTGCAGCTCTGGGAAAAATGAAAGATTTTGCAGGAGTCATTGCTGAAACTAATATTCAATGGCTGGATCAAGATGCTAACGTTCGACTCCTTATAATTCCTTTTCAAGTTTTTAATATTTTCCATCCCTTGTAAACTGTGTTTTCCTTTCTGTTCAAATAGGATAAAACAGCAGAATTTGAACTTGTTATTTGAACATTAGATAAAAACAGACTCCAATATCTTATTACAGTCTGTCGATGACAGACTTATTCATACCACATCAACAGTACTCATGGTAGCTTGGAGATTTTACTAAGAGCTAGATTTAAATTCATAAGGACGTTCACCTTTAATGTTGCCTGGGGGGTCATAATTGCAACTGATGATTGTGCCACCATTATTGCACCTCACCTTAGCACATCCTAGACGAACCGACTTGCGCCAAACTACTTGAGTGTAATGCATGCACTCCCCACCAGCACAGGAATTCGAGTCGTAGTCATAGTATCGCCACTCATCCACCCACATTTTCACAGCAGCAGTTCCCGCAAGGTCAGCGCTGCCCCAAGCAAGGTTTTCACCATAAGGACCGCTGGAGTGCACCATTCTGCAACGGCGTCGTAGTCCATTAGTGTAGTTTCGTGCAAAAGCAGCCACTGTACTGCTCCATCTCATGGGTCCTACACCCACCGATGCACGAGCAGTATTGTGAGCCCTGAGGAAGTCTTGCTGTAAAGAGAATTGAAATTGTTTAATTTGATGAATTGTATTTGTATTATCTCAATTGAGGTATTCTGTACAGAATATCATATATATAGTATTACATTGATGACAGTTAACTTATCTATTCTAGCTGTCATTATTGTGTATTAAATTAACATAAATTGCATTGCTTATTTCAGTTACTGTAACTTATGAATTGATGACAGTAACGGGTTGCTTGCATTCATGGGACTCTTGATCTTTGATGACAGTAACGGGTGGCTTGCATTCATGGGACAATTGATCTTCACGGTTTGGTTCAGCCACTGTTACGTGATCTTCTAGATTCTCACTCTTCAGTTTAGTTGTAATTAAGGCTGCATTATCTTCATTCAATTCATTGATTTCAGCTGCCGTTACCTGTTCTTCTACACGCCCCCTCAAGTTGAAGGGTAGGTCACGGACATTCAGATTGATTTGAACTTGTCGAAACTTTGCTGGTGGTAGAGGTTTAGTGAGAGCATCAGCTAATTGATCTCGGCTGGAAATGAATTTAACAATGAGTTCTTTGTTGCAGACTTGATCACGAACGAAATGGAAATCAATTTCGATATGTTTTGTTCGCGCATGAAACTTTGGATTCGAAGTAAGATACGTAGCTCCAATATTGTCACACCATAATGTTGGGCTGTGTTGCGGGGGCAAGCCAAGCTCATGAAAAATGGACCGGAACCAAGTGAGCTCAGCCGCAGCATTTGCAATAGCTTTATACTCAGCTTCGGTACTGCTGCGAGCTACTGTGGCTTGTTGTTTGCAACTCCAGGAAATTAAATTAGAACCCATATAAATACAGTATGCACTTACTGATCTTCGATCATCACAATCTGCAGCCCAGTCCGAATCTGTGAAGGCTTGTAGATTGAAATTAGTGTGTCTGCTGATAAATAAACCTGTGGAAATGGAATGCTTGAGGTAACGCAGAATGCGTTTGACAGCAAGCCAATGTGTGTCTAATGGATTGTGCATAAATTTACTGACTTTATGCACAGCAAAGGCAAGATCCGGTCTTGTAAATGCAAGGTATTGCATGCTGCCAACTACACTACGGTAGAGGCTTATGTCTTCAAATGGGGTACCATCCGTAGCTGAGAGGTGACAATTAGAAGCCATTGGACTAGTGCAAGGTTTTGCATTCTCCATCTTGCTTCTGTGAAGTAATTCAGCAATATACTTCCTTTGGGTGAGAAATAAACCGTCTGCACACCAAAGGGCTTCAACCCCCAGAAAATAATTCAAGTTCCCTAAGTCTTTGACAGCAAATGATTTTTGCAAGGAACGAATAGTTTCTTGAATGAGAGATGCATTGGATCCAGTTATCAATATATCATCAACATAAATAAGGATATAAATGACAAACTTATCTTTCCACAGCACAAAGAGAGAGTTGTCTGCCTTGCTTTCTCGGAACCCCAATGTCTGCAGCTTGGTGGATAATTTGGAGAACCATGACCGTGGTGCTTGTCGCAACCCATAGAGGGATTTGTGTAATTTGCAGACATGATTAGGGTATTGAGGGTGAACATACCCTTGTGGTTGTGTCATGTAAACAGTTTCATGTAGATCACCGTGCAAGAAGGCATTTTGCACATCAAGTTGTGTGATTGGCCAATTGTATGATACAGCAACTGAAATGACCAATCGAATTGTGGCATGCTTTACAACAGGACTGAAAGTGTCGTAGAAATCAATACCTTCCTGTTGGTGAAATCCCTTAGCAACCAACCGAGCTTTGTAACGCTCAATTGTGCCATCCGCCTTTCGTTTGATCTTGTAAATCCACCGACAGCCCACAATGTTTGCTTGATGTGGAGGAATGACCAAGGACCAAGTACCATTGTGTAGCAGTGCTGAGAACTCAGTATTCATGGCTTCACGCCAATGTGCTGACTTCGATGCTTGACAGTAGGTTGTTGGTTCGGCTGCCTGGGTAGCATGTGCTGCCACCAATGCTTTTGGAAGTGGATAGCGAATGAAATCATCATCAGCTTGTTTGGGACGATAAATGAGGTTTTTAGACCTTGTGACCATGGAGTGATTGTTGCGGGAGACTGGCTGTGGATGAGCATGTTGATCAGTGTGCATATCGGGAAAAACAGAGGAATTTGGTTCTGTTCTGACATTTGTAGGTGCTGTTGAGGCTGTGGCCGAGGCTGATGGTGAAGGATTGTGCTGATCCTGAACAGTATGAGGCAGTGCTGGTGTGACAGACCGATTGAAGGCTTGTCTTGGATCTTCTAAGGCCACTTGTGGAGATGAATCTGTTCCTGCAGAAATCAAAACAAGAGGTGCAGATGGTGTACTTGAAGCCAAATGGTTAGATTGCAAATTAACTGGACAAGAAGAGGGGACAGACACGGTTTGATGAGGAAGAGAAATAGAGGAGGAATCAATTTGATTTTCACTGATGGACAAGTCTTTAGAATATGGAAAAAGGGATTCATCGAATACAACATGACGAGAGACATAAATTTTTCCCGTAGATAAATCAAGACACTTGTATCCTTGATGACATGGACTATAACCAATAAAGATGCATGTTTTTGATCGAAAGTTAAGTTTATTTTTGTTATATGGCCGTAAATTGGGCCAACATGCACAACCAAACACACGCATAAATTGGTAATCAGGTGTCTTGCTATAAAGAATTTCGTATGGGGATTTGTGATGTAAGATTGGTGTTGGGAGCCGGTTGATTATGTATGTGGCAGTGGTGAAAGCATCTTCCCAGTAAATCATTGGTAAATTGGAATGAGCTAAGAGACTTAAACCAACCTCGACAATGTGTCGATGTTTGCGTTCAATAGAGCCATTTTGTTGATGGGTGTGTGGGCAAGCAATGCGATGATGAATTCCAGTTGTATGAAAGTAGTTGTTTAGACGGCGATACTCCCCACCCCAATCAGACTGGATAGCCTTAATTTTTCTATCAAACTGTTTTTCCACATGTGTTTGAAAATTTAAAAACACATGTTCAACATCAGATTTTAGTTTAATAGGGAATAGCCACAAAAATTTGGAATAGTCATCTAGGAAACTAACATAATATTTGGCTCCGGTTGTAGATGGTAAGAAGGCTGGTCCCCATACATCAGTGAAAATTAATTCCAACGAGTTTAATGACACAGACATGGAAGGATGAAATGGCAAATTATGGCTTTTTGCCATTTGACAATCAGGACAAACGTGAGCATTTTTATTCTGCAAGACACGAAATGGAAGAGTGGACAAGACTTTATTAACGACTGGAGCAGAGGCATGTCCAAGTCTGCGGTGCCAATCACTGGAACGAAGACTGGAGAGTGCCCGTGGAAGACATGGATTTTCGATGAATTTATAGAGACCATCATGAAGCAAACCGTGATGAAGGACCTTCCCTGAGTAATCCTTCACAAGAAAATGAAAAGAGTGAAATTCAAAATACACATTGTTATCTACACAAAATTGATGGACTGACAGTAATTTTTGATGCAATTCGGGAACAAGAAGAATTTGATTAAGAAGGAAAGTGGACGAGGGAGTGGACAGTATAGAGGATCCAGTTTTTGAAATTTGCAAACCTTGACCATTGCCAACTTGTACATTATCTGTACCAGTATAATCTGATTTCTGAAGGTTCAAATTATTAGTATCATTTGTAAAATGATGTGTGGCACCAGTATCTGCATTCCATGCATTGTCCCAGTTGTTGTTGCCTTGATGCATTGCCAATAGTCCTTGTTTTGGTGGCATGGTGGTTGTATCCTGGTAAGTTACGTCAAACCTGAAATAGCATTTCTTAGCATAATGGCCAATTTTGTTACAAATTTGGCACACAACAGAAGATTGATTAAAGTTTCTGCCGCCAGAATTGTGACCACCACGTTGAGCTCGCCCCCTGTCACGAAAGTTGTTGCGCCTATTAAAGTTTTGTCTTTGTGCAATGTTGGCCGAGTGTTGCTGGTTGACAGGGGATAGTTGATGTCGAGATAAACGTGCCTCAGAAGTCAGTAGCAAGGAGTAGATCTCTTCCAGTGTAATATCGTCAGTGCGTGCTGAGATGGAAGCCACAAGACTATCATACTCGTGGCTGAGACCTGCAAGCAAATAAGTGATAATATCATCATGATTTAGTGGCTGTCCAGCGACAGCAAGTTCATCCGTAAGCCGTTTGATGAAATGAAAGTAATCTGTGGCTGTCTTGCCGCCTTTTGTTGCCGTTGCAAGCTGCGTGCGAATTTGTAGAATTCGTGCACGGGATCGAGAGGAGAAGGTTTCATCGAGTGCATTCCAGACGCCTCTGGAAGTTGTATACATCACCACTTGAGCAAGAATAGGTTCAGATAAAGAGGTCATGAGGATGCTGAGGATGATGTTATCTTGACGAATCCATTGTGAGTAAGCTGGATTGAGTCGTTCAGTAACAGAAGATGTTTCAGAATTGGTGACTGAGATGATTTTAGGTGGTTTTGGAATACTACCATCAAGGAATCCAAAGAGGTCTTGGCCTCTAAAATAGGGTACAAGCTGAGCTTTCCAAAGAAGAAAGTTGTCATGGTTGAGTTTGACAGTTGTGACAGAGGGCATAGAGATGACAGAAGAGGAGGATTGAGCTGCGGAAGAGTTTGAGGAAGACATTGAGGCGTTAGTCTTTTAAAAGCTTCGATACCATAAAGAGAATTGAAATTGTTTAATTTGATGAATTGTATTTGTATTATCTCAATTGAGGTATTACGTACGCAATATCATATATATAGTATTACATTGATGACGATTAACTTATCTATTCTAGTCTGTCATTATTGTGTATTAAATTAACATAAATTGCATTGCTTATTTCGATTCATGTAACTTATGAATTGATGGCGATAGCGGGTTGCTTGCATTCATGGGACTCTTGATCTTTGATGGCGATAGCGGGTGGCTTGCATTCATGGGACAATTGATCTTCACGGTTTGGTTCAGCTACTGTTACGTGATCTTCTAGATTCTCACTCTTCAGTTTAGTTGTAATTAAGGCTGCATTATCTTCATTCAATTCATTGATTTCAGCTGCCGTTACCTGTTCTTCTACATGCTGAGAGTCCTGGGCATGGGCGTGGTGCACAATTGCTAGACTTATTAGAGAGATAATTGCTAGGACAATCTTACTCATCTCCATGTTGATTCACTTGGGGCTACTGTCGATGAAGAGAAAAGGGCATTTATGTAGGTATATATAGGGATTTCCCACATAATGTTTACTGTTCATCAATATCATCCTGCAAGAGAACTAGTAGCTAGTGGGAAATATTTAAAAGTAAATCGGATTTAAAGTATGCCAGTAGAAAGTCATCTTCGATAAAAAAATATATATCAAAACAATGGCCGTCACCATTCGGTAAGGCTCCGTACTCAATGTGCTCACAGACTGACCCACCATTTATGAGTTGATTACTTGATAGTCTCTATTTTTCCAGGCTCAACTTGATTAGATAACGTTCTTTACAGGAAAATAAGGTGGCTGCTTATTCTTATTCAATTAAAAGATGTTTCACCGAAGGCTGGGAATGTGTGTGTGGTCCCATTTGGTACTTTATTCAAATTCAACTTGTTTTTACCTATTCTTCATAACTTATTTCGTCCTTATCTATATAATTACATATTAAAACCATATGGGACGGCAGTTACTTTGATTCAATCTCTTCTGCTTACGTTGTGAAAGGAATGGGAAAAAACAAAAATAAATATTGTAATGAGTTATAAGAGAGAGTGAAAATGTGTAGAAAAGTATAACATTAGTTTTAACGTGGTGATAGTGTATAGATTGGAAAATAAACTGGCCTTCCATGAGAAGTCGTCTCTTCATCCCCGCACCAAGATCGTCACGGTGCCGAAGTAGTGAGACGATTGAAGCCATTTTTTAACAACTAGTCATCGAATAAATTGTCAATAAATGGCATAGATAAGCAAAACATCATTCATTTTTTTTTTTTTTAAATAGTAATGCAAGAAAGCAAAGGGAAACGAAGACCATATAGAAAGCTTAACAGAAATAAATGAGTAATATGCATAATGTTGTGACAAGTCTGGGGAAAAAAAGGAAAAGGAAAGGAGTTTTAATTTTTTGTTAAAAGCAAATATTAATGGATAAAAAATGATGGCTAATTCGTAATTATTAGGTTGTTGAAACAGAGAAACCCTAAAGCAGATATAAGTCAAACACATCATAAAACCTATGTTTGGGAGCAAAATGACATAAACATATTTGCATCAATGAAAAGGGTTAATAAAACTTGCTTAAGAGCACGCATCATAAAACAATATTTTTGCTGCGAACCAGATGTTATTATTCGGGCAGATTGCTACGTGAATAAAATTAGTACGCAAATAAACTTTCTTTAGAGCTTTTATTTTAGGATATCTTTCTGTTTAAAGCTTCTCTTCCAACTCATTTAAGGACTCAGTTTTTCTTCACATACTCTCATCTCAGGCAGGCAGGTTACATCAGAGAAATGAGATGATAAAACAAAGCAGGACTGTGCATCAAAGAAGTAGCTTAAACTATTCAAAGGAGAAAAATCATTTCTAATTATCTGGGAAGAAAATTACAAAAGAGATATATTTCTCCTGTCCAAGGTCAGGCCTCAATCCTACAAGCTAACATCCACCATTCCTTAGTTTTTTGCAGATAGTTATATAACTTGATAAACCACAATGATCGGTTCAATACCTTTTCTATCTCAATGAAAGACTCCATCCTCTGGACTTGGAGACATGAATTTTTTTTCCCCAAGCTCAGAGGAAATGAGTGCATGAAATTACTCAAGAGAAATAAAACGTTAAGAATTTTCTTTATTGTGTTTGTAACAAAACAATAGCTACAACTTTATATTGGAATGGTAAAGATACATCCTATGTTGCTGCCTATAATTGTGCCTAACCAAGTACAAAACAGGCAAGTAAATAACTAAGTATCAAGTCACGACATTGACTACTTATTTTGTGCGATTTTCTTCAGCACTCCCTCTCAAGTTGGAGTGTATATTATGACACCTAACTTGTTGATCAATACTTTAAATTGTGCCGAACTTAATGGCTTAGTGAACAAATCAACTGGTTGATTCATGGTTCATATGTGAGTTTGTATCTGTTGGAAATCTTTGATCTGAACAGTAGCTGTTTATAAACACGTACTGTTTAGATCAAAATCTGAAAAATTGAAAAACAAAAAAATTTGCCTGAAGAACAACACTATAAGTTGCTGAAATTTTGCACACACTTTATTGAATCAGAAAGTTCCTTATATAAGGATTACAAGGACATGAAATTGAAATAAACTAGGACTTCTAAACAACATGAGATTGAATTAAACTGAAACTCTCAACAGTTTATGTAAATCCTGTTATGAATAGTAAAGAAAAATTGAAATTACGTAAACTACTAAAACACAAACTCTGCCTAATCTTCTTATCTTCAAAGCCAATCTCATTAAAATCTAACAGTATCATCCCCTCTTAAATCTTTTCATGCACCAGGTGACAATTTATCTCTATGTGTTTCATTCATTCCTGGAATATCGAATTGGAAGCAATATGCAAAGCGACTTGATTGTCGCAGAAAAGTGTAAATGGCTGTGTGTGATTTACTCTCAAATCCTTCAAGATGTTTTTCAGCCATGTAATCTCACAACAAGTAGTGGTAATAGAACGATACTCTACCTCCACACTTAATTGAGATACAATGCTATGCTTCTTTGTTTTCTAAGAAATTGGTGCTTGACCAAGTAGGATGCAGTAGCCAGTTACCGATCTTCTTGTATTGGCACATCGAGCCTAGTCAGCATCACAAAATACCTGTAATTGTAATGAACCTATGGAGGGTAAAAAAAATCCTTGCCCAGATGTTTGTTTGATGTATCTGAGAACCTTATATATTGAGGTTTATTCATAAAATAACTCAATACATTAACTGCATAAATTAGATTAGGTATTTTGATGGTCAAATAAATTAACCTACCTACGAGTCATTATAAAATTTAGAGCCTTAAGTCTTCAAAACATCTTAAAATTAAGGTACGAATCACTTTTCCTTCCTAACATTAGTAGTGCTTTAATATCTTTTTTCATGGAATACTTCCTTGTATTTTGATATACATTTCAATCATTTTCTCTCTCAAGAGAGAGGAGAGAGTGCAAAAAATAAATAAAAAGAATCCAAAGGATTGGATCACACTTGTGATTTTTTTTATATTATTGATTTTTTCTTTTTCAGGATATTTTTTATAATAATGATGGTGTTGCAATTAAAATTTTCAAGTGCCTTCATGGTAGTTTTTTTTTCTTCTCAAAACCATTTATGTCCTTATTATAATATATGTAGTTTATTTTATATTTTTTAAAAAGCATTGTGTTTCAGGAGAAACTTGGGTATCACATTTTTAATTATGATGTATACAAATTGTATTGTTTTTTTTAATTGTATTATTTTACCATTTTTTTTCAAAAATATGAATAAATAAAAATATCTCAAATAATTCAGAAATTTAAATCCTACATATATGCTTGGTCTAGGCCCTGTTTGTTTGATGTTAGTTTTTTTTATATAAAAAAGTGGTTTCCATAGAAAGTGATTCATTTTTTTTTTTCTTATGTTTAGTAATGTCATAAAAATAAGTTATAAAATACTTTTTAGTGTTTAGCTATCACATGAAAATAACTTAATAATATTTTTATTTAATTTCAAGTTTATTAAAAAAAATAGGGATCAAAGCTAACATATAAAAAAATTACATAAATTAGGTGAAGTAAAATAAAAAACAATTAGAAAAAAAGAGACAAAATCTAACAAATAAAAAAAGTTAAAAGAGGATGAAATATTTAAAAATCCAGTTTTATAAATTATCTTGAATAAAAAAATACCAATCAAAAGAATTGGGATAAAATATGAAAGATAAAAATCTTCAATTAAGTAAAATATAAGAGAGAAAAATAATAATCAAAAGAATAAGAGCTAAAATTATTATAAAATTCAAATTATATCAAATTATAAGGATTGATGTTGAAAACAAAAACGCTCTAAACATCGTTATTTGATATAAATAATAAATAACAAACCATTCTTAATTTTTGACAACATCTAGAAAGTGTACTCTACCAAAAAGAAAAGGAAAATATATTTTTGAAAACCAAACTAAATATTTCTTTGACTAAAAAGTGTTTTTCATTGACCAAATTTTCTAATGGCAAATAAACATGGGAAAACTTGGAAAGTAATTTTCAAGAAACCATTTCCCATGAAATAGTTACAAAGGTCATGGAGATATTTTTACCAATACACAATAATGAAAAAGTTATTATTGATGTAATAACATTTACAATGATAAAATAAATTGGAAAAACAAAAAGAAATGAATAAATAATTTTTTTTCTTTCTCATATCAACACTAGTTGAGTTGCTTTCGTGAAGGATATTGATGAGTTACGATTAAGAGAGATAGGTTTGATGAGATGAAAACAAGTTTGGATAGTTGAAGTGCATGATCTAAGGACAGAGCAAAAAACCCTTCAAACAAAAGCTTTATGCTTGAACATATGAAAATAGAGAAAGGTGCTCCAAGCTCTTAATGCTAATGGACATGAGTGAGTTATATGTGTTGTACAATGTTTTTATTACAAATAGAACTAAGGTGAAAAGTAAACAAAATCTTAATCCAAGACTTGATAAAACTCTGCATAACCAATTATAATATTTTTTTCCCAATGAAAATGCATTAACCATGAGAAAAAATCTAAACAAACCTCGATACCAATTCAACCTCAATATCATAGAAACAATAGTATAACATTATGTATAAGCTCAAGACTCAACTTCAAACAAAATAAAGAACCTAAATTTATAATAATAGTAAATAAGCAAAGCAAAAAAAAAAAAGAATTAAAACAAAACAGGAAGCACAAAACAAAGGATAAAGACCACAATTAAATGAATAAAGAAACATAATGCATGATGAGCAAGCAAAAAGTAAAAAATCAATGTTGTCAAAATCATGAGCTAACTCGCAAAATCGTACGATTTTACGACTCGACTCCACAAACCTTGCAAAATTGAGTAAAAAATCAGAAAACACTGAAATTGCGAGTTGACTCGTCAATAGGTTTTGCACCAGGACGCAAATCAACAATCTCCAAAATTTGATTTTGTAAAAGCGAATCAATTTAAACTTTAATTGCTTCTTTCCAAAATAAAGAATCAGAAGAAGAGATAGCTTCAGTATAGGTTACTAGATCATTTCCAAATGAAGTTTCTTTCCTTTGTCTCTTACTCCTTATTTCCTTAATTTGAGTTTCATCAAAACTATTATTATTAATATTTTACTTATGATTTTACGATTCAATTTTATAATCCAAATTTATATTACATTTCCATGTCATGTCAAAAAAATGCATGGGAAACAGATAGTAGTAGTCTCTCGCTATAACTAATCCATGAACTAATTAACTTAAAAGAAAAGGAGAAAACCTAGATAACAAGACAACATCGAGAGATAAAATGCAAAGGCCAAACCACGTGGAATGAAAGAACATAAATCATATTGGTTGTCCAACAAAGGAGTAGCATAGAAAGTGGATTGAGAAAAGACAATAGTCTATACCATGACATATGCAACTATCTTCTCCCAGTTTCCCTCGACACTCATCCTTTTTGTCATGCAATCATGTCGTTTAATTAAAGTCAAAACTTTGTAACAACCAAATTAAAAAATCAATTTTATAATTCTCTTGACTTACACTAATAACAAAGATAACCAAAATAAAAAAGGAAACACCTTGGAGAAAAATAGGGAAAGCAAGCACTCAAATATAGGAATAACTTCAAGCTTCGAAAAAAATCACAAAACCAAAACCAATAAAATGAACAACAAACTAGCCTAGAAAAGGCTTGTTGAAGCTTAAAAATAACAAAACATCAATTGAGGCAATGACAACACCACCAAGCCGAAGAAGGATAAACATAGTTTTTAGTGAGAGAAAGAGGGAAAATTAGCATGTGAAGAATATGGAATAACACACGAACCATAATCTAGTCATTTCACCTTAATAGAAAATCATTGCAAAGACAAAAGGATTATATAGTATACAATACCAATGACACCCAGATTCTTATGAAAAGAAAATGCATATTGAACTAAATTATGACTCTCAACCATAAACAACTCTCTTAATAGTAGAAAATGACCCACAAAAAAAAGAAAGAAAAGACCTAAAATCAACCCAACTATAAAGAAACCAAACCAAACCAAACCAAAAGAAAATAGTTAGCTTAGTAAGCACTCCAATTGAAACTAGATGATAGGCATGAAAGGTGGGGAAACAATAAACCAAAAATCTAGTCAGAAACCAACTCTATAATAAATCCTCCATAAAAATCCCAATCTTTCCCGATGAATAGAACCAATCAAACATGACAAGTGGGATTTGCATTTAATGAAAAATAATGTCTCACCCACTAACCATTCACGGTAAAAGGCCATTGAATCATGCAAAGGTTAATCTTGCACCAACTACCAACAAAAAAAACAATAGCTCTAAGCCATGTCAATTTAAATTGTCACTACCAAGACATCTCAAGAGAGAAACCTCAGAAAATTTGTTAAAAACCATTACAATTTGCTCCATAGAGCTTATGTTTATTTATATAGAGAATACATGTACAGTAGGACTACTAGAAAGGAAAGAAATCAAAGCATAAATACAATATATTACATTCCTGTAATTATGGGCTAAGAATCAGGGAGGGATTTCTGTAGAATTCCCAGCACCCCCGCAAGCTAAGCATGTGATTAGAACACATGCATAGCTTAGAGCAAAAGAATATGAAGAGTGGTCTAGAAACACTCTTGGTAAAGACATCAGCAACTTGAAGAGTAGAAGGAAAATGTTGAATGCAAATACAGTTAGCGACAACAAGTTCGCAAAGGAAATGGTAATCAAAATTGATGTACTTGAAGCGATTGTGAGAGACTAAAAAGATGACACTCTTGCTATCAAACAGAGAAGTAGCGGTCGATCTGGACGAGGGATGTGTAATTCACTTAAGAGATGATCTAACCATAAAACCTTGATAGCATTACAAACAAGAGAACAACACTCAGATTCATATCTAGAGAGAGATACTGTAGGTTGCTTCTTGGCACTCCAGGAGACAAGATTGTCACCGAGATAAATGGAGTAACCAGAAGTGGAGGGCCTAGTGTCATGATATCCAGCCCAATCGGCATTAAAGTACCCTTGACATACTAAAGGATGCGTTTCACTACTTTAAAATGTTCATCAGTGGGAGCATACAAGTGTTGGCCAACGAAGTTGATAGAATGCGCAAGATCAGGACGAGTGATGGTTAAGTATTGTAGAGCACTAATAAGAAAGCGATATAGAGTGATATTTGCAAATAGGGAACCAATGGAGGAAAGATGTTGGACGACAACCACCGGAGTTGATACCGGTTTGGAATCAAAAAGTTGAGTCCATGTAAGAATGTCACAAACATACTTGATCTGAGTGATAAAGAGTCCTCTCGAGGTAGAAGTGGCTTCAAAACCAAGAAAGTAGATGAGAGAACCTAAGTCCTTGGTGGTGAATTCTGAGTGAAGCTGCTGAATGAAGCTGCTGAGAAGAGAGTTATTGTTGCTAGTAAGGATAATATCAATAACATAGAGTAAGAGATAAATGATTTGCTGCAGGTAAAACCAAGTTTCAAAAGAAATGAGCAGAATCGTTAAAACCAAGCACGCGAAGCCTGCTAGAGGCCATAAAGAGCCTTCTTGAATTTGCAAACATGTTAAGGAAAGCGAGGATCAACATACCTAGGAGACTGCTCCATATAAACATGTTCCTGCAAAATACCATGATGAAAAGTATTTTTAACATAAAGTTGGTGAAGAGGCCAACCATAAGTGATTGCTAGGAACAACACTACATGAACAGTGGAATCTTTGACTACAAGATTGAAGGTGTCAGTGTAGTCAAGAGTAGGGATTTAAGTATATCCTTTAGAAATAATATGGGCCTTGAGTTAGTCAATAGAGCCATCAATTGATACTTTGTTCAAAAAACCTATTTGGAACCCACAATGTTCATGTTGGGAGGTTGAGGAACAAGATCCCAAATGCAATTTTCAGGGAGAGCGATGAGTTTCTCATCCATAACAGCGAGCTATGCAGGGTTTTTGGCGGCAGTCTTGAATCCTCGGGGCTTAGATGTAGTGAAGAGAGCATGTAAAAGGCCCGAGACATGTTGACTCAAATAAATGGGGTAACATGGTTGAAAAATGCCTGCTTTAGCTCGAGTGACCATTGGGTGAGAGGATGAAACAACAAAATGATCATGATGATAAGTGCTTCGAAATTCATTGGAGCCTATGGTGGAGGATTAAGGAATTCATAAGAAATTAGGATGTTTTATGTGGAAGACAACTGATTAGTAGAAACCTGCACAGGCTCAAATAAGAGTCAGAATAGAGATGACATACATGCGACCTAGAATGAAGATTGGGTTAAGGAATTATGGGCAATGGAGCGGGAGATAATGGTGGATCATGGATGTGCATGGGCACACTACAATTGGATAAATCTATGGCTACAAGAGGTTGTGTGATAGAGCTATGGTTTAAGGGGAAATTGAGTTCATGAGCCATGACATAGATCTTGGAGGTAAGAGGGTCTAGACATAATAACCTTTTTAAGAAGGATTGTAACCCAAGAATATGCATGGAATGTCGCGTGGAGAAAATTTGTTAGCAGCATAATCACATAAACATAGATAGACTCTGCAACCAAAAGGATGAAAATTGATGTAAAGAGGAGCTTTACCATGTAAAATCTCAAAAGGAGATAGACCTCTAAGAAGTCGGGTAGGCAACCGATTGATGATTTAGGTTGTACTAAAAACATCAACCCAATAAGAAATGGGCACTTGTGAATGAAATAGGAGTGCAAGGCCCATTTCAATCACATGGCGATGCTCGCGCTCAGCACGCCCATTTTGAGAAGAAGTGTAGGGGCAAGACTTTTGGTGTTGAATACCATAGGAGCGAAGCTAAGATTGAAAATGATTGCTGCAAAACTCAGCACCACCATCACTCTAATTTTTTTTTATTTTGCAATAATATTAATTTTCTACAAAGGTCTGATAATGAAGAAAAATATAAAAAAATCAGATTTAAATTTCATGGGGTAAGGCCATGTAAAGCCAGAGTGATCATCAACAAATATCACGTAATATACAAAATCCATTTTGAATTTAATAGGTGATGGCCCCAAATATATAAGACCTAAAATGAAGTTGGATCGAGTATTGTTAGAAGAAAATGAAAATAGATGTAAGAGATAATTGTCATTTTTTATTCAATAAAGAAATAATAGAGTGATTAACATGTCGCTATAAGTTCAGATTGATTTAGGACATAAATGAAAGTAGCATTGCCTCGCTCTAGTACATAAATATTGTCATCAAACCAGAGATAAATATTGTCGGATCAAACCATAGATAAATCCTCTCTTCACGATCATCATTCGCATCGGCATAAAGATTTGTTTGAAGAATATATGGGTGGCCACTCACATTTCCAAGGAATTCAAAATATATCTCATGGCGGTTAGGTTGATCCGATGCAGCTGCAATATTATCACTACCTTTGACATATAAAAACAAAATTAAAATATTACATACATAAGATGCCACGACTGTTCCAGCTGAATGATCTGGTACTAATTTAATTTGCGTAGCAATCTGCCCGTATAATAGCATCTGGCTCGCAGCAAAAGCAGATCCTAAACACAATGAGGTTCGGCGATGGACTATGATGGTGCTATCTCCCTCCTAGTGTTTTTATCCGAGCTGTCCAGAATCTGAAACATATGATTACCATGTGAGCCTGGTTCTTGAACTTTCTTAATTTGATTTCTAAAGTTACAGCCTAATAGGATTCTGGTTGTTTGTATGAGATAATGTTTGATGTAGAACAAGTAGCAGAAGCATACATGCTCAAGAGGGAGCACCCGAAATTCAAGGGCAACTGAATTTTGGCAAACCAGGCGCCGAAGTCGGAATGTCGCGAAACTCACCCAGTCGATGTGTTTTGCCGTTTGCGGAAAATATCAGTGGCATAGCCCCTGTTGTTCACTAGTTTTTGGCCAAATTTCATCGTTTAGGCCCCGAAATCGTCAATTTTGCTATTGTAGGAAAGTTTTGTTTTATCCATAACTCCTGATTTTCGAGTCTGAATTGACTTTCATCAATTACTGCTTGCTCAGGATTTATAGGCCTTTCATATGCTGCATTAATCTCAAATTTGCTATTTATGGTAAATTTATGGTTTAGTGTCGCTTCCTTATCCGTCATGGGTTAGGTTAGGATTTTACTTTAAATACAATTGTAAAGCCTCTGGCCGAATTAGCTATTCATTTTATTGAATAAAACTTTGAGTTTTCTGAGAGTTCCTCTCGTTGTGGTTTATTTTCGGAATATTGACGTTGGTCGTACTCCTTCGCGATTTTCTGCTGCGTCAATGTTTAATGGCTAAATTGCAGCTTAAATTTCTGCAAGTTATGCCATGAACAAATTAGTCCTTTCATAAATATGAGTGCCGATAAATATTTAAGTGTTGATTATTGAACAGAAGACATTTTGTTATTCGAGGATAAGCATTGCTAAGATGATATATATAAATACATGCGATGCAAGAGTAGTAATCTTGATGAACCTGCATGAATGTTAGAGCAATTGGAAGGTGTTTCTTTCTGGTAATTCAGGCGAAAAGATTTTGCACAAGTCATGACGCAGTAGAAAAACACAAGGAATACGACCAACGTCGATATTCCGTAAATAAATCAAGGATGAGAGGAACTCTCAGAAAAAGATCAAACTTTATTTAGTAATTCAAAAGATAATTCGGCGAGAGGCTTACAACCATATTTAAAGCAGAAACCCTAGCCTAACCCATGTTGGATAAGGAAACGACGCTAATTAATAAAATTATAAAAAATGACAAATTGATATAAATGCAGAGTTTGAAAAGGCTATAAATCCTGAGCAAGCCGGAATTGAAGGAAGTCGATCCGGACTTGGAAATTAAGAGTTATGGCTAAAATGAAACTTTTTTAAAATGGAAAAAACGACGATTTCGGGGCCTAAACGATGGAATTCGGTCAAAAATTGGTATGCATCAGTAGCAAAGCAGATGCTTTCCTCCAGAAACGGCGAGACGCATCAACTGGATGAGTTTCGTATCATTTTGATTTCAGCGTTCGGACTGCAAAAATTCAGTTGCCTTTGAATTTCGGATGCTCCCTCTATAATATGTATACCTCTACCACTTGTTCTACATCAAGTCATAGCTTAAACTAATATTCAATGACTGGATCAAGATGCTAACGTACTACTCCTTATAATAATAAGGGCCCTTTTTTTAATTCCTTTCCAAGCTTATGATATTTTCCCTTGTAAACCGTGTTTTCCTTTCTGTTCAAATAAGATAAAACAGCACAATTTAAACTTGTTATTTGAACATCAGATCAAACAGCATTGCACGCAACAACGAAGTTACAGCATCTTCTATCCCAACAGAATTAAAAAAAAAACCCTCCAATGTCTTATTACAATTTGTCAATGACAGACTTATTCATATGATCACATAAACAGTACTCATAGTAGCTTGGAGATCTTACTAAGAGCTAGATGTAAGTTAATAAGGACGTTCATCGTTATAGTTGCCTGGGGGGTCATAGTTGCAACTGATGATTGTGCCACCATTATCGCACGTCACCTTAGCACATCCTAGACGAACGGAGTTGCTCCAAACTACTTGAGTGTAATGCAAGCACTCCCCGCCAACACAGGAATTCAAGTCGTAGTCGTAGTTTGCCTTCTCAGCCACCCACATTTCCACAGCAGCAGTGCCGGCAAGGTCAGCGCTTCCCCCGGCAAGGTTTTCACCATAAGGACCCCTGGAGTGCACCAATGTGCAACTGCCTGTTAGCCCATTAATGTAGCTTAGAGCAAAAGCAGCCACTGTATCGTCCCATATCATGGGTCCTACACCCACCGATGCACGAGCAGCATTGTGAGCATCGAGGAAGTCTTGCAGGGAGTCCTGGGCATGGGCTTGGTGCACAATTGCTAGACTTATTAGAGAGATAATTGCTAGGGAAGTCTTACTCATCTCCATGTTGATTCTCCTGCAGGAAGAGAAGTAAACACTTGGGGCTAATGTTGATGGAGAGAAAAGGGCATTTCTGTAGGTATATATAGGGATTTCCCACATAATGTTTACCGTTCATCAACATCATCCTGCAAGAGAAAAATCATGGGCTGCTAGCTAGTGGGACATATTTAAAAGTAAATTGGATTGAAGTATGCCAGTAGAAAGTCATCTTCGTTTAAAAATATCAACAATGGCAAATTGGATTAAAGTGTTCCAGAAGAAAGTCATCTCCGATTAAAAATATTAACAATGGCCGCCACCTCTAGGTAAGGCCGCCACCATTAGGTAAGGCTCCATGCTCAATATGCTCGCAGACTGACCTTCTAGGAGTTTGAATAAATCAGCACAGGAGGAACGAAATGCTCGCTAGACCAACTCATAATACTTATTCAATGCTTACCATCAGCCTATCCTCTTGGACAGGATCATATAATAACAAATTTAACCATGTTCTTGAGATTATTTCGTAAACCCTTTTTAGGATTTAACATTTCTAACGAATATTAACGAAAGAACTAAATATAGAACCTTTTTTCTTAAATCGTTTTTTTACTTAAATAAATTGATCTCCACCAATCAATTCAGCATGGACAAATTTCGTACCCACAAAGTTTACCGGATAAAAATCATTAAATTTAAATTTCCATTCCTAGCGAAAGTTTTAGTTAGCTGGAGTTGATGATTTTTGCTTTCCATCTTTAGATAAAAAAAATGGCAAATCAAAATATGCAAGCTTTTCAAGTTTATGCATGCATTTAATAATTATAGTTAACAGTTTACTCGGGATTCCATCGGTATCTTCCATCAATATATTTTGTTGGGGATTCTATTGTTAACACTTTCCCTTTCTTAGCTTCCCTCATATTGCATCTCTCAACATTGCTTGGATAGTTGGATTTGCTGCACAGACTTCTCTCAACAAGGTTGGTTTTTCTTCTTAAATCTTGCACTTCTCCCGTTTTAGTTCTTCTTCTCTCTAAATTAAGCCTAGTTTACTGGATCTAGTATTCTACTGTGTGCAAGTGAAACTGTAAGTTTTTCTTCTTAAACTCAATTTCCTTCTCTCCAAAATTATTCACCTCAGGCTTTGCCCATGCATCTGTTGTCTTTAACCAACTCACCAAAACTAATATCATGATTCATGGGTTAACTACGACACGAAAAGGTATAAGTTTTGTATTGAGTTTAGTGCCTTTTTGGTTCATAGAGTGCAGGATTGTTTGAGTTTTATTTCATGGGAAGATTGGTCAGTGTATGGTGTTTATTGTTTAAGGTTGGTTTGGATGGTAATGAGTATGGGAGTCATTCTTTGATAACAATGCATATCAAGTATTGAAATGTGATTTGCGATGAAGGTGTTTGATGAAATGGGTGAAAGAGATCTGTTCATGAAATTCGATTATCTTAGGGTATTCTAAGATGGGCTTTACTAAAGAGTAGTTTCAACATATTCAAATATAGAAGATATGAGTTTGTTGGATGTAGAAAATGGAATTGCTTGTTACTAATATTTGCATCTCTACTTGGAGCAACTAGAATTGCTTGTTTAATGGTTGGATTTTCTGGGATCATGACTGGTTTTTGTTTCCCTATTGTTCAATTGTTGTACCAGGTTATTTCCCTATTAAATTTTAACAGGAACATGAAAATAAGAGTTCAACTTTTGGAGCCATATACTTGTTGCATTGAATCATCAAATTAGATTGATATTAGTTCAAACTGTTGAAGATTGAAGACTTGAAATGAAGCTGATTCCAAGACTGCAAATTGAAGAAATGAAGAAAGAGCTGTGAAGACAGAGCATTACCCGAATTTGATGTTTTTCTTTTGTTTTAATTAGTATTTGTGTTTTAGTCAATAAAGATCAATTGTTTGATCTAGAAGTCTAGTCTTTATTGAGTTTTAGATTAAGTCCATTATGGTTTAGGATAAAGGTCAAGAGTTTGTATTTGATTAGAGCTCATTCTCTCGTAATCCTTGATTTTCGTTTTTCTATAAATAAAAGCTTAGGGATGGCAGTAACCTAACAAGAAATTATGCCCCTTGTTCTGTTTATTATTGCTTAATTAATCTGTCTTCAATTCTTAAGCAATTTTGGAAAATCACCCTGTTCTTGACACTGATTTGAACAATGTCTATTTTTCATGTCAGCAACACAATTCCTGACAGTGATCTGAACAGTGTTTGTTTGTTCATCAGAAAATTTTCCAACAATTGGTATCAGAGCAAGATCGAATCTTTGAAGGGGAATTGAGTGAAACACGAGTGAATTGTGAGGATCTTTCAAAGTTATTTAGCTTTGATAGGGTGGAGAGTGAAACACAAGAGAGGATTTTTCAATCAAGAAATTCATCTTGATTTCTTCTGTGATTGGTGCGTAATTGACAGAAATCATCAATTACTTGTCCAGATCTTTTGTTCAATCAAAATTGCTCAATCAATTTTGTAACTAAAGGTGAAGAACATCTGAAACAAGCAACCGTTACTCTTTATTGCAAAACAAAGAGTAACAGGTGGATCAACAGAGTTTTTTTTTTTTGTGTTCTTCATGGATTCTGCAGTTTTTTTGTCAAAATCACATGCGTTTACAGGAACACATTATGGTGTTTGAGTTGTGAAAATGGTAACATATATCAGGGCTTTTGATCTATGGGAGATTGTTGAAAGTAACAAACAGCCAACTCCATTGAACAGCAATCCAACGATTGCTCAAATCAAATTCTTCAATGAAGAAAGAGCAAAATGATTCAAGGCACTTACAGGCATTCATAATGCTGTAAGTGAAGAAATATTCATAAGAATTATGGCTTGTGAAACTACTAAAGAGGCTTGGGACAAGCTTAGAGCAGAATTTCAAGGTGATGAAAAATCAAAGAAAATGCTGATTTTGAATTTAAAAAGACAGTTTGAAGGTTTAAATATAAGAGAGACATAATCAATTAAAGAGTTCTCTTCTAATATCTCCAAATTAGTCAATCAAATGAGACTTTTGGGAGAAAATGTTCAGGATTCGAGAGTGGTAGAAAAAGTCCTTGTCAGCCTGCCTAAAAAATTTGAGAACAAAATTTGTTCTTTAGAAGACTCAAAGGATGTTACAGAGATGAGTTTTCAAGACCTAATTAATGCTCTCCAAGCAGTAGAGCAGAGGCAAGCCTTCGGACAAAAAGGTTCAAGTGAAGAAGTCTTTGTTGCTGGATTGAAAGGAAGATCACGAATCCAGAATTCTATCAAAGAGAGTCATGAAGGAAGAAGGGAAAATGTTAAGAATTGGCAGAACAAAAAGTGGCAGGGTACTCAGAACTTTTCCAACAATTTCTCCAATAATTCTAACTCAAGGTGAAAAGAAAAGAAATAACAATTTCCCCCTTGCAAATACTGCCATAAAACAAGTCATCAAGATTCATGGTGTTGGCTTAAGAATGCTCAATGCAGAAGGTGCAAACAGTTTGGTCATATTCAAAAGTACTGTAAATCAAACACAAGAGCTGGAACTGGAAAGCAAGCTTACATTGCAAAGAACTCAGAAGTGGAAGATGAACAATTGTTCTTGGCTGTGACAGAACAAATTTGCAGCAAAACAGAGGTAAAAAAATTCAGATTGGCTTATTGCTAATGGATGCACTAATCATATGATTGCAGATGTGAGGATGTTTAATACCTTAGATTCCATTTATGAATCTAGAGTAAAAGTGGCTAATGGTTAGTATGTTAATGCGGAAGGCAGAGGTGATGTTGATGTTGACATTGAAACTATGGCAGGTATGAGAACCTTTGATAAAGTATTATATGTGCCAGAAATTAAGCAAAATCTTGTGAGTGTTGGACAATTGCTTGAAGATGGTTACTCATTATCCTTTATTGATGGTGTATGCACAATCAGAGATGATAAAGGAATCATATTGTTTTATGCTAAAATGTCCAATAGAAGTTTCAGCCTTGGTTTAGAGAATGAACACTTGAACATGAACATCTCTGACAGTTCAAAATCAGTGTTGTGGCACAAGAGGTTGGGGCATTTTAATTATGCTATCTTGAAGAAAATGACAGATTTAGAGATTGTGGTAGGTTTACCTAAAATACAAGATCAAAAAGAAGTATGTGATGCATGCCAATTAGGCAAGCAAACTAAGATAGCCTTCAATGATAATGCATTTAGGACAAAGCATTTCAAGATCAAATTTTTTGTTTTAAGAAAATGACAGATTTAGAGATTGTGGTAGGTTTACCTAAAATACAAGATAAAAAAGAAGTATGTGATGCATGCCAATTAGGCAAGCAAACTAAGATAGCCTTCAATGATAATGCATTTAGGACAAAGCATTTCAAGATCAATTTTTTTGTTTTAAGAGAAGTCAACAAGAAGAAGTGAAGTTGCTCTTCTGCAACACATATGAACAACTTGCAGACATTTTTACAAAACCACTTCCCAAGGTCAAGTTCGAGCATTTGAGACAAAGGCTGGGAGTTTGTAGTTCTAGAATCAAGGAGGAGAATTGTTGACCGTGAGTAATTCTAGAAGAAAAATAAATCACAACAGAATCTTTGACAGTATCAAAGGCTGTTATTTTTGCTATTCAAAAGGCAATCTTTATCTTTTATTCTATGTAACAGAAAATTAGATTCTTTTGGAGAATATCTTGCAATTCTGTTTTTGCTTCTATGTATAAATAAGTGCATTGAGATCGAATAAAATATCTCATTTCTGCTGAAACAATAACAAACACACTCTGTCTTCTCTGTAATATCATCAACATTCCACAAGACAGAATGGGTATGGAGGGCTTTTGTTGGATCCAACCAGAGATAAATCCTCTCTTCACGATCATCATTCGCATAGGCATAAACATTTGTTTGAAGAATATATGGTTGGCCACTCACATTTCCAAGGAACTCAAAATCCATCTCAAGGCGATTAGGTTGGTCCGATGCAGCTGCAATATTATCAACTCATTTGACATATGCGATTGCACCTATAAAAACAAAATTAAAATATTACTTGCATGGGAACTTGATTTAATTTACTTACACAAGATGCCACAACTATTCCAGCTGAATGATCTGGTACTACTTTTATTTGCGTAGCAATCTCACCGAATAATAACATCTGGCTCGCGGCAAAAGCAGATCCTAAAAGAACAATAGCAATGTTTTATTGTAAAACATGAGCAGTTAACTACACGTTCCAACCCAATCCATGTTTATACATTATATATATAAAGCATGAGGTTCGGCGATGGACTATGATGGTGCTAACACAACCTCTCCCTACTAGTGTTTTTGTCCGAGCTGTCCAGAATCTGAAACATATGATTACCATGTGAGCCTGGTTCTTGAACTTTCTTAATTTGATTTCTAAAGTTACAGCCTTATAGGGTTCCGGATGTTTGTATGAGATAATATGTACTGGCTAAATTGCAGCTTAAATTTCTGCAAGTCATGCCATGACCAAATTAGTCCCTTCATAAATATGAGTGCCAATAGATATAAAAGTGTTGATTATTGAACTGAAGATATTTTGTTTTTCAAGGATAAGCATTGCTGAGATGATATATATAAATACATGCGATGCAAGAGTAGTAATCTTGAACCTGCATAAATGTTACAGCAATTGGAAGGTGTTTCTTTCTGGCGAAAAACAACTGTCATTTCTGCACTCTTGGAAAAATGAAAGATTTTGCAGGAGTCATTGCTCAAACTAATTAATATTCAATGGCTGGATCAAGATGCTAACGTTCGACTCCTTATAATTCCTTTTCAAGTTTTTAATATTTTCCATCCCTTGTAAACTGTGTTTTCCTTTCTGTTCAAATAGGATAAAACAGTAGAATTTAAACTTGTTATTTGAACATTACATAAAAGCAGCATTGCACGCAATAACGAAGTTACAGCATCTTCTATCCCAACAGATTATATATATATATATAAAAAAAACTCCAATATCTTATTACAATCTGTCAATGACAGACTTATTCATATGATCATGTCAACAGTACTCATAGTAGCTTGGAGATCTTACTAAGAGTTGATCTTTATAGGAGATAAGTTAATAAGGACGTTGACCTTTAATGTTGCCTCGGGGGTAATAGTTGCAACTGATGATTGTGCCACCATTATTGCACCTCACCTTAGCACATCCTAGACGAACCGACTTGCGCCAAACTACTTGAGTGTAATGCATGCACTCCCCACCAGCACAGGAATTCGAGTCGTAGTCATAGTATCGCCACTCATCCACCCACATTTTCACAGCAGCAGTTCCCGCAAGGTTAGCGCTTCCCCAAGCAAGGTTTTCACCATAAGGACCCCTGGAGTGCACCATTCTGCAACTGCGTCTTAGTCCATTAATGTAGCTTAGAGCAAAATCAGCCACTGTGTCGTCCCATATCATGGGTCCTACACCCACCGATGCACGAGCAGTATTGTGAGCATTGAGGAAGTCTTGCGGGGAGTCCTGGGCATGGGCGTGGTGCAGAATTGCTAGGCTTATTAGAGAGATAATTGCTAGGGCACTCTTATTCAACTCCATCTTGATTCACTTGGGGCTAATGTTGATGAAGAGGAAAGGGGATTTATGGAGGTATATATAGGGATTTCCCACATAATTTTTACTGTTCATCAACATCATCCTGCAAGAGAAAAATCATGGACTAGTAGCTAGTGGGACAAAAGTAAATTGGATTTAACGGATGCCAGTAAAAAAAATATCAACAATGGCCGTCACCATTAGGTTAGGCTCCGTACTCAATGTGCTCACAGACTGGCCCACCATGAGTTGATTATTTGATAGTCTCTATTTTTCCAAGCTCAACTTGATTAGATAACGTTCTTTACAGGAAAATAAGGTGGCTAAAGATAGCTCTTAAAAGATGTTTCACCGAAGGCTGAGAATGTGTGTGTGGTCCCACATGGTTCTTTATTCAAATTCAACTTGTTTTTACCTAGTCTTCATAACTTATTTCGTCCTTATCTAGATAATTACATATTAAAACCATATGGGACAGCAGTTACTTTGATTCATTCTCTTCTGCCTACGTTATGAAAGGTGTGGGAAAAAACAAAAATAAATATTGTAATGAGTTATAAGAGAGAGTGAAAATGTGTTGAAAAGTATAACATTAGTTTTAACGTGGTGATAGTGTATAGATTGGAAAATAAACTGGCCTTCCATGAGAAGTCGTCTCTTCATCCCCGCACCAAGATTGTCACGGTGCCGAATTAGTGAGATGATTGAAGCCATTTTTTAACAACTAGTCATCGAATAAATTGTCAATAAATGACATAGAATAATAGTAATGCAAGAAAGCAAAGGGAAACGAATATCATATAGAAAACTTAAAGAGATATAAATGAGTAATGCGCATAATATTGTGACAAATCTGGGACAAAAAGGAAAAGGAAAGGAGATTTCTATTAGAATGTAAACAAGGACTTGAGATTTCCTTTTTATTTCAGGGCTGTCATTCATTTTCAGGTCCAGTGAATCTGTTGTTGTTTGCTATGTTTGTGGATAAGAAGAACAGAGAATAAAGCTTGTATTTAGGAAGAATTTGATGAACGAAAGGCTTGTATTTAGGACTTGTATCTTCAGCTCAATTTATAGAATTAATACATAACATACAACTAAGATCATGGTCCTAAGTTCAAGCCATGATCTGACATAATGGGAATAACAAAAGCTGTGAAATAGTAGCAACAACATAGCAACAAACTTGACTAATTCAAATACTAAGTAAAAGAAAACAAATTCCACCTCAGCAACCCTAAACATTATTTCTAACACTCCTCCTTGTTTAGGAGCTGCAAACTCCAAGCTTTGTCCTCAGAAATTCGAATTTGTTGACAGACAATGGTTTGGTGAAAATATTAGCTACTTATTCTTCGGTTTTGCAGTAAATAAGAATGATACTGCCATCTTTCTAAACCTCCCTAAAAAAAAGAATTTGATGTTGAAGTGCTTGGTTTTCCCGTGAAACACAGGATTATTAAAAATGGAAATGGCAGCTTGATTGTCAACTACAATTTCTGTGCTTTCTTTCTGCTCCAGGTTAAGATCAAATAGAATTTTCCTCAGCCACAAAAGCTTGATTGACAGCAGCTGTTGTAGCAACAAACTCAGCTTCAGTAGTGGATTTTGAGCTACGGTTTCTTGCTTTTTAGAATTTCATGAAAACACACCAGAACCTAAGGAGAAACAGTAGCTTGATGTGCTCTTTAAATCAACAATGGAACCTCCCCAGTCACTGTTTGAGTACCCAACCAGTTTGAATTCCCTGCTTCTTGTGTATTTGATGCTGAAATTGCATGTTCCTTTGACATACTTGATTACTCTTTTAGCAGCCTTGAAATGCAATTTACTTGCACAATGCATGAATCTAGATAAGATACTCACAACAATCAAAATGTTAGGTCTAGTTGCCATGAGATACATCAAACATCCAACTAGCTTCTTGAATTCTGTTTGATCAATCTTCTCAGCTCCATCTTCCTTACATAGCTTCTTCTTTTGATTCATAGGAGTACTGACAACCTTATATTCTTCAAGTTTGAGCTTCTTAAGGATTTCCTTGACATACTTCTTTTGACATATGAAGATTTCATGTTCTCCCTGCACAACCTCCATGCCAAGAAAGAAGGTCATCAAGCCGAGGTCAATCATTTCAAAGACAACCATCATTTCTTGCTTGAATTTCTCCACATTACTGGTATTATTTCCTGTCACAAGCAAATCATCAACATAGAATGAGATGATCAAAATGTCATCTCCAATTTGCTTGACATACAATCTTGATTCAGAGAGGCTTTTAGCAAATCCCAGGTGCTGCAAATGTTCATCGATTTTGCTGTACCAAGCTCTTGGAGCTTGCTTCAATCCATATAGGGCCTTCTTAAGAAGACAAACTTTGTCTTCTTCTCCTTCTTTTGCTTAGCCTTTTGGTTGCTCAGTATAAATCTCCTCCTGCAAATCACCATTCAAGAATGCTGACTTGACATCTAGTTGATACACCTTCCTACCTTTTTGTGCAGCAATGGCAAGTAGCAACCTGATGGTATCAAGCCTTGCTACTAGTGTGAAAGTATCTGAGTAATCTACACCAAATATTTGTGCATAACCTTTCACCACCAGCCTTGCCTTATGCTTGTTGACTGAACCATCAGCATTGAGCTTTGTTCTATACACCCATTTAATGCCAATCACCTTTCTGTTTTGAGGACGATCAACCAGCTCCCATGTTTTGTTTTTTTCAATCATAAGCAGCTCCTCCTCCATTGCCACACTCCAATGTTGATTAAGTTTGGCTTCTTCAAAATCTGCAGGTTCACATACGACAATGTTGCATCTTTGATAAACATCAAGAAGTGATCTTGTGCCTCTGACTGGAGTGTTGTCTTCTAAGTCACTTTGATAGTTTTCATCACCTTGTCCTTCTGTTTATGAAACCAGAGGATTAATCTTTGGTTCAATTGAGGTTGGATTGCTTTCCTTTGCGTCATTCCAGTCCCACTATTGATCTTCCATGAACTCAACATCCCTGCTTATAACAATTTTTTTCCAGTTTGTGGCTAGAAAATCTTATAAGCCTTTGCAACCGAACTATAGCCAATGAAGATGCCAGGCAGTGCTCTCTTGTCATGTTTATCTCTTTCATTCTGTGGAACAAGAGTGAAACAAAGACATCCAAATATCTTAACAAAGTTCAAAGATAGTTTATATCCATACCATGCCTCAAAAGGTGTTTGATCCTTCAAGGCTCTTGTTGGCAGCCTATTTTGCAAGAACACTGTTGTATTTGCTGCCTCTGCCTAGAATTTCTTTGGTAGGTTCTTCTCATGCAACAAGCACCTTGTCATCTCTAAGATAAACTTGTTTCATCTCTCACTAACCCCATTTTGCTGAGGGGTGTATGGAGCTGTTAGTTGATGATGTATGCCTGCCTCCTCATAAAAACTGTTGAAGGTGTTGGAGGTATATTCCATGCCATTGTCTGACCTTAGTGCTTGAATTTTACAGCCACTTTCATTTTCAACTCTTGCTTTTAATCTCCAAAATACTTGAGCTACCTCTGACTTGTGCTTCATATAGAAAATCCAACATATTCGGCTGTAATCATCAATGAACACATCATAATAGAGACTGCCATTAAGAGAAGGTGTTCTTTGTGGTCATGCAATATCTTTATGAATTAATTGCAGCTTCCTTGTTGCTCTCCATGTGGCCCTCGGGAATGGTTTCCTTCTCTGTTTTCCAGAACAACATGTGTTTCAACTGGACATTTGATCATTAAGAACTGGAAAGTCCTCAACCATCATCTTGGAATTAATCAGCAGTAGTCCCTTATGATGGTAATGACCTAGCCTCTTGTGCCACACATTAGTGATATTTTCTTTGATTTGAAAAGCAGTATGCTCCTCCTTCAAAGGATTTAGAGCAAAGCTTTTCCCTTTCATAATCACTTTGAAAATATCATTCCCCTCAACATCTTTAATCAATTAGTAGTTGTTTGCAAATAACACTTTATATCCTTTTTCAATTAATTGACCAACACTTAACAAGTTTTGATCAATGGAAGGAACGTATAATACATCAGAAATGAGCTTTGTACCTGAGCAGGTCAAGATGGCAACTGTCCCCTTTCCTTCTACAACTAGGTACTCTCCATTTCTAATTCAAACTCTTGAGGTGTTAGTTCTTCTTAGTTCCTTGAATAGATCTTTGGCATATGTCATGTGGTTTGTGCAACCACTATCAATAAGTCAACTCTCACTTGAATCACTGCTGGAGATGCAATTGGCCACAAATAGTTGATCTTCATCCTCTTGATCAATAAATTTAGCCTCTTCTTTGTGTTGTTGATTTTTGCTTCTGCAAATCACAACCTCATGCCCCATCTGATTGCATTTGTTCCATTTGGCTTCTGGTCTTCTCCAGCACTTGTCATGTGTATGAGATCTCCTTTTACAATACTGACAAGGAGGATAAGTCCTTTCTTGTTGCCAGTATTGTTCCTGCCATAATTTTTTGAGTCTCCAGTAGTCCCTTGATGACTGCTTGTCTTAATATATTTGTAGCTCTTTCCATGTTTGATGAATAGGGCTCCTTCAACCTCATCTTCCTGTCGCATAGCCCTTCTTTGCTCCTGAGCTTGTAATGCATTTAGCATTTCTGTCGAAGTTATCTTTGACATGTCCTTAATGTTTTATAAGGATGCAATTGTGGCCTTATATGTCTCAGGAATTGCTACAAGAATTTGTTGTACAATTCTTGATTCTGGCAAGGATGAACCTAATAAACTGATTCGACTTGCAATATCAAGCAGCCTATCAGAATACTCTTTAATGGATTCATTTTTCTTCATCTTTTACAATTCAAAGTCATGCATCAAGTTCAAAACTTGCATTCCTTGAATCCTTTCATCCCCTTCATACTCAGTCTTGAGATAATCCCATATCTCCTTTTCTGTTTTCATAGACATAATTCGAGTGAAGATGGTGGATGATACTACAGCAAACAAGCAGACCTTTGCCTTTGATTTTCTTGTCTTCTTCTCCTTGTGAGTTTTGAATTGTGCCATGGTGGGATTGTTTGGCAGCTCAAGGACTTCGTAATCCTCTTCCACTGCTTCCCATAGATTCAGAGCCTCCAGGTATGTCTCCATCCTTACTGCCCAACACTGGTAATTGTCTCCATTGAACACTGGTGGAGCAATTGACGAGTAGCTAATTTTTGTTTCCATTGATCTTGACACAAGTCCCTTTAAATCAAGAGCTCTGATACCAATTGTTGTTGTTTGCTATGTTTGTGGATAAGAAGAACAAAGAATAAAACTTGTATTTAGGAAGAATTTGATAAACGAAAGGCTTAAATACTTTATTCATATCTTCAGCCCAATTTATAGAATTAATACATAACAAACAACTTAGATCATGGTCATAAGTTCAAGCCATGATTTGACATAATAGGAATAACAAAAGCTGTGAAATAGCAGCAACAAATTAGCAACAACATAAACTTGACTAATTCAAATAATAAGTAAAAGAAAACAAATTCCACCTCAGCAACCCTAAACATTATTTCTAACAGAATCACTTTCTTAGTCCTTACAAATGACTTCATTAACGCCTCATGACAATATATATCAAGAAGAGGAGCTGTAGCGTTTGAGAAGAAGAGTTGACACTCTGTCACCTCGATAGTATTTTTCGCAAATAATATTCTGTTAGCAAAAAGGAACACAAAAGATTCCATATGCATTAGTAGAGAGTCTAATGCATGCTTAAGTTTGAATGCGTCCAGATATTATGTACAATATTGAGATATTAGACAAATATTTAAACAATCCAGGAATACACCATTAAAAAGTCCAATATTTGGAATACACAATATTGAGATATTAGACAAATATATCCGGCCCTTGGATATTAAATGGCTATGCAGGAGTGAGAGAAACTCTGGAACAGTACTTCAATGCTTAGGTTAGCAAGGTTAATTATAAGAAGGAATGAGCCTAAAAAGGTTATGTTGTGCATGTTACAGAGCTTGGAGAAATTAAAGGGTAAAAGAATGCAACCAGAAAATCCATAAAAGAATAAATACCCTGGTTTTCAATTTGTTTTCCCCAAGCTGAGAGGAAATGAGTGCATGAAATTACTCGAGAAATAAAACGTGAAGAATCTTCTTTATTGTTTTTGTAACAAAACAAGAGCTACAACGTTATATTGGAATTGTAAAGATAGATCCATATTGTTGTCTATAATTACGCCTAACCAAGTACAAAACAGTTAAGTAAATAACTAAGCATCAACTCACGACCTTGATTGCTTATTTTGTGTGATCTCTTTTAACACTTCCCCTCAAGTTGGAGCGTATATTTAAGACACCCAACTTGTTGATCAATGCTTTAAACTATGTTGAACTTAATGACTTAGTAAACAAAACAACTAGTTGATTCATGATTCGTATGTGAGCTGTTCGTATAATTCCTTCTTGAATCTTTTTGTGCACCAGGTGAAAATCTCTCTATGTGCTTCGTTTATTCGTGGAATACCAGATTGGAAGCAATATCTAGAGCGACTTGATTGTCACAAAAGAGTGTAACTATTTGTGTGTGAATTACTCTCAAATCCTTCAAGATGTTTTTCACCCATGTAATCTCACAACAAGTAGTGGTCATAAAATGATAAGAGAGAAAAATAATAAGAACTAAAATTGATATAAAATTCAATTATATCAAATTTTAAGGATTGATGTTGAAAACAAAAATGCTCAAAACAACATTATTTGATATAAATAATAAATAACAAACCATCCTTAATTTTGACAACATCTAGAAAGTGTACTCTGCCAAAAACAAAAGGAATTTTTTTTTGAAAACCAAACTAAATGTTTCTTTGACTACAAAGTGTTTTTCATTGACCAAATTTTCTAACGGTTAAATAAACATGGGAAGACTTGGAAAGAAATTTTCAAGAAATCATTTCCAATGAAATAGTTACAAAGGTCATGGAGATATTTTTACCAATAAACAATGTCTGAAAAAGGTTATTATTGATGTAATAACATTTACAATGATAAAATAAATTGGAAAAACAAAAAAAATAAATATATAATATTTTTTTCTCATATCAACACTAGTTGAGTTGCTTTCTTGAAGGATGTTGATGAATGGCAATTAAGAAAGATAGGTTCGATGAGACCAAAACAAGTTTGGATAGTTGAAGTGCATGATCTAAGGATAGAGTTAAGTACAAAGAAAAATAAAATAGCAGGATTGTATGTTATTGCAAGACACCAAGTGAAGCAAGACACCAAGTGTAGCAAGTTTAATTCTCAAGGTGTATTAAAACAAACATTAAATAAAGAAGGCACTAAATTGGACCTCAGAAATATAAAACATAATGAATCTAAACAATATTTCTCAATAAAAAAATAAAGAACCTAAATTTATTATAACAACAAATAAGCAAAGCCAAAGAAAAGGAGTTAAAACAAAACAAGAAGCACGAAGCAAAGGATAAAGAAAATAATTAAAAGAAAACAAAACCTAATGCATGATGAGCAAACAAAAAGTAAAAACCAATGTTGTCAAAATCACGAGTTGACTCGTAAAATCATCAACTCTACAAACCTTGCAAAATCAAGTAAAAAAAATCAAAAAACACTGAAATCACAAGTTGACTCTCCAAACTCGGTCAAAGTCATAAAATCAATGAACCCGTACTGATTTTAGGAGTTAACTGTTATCTGTTAAATAATTTAAATTAATTAACTATCTTAGTTTATCTATATAGTGTATATTTTATAGCTTAGTATCTACTAAAGTGAACCACCACGCATCCCATCATCCCCTTTTCCCTTTCTTAGCATCCCTCACAAGCAAGCAAGAACAATGCATCTCTCAACATTTATTGGATAGTTGGATCTACTGTACAGACTTCTCTCGACAAGGTTGGTTTCTCTTCTTAAATCTTGCACTTCTCTCATTTTAGTTTTTCTTCTATGTTAATGTTGTGATGTCGCGGCGCACAAATTAATTATCATAGCTTAAAACAAAACATACAAGATAGTATAGAGACATCAAGGGGTTGAACCCACGAGGATGTTTTAGCTCAGATTTTTATATGTTATGCAATTGGGAGGGGGTTGGTTTGTGATTATCTAAATTATCTAAAATATGGTTGCAATTAAACAATGAATTAAAACGAAACTTATCAAGAAAACAAACTTTGGTTGCAAGTCACATCCACCTATGGAAATTAGAACCGATCGTTGAAACGAAACTTCAATTCATGTTCTGAATTTTTATCCTTCCTTAACATTGGTTAATTAATGGTTCTTCTGTATAACCAACCCTAACCAACAAACAATCACAATGTCCGTATTAATTTTTTAGTTCAACGACATCATTAAGAACTAGATAAATCCGTTAATTTTAACACAACCAAACTGTCTGCAGCTTGTAATTTTTGTGTTTGAGTGTTCTCTCTAAGGTTAATAATGTATATTCACCATAATTATTAAGCTTAGTTGCTTCACAAGTCTAGATCTCACAACTCCTATTTTGACATCTAACTTAGCAATAAATTGTTCACAATAATAGCTTAGAGTCCGTTCAAGCAATTAAGATAAACAATCATAGAAAATTTGCATAGGAAAACAAGCATACTCATTCATAATTCAAACTGAAAATAAAGGGAAAAATAAATCTCACGATTCTTAAAATCCAAAGATTTTTGTGTCCTTGCAACCAAAAAGATGAAGATAGCCTTACATATCTACGGAACAACTAATCCAAAGGATGGATGAATACATGATTTCGGGTTTGGAGGAAGAAGATTTTTGTTTCCTCTCTTCTACTGGCTTCCTCCCTCTTTTTTGTTGACTGCCTCTTTGTAATGTCTCTTTCTTTTTATACCCCATAGGAAACCCTAGTTTTGATTTTACAAAATAGTTCTCCCTTAAGTTGACAGTTTACATTTAAGTACTTCAATAACTATTTTTCTAAAAAAGAGAAATATCCTTGCATGAAATCTTCAAGCTTTAACTTAGAGGAGCTTAATTGCTGAAATAAAAACTTAGATGCTGGTTTAGATGCTTCAGAAAGTAATTGGAACTCATTTTTTTACGAAACCTGTTTACTAACAAAATTCAGTTGTTATCTTTCAAAATTCATTACTCCCTTATATGACATCATTTTTTCCTGGAATTTGGGGAGTTGATACATTCTGGAGTCTGAAATCCAAAAAAAAATGAGTTTGCATCAATTGGACTCCGTAGCTTGAGATATTCAAATAGGAATGACCAAAGGTCAACACTGGCACATTCTAAGATTTGATTTTAAAGGATGAGATTTCAATGCTCTTTCTTTTTTTATTTTTCTTGAATTATATTTGCAGAAAGATATGGATGTTAAATTTCTAATACCACTGGAATCACTTCATTTTGACCTCTAGACCTTATGCTCTGCATAAAACATAGACTGAAGGTCAAATTTGTCAATCACCTCCAATTACCTCTTTTTTGCATCTTTCATCCAAAAATGCCTTTAAAACATAAAAAAAAAGAATATCAAGGCAGTTTATACACATAATATAGGCAAAACACTAGGTAAATATGGGTGAAAATATCAATATTATAGTTGCATTAGTTAATTAAGCCTAGTTTATTGGATCTAGTATTCTATTGTATCCAAGTGCAACTGTAAGTTTTTCTTTTTAAACTCAATTTCCTTCGTTCCAAAATCATTAACCTCAGGCTTTGCCCGTGCATCTTTTGTTTTTAACCAACTCACCAAACTCAATATCATGATTCGTGGGTTAACCACTACATAGAAAAGTATAATTTTTGTATTGAGTTTAATTACAAGATGAAGTCTTTATACTCATAACCAAATACGTTTGCGTGCTCTTTTTGGTTCATAGATTGCGGGATCGTTTGAGTTTTATTTCATGGGAGATTGGTCAGTGTACGGTGCTTATTTTTTACAGTTGGTTTGGATGGTAATTGTCGCAACGACGATTTTTTTTTATGCCCTTCGCCCCCGCCATCCCTCTCTGGAGAGACAACGACGCGCAGTGAAAATAGTGTGATATAGTCCTAAAATTACGACTATAATTATGAGGAGTTGCCACCTAGCATTACGGTGACTAGAAACCTATTAGTCTGCGAGAGTCTAGGTAAGGGGACTTGTTGTGCAAGGGGAAGACACATCACCCCCAGTGCACCCTACCTAAGGTAAGCTGCATTGTTGTTTGATTGTTTTTCTAAGTAAAACTTTTACATTGCATTTTCAAAAACTTTTTTTTGTCTGCGGGTGTACTTTACAATGTAATTTTACACCATAGGTGTAACAACCCTAAATTTTCTCCTATTTGTTTAATTTTTTTAATCTTTCTCCCTCTAAAAAAGATAGATGAAGCATGAATTTTTTTTTTCTCTCGCAAAAATTTCTAACGAAATTTCAGCATAGTCTCCCTTATATCGGGAGATCCCAAGTTGTCCATAACACAACCTGCACACAATTTGAATCACATCTCATCCACAATCACATCCATTTTTAATACAATCAATGGCATAATTCATTCCAGAATATGCTCATGACCATATTCATTCCCAAACTCCATCTTACATCACACACACAAGATAAAAATTAAAAGAGACAATTCGTACACGAAGATTTCACATATAGATACATATATACATATACATCGAACATAACACAGTTTAATATTTGAAGATAATCTAGTACTTTCTAATATCCTGAGTGTAGGTTGATACATTTAATATTACAAAAACAAAATTTACAAATATACTATTCTATACAATTTACATGTTCTTCTACATAACAAAATTTCACCATAACTTCCTAAGTTCCCATCTTATACAAAAAGAAATTAAGGCTTAAAATCTATTCCTAACGAGAATGGGAAGAACCTGCATAATATAGATTTTTCATATGAGTAGAACAATTAAATAATTACTAGCAATTACAGAAGAATTTGAACAACATATCCATCAATTTACTTAAATCATATGAGATTCTAAACACAACTATATACACCCTTTTAAGGTTATAAAAAAGAAGATTTATTTCTTTTGACTGCTTCTTTCCCCTTTTTCACATCGAAGAGACTATAGTCGACACTAATGACCTCCAATAGTGTCTCTAGATACCCGTCCTGAAATTAACTAATCAATTCCATGAAAATATTGACACGAACATAACCGTGGGTGTCATTATCTATCTATATATCTATCTATATTTTATTTTAAAACAAACCAAAATAGTTCATCTTTGTTCCGTTATTTCCTTAGGGGGTTTTAGAGTATGCCGATGTCAAAGATTCTTGATATCATTAGCTTTCATCTCAGAAAGCTAATCAAGTCTATAAATTTTGCCGATATCGACGTCACCTGCCGATATCATTAACTATTTCGAAATCGAATAGTTAATCAACTTTACATATTATGCCGATATCGATGTCACCCGCCGATATCGACCAGCTTGTTTCTTTCTACACACACACACACACACAAATATATATATATATATATATATATATATATATTTCCATCCCATAACCTTTCCTTTACCCGTTTTCTTTTCCTCATCAATAAGCACCAAATTATAACTTATAGTTCAATAACTAGTAAAGAAAATAATTATTAGATAAAGAAAATATAGGTACCAAGTACCTACTTGCTGTGAATGTTTGACTTGCATTACCCTGTTGTTGTTGTTGTTTCCCTTCACCCGCGGTTCTTCCTGAAACCACAAATACCCACCATTTTTTTTATATTAATCCACATATCACACACAACAACAATAAAAATGGTAATAATATTCATTTCCCTTTTACCAATTCTTTTCTTTCTCACTTATATTCCTCATTATCATCCTATAATTTTTCAACTCATTTATAGTCCAAATGGACATCATGAATTCAATTTCTTATCACCATTTATTCTCTTCTTTTATTTTATGAAGATCAAGACACATTTTATGAAGGGAAAGGGACAATTTCTACCCTTAACATGATTAAATTTTTGCTATTTTCTCAACTTGGCCGAAATTATCAACACATGTGACAACTTGACCTCTCCTCAGAGTTTTACCCATATCTGGAGTTTCAGAACTCCAAATTAGACGGGGTTGGACTCGTTGGAAAGCTAACACTCCCAGATACAACCTCTATGAATGGACCCTCCTGAATTATATATTTTTCAGGTCCAAAAGTCCCTAACAAAAAGGGCAACAAAACTGCCCAATTTTGAAAAAAAAAGGAAAGTGTCTCCAATTCATCTTCAATCCTTCATTTCTCATCAATAACGGCCATGTCTTCTCTTTATTCATGAAATCCTACTCATTTATGCATTTTTCTAACATTTTGTGTTAAAAACCCTAATTCCCAATTCAAGAACAATCATGGACTTCTAATCAAATTGAAGTTAATTTCATAGAAATTGGAATTAGAACTCCTTACTTGGATGGAATTTAACAATTTTAGAAGAATCCTAGCCTTCTTCTCCTTAATTCAAGGCTTGTATGGGTTTACAATTTTTTGGGTGTTTACTCTTGGTTTTTATGAGATGAATTTCGAATTCTCCCTCCCCTCTTTCTTTTGTTTCAGCTGGACATGGCTGAGAAGAGATGGGTATTTATAGTCCCATCTCTTCTTAATTCTATTTTGACCCCGTTTTTGCTATTTCTTTTCCTAAATTTTGTATAATAACAACATTTTTTTCTTAAATCTCCTACCTCTATGTATACTTTATTCTCGGGTTTCACGGTAGGTACAAACCTTTTTTTATCAACGGATGTATTTTACAATATAAATTTACACCGTATCTGAAAAAACCTTTTTATTATCTACGGATGTTCTTTACAATATAAATTTACACCGTATTTAAAACCCTTTTTTTATCCATGGATGTACTTTACAATATAAATTTACACCCCAATAGATAAAAACAAAAATATTTATAATTATTATTGATATTTTGGCCAAATTGCAACGGATAATCATAAACCGATTACGATATTCAATTTTTGTTTTAAAACATAAGGAAGATGCAAAATATTTTTTTTATGAAAAATATGATGGATAAAAATCTTGGAATTTGTCCGTATGCACAAAAACAACACATTTTTTATTTTATTTTAAATGCAATTTTTTGTTTTTTTTAAATAATAAAATAATAATAAAAATTCAGGTCGGGCCCAACTAAATGGGCCGACCAACCAAGATGGGCCAAAGCCCAATTTTAATGGGCTGGGCTGGGTTGGGCTGAGAGTAGTCCAGCCCAAGACACACAGAAAAAGAAAGAAAGGAAAAGGCAAAATAACACCGAAGATGGTGGATCGTGGTAGCCGGGGGAAGCTTCTGAGGTGGTGGTCTGTGGTGGAGTTGCTACTGCTCCTTATCGCTGCTGTGTCACTGGAGCTGGAGAAGGAAGATTGTGGCTGGCGACGGAGCTAAGGAGGGAGACCAGGTGGTGGTTGTCGGCTGCGCTGGTGGTGGAGAGGGCTGCTTGACATGCTGGTTTTTAGAGAGAGAGGTGCTGTCGGGAGAGAGAGAGAGAGACTTGCTGCGTCTATGGTGGAGGCTGTCTGTCGGAGATGAGGAAGATGAAGATGGTTATCGGTGGTTGTGTTTTTTTTTCTGCGTGATCTCCCCTGGTTCAGTCCCCGTTCGTCCTCTGTTTTTCTTCTTTTTTTTTCTCTCTTTTCTTGTCTGTTCTGTCAATCTTTTCCCCTTTGCATCCTCCCCTGTTTTTCCTTCTTTTTTCTCTGCAAAATCTTCTTCACTTTCTCTGCGAAAAAAAAAACTCTCCTCCCATAAAATCTTCCTCACTCTCTGCGTAAACCCCTAGTGTTCTGCCCTTCTGCCCTTTTTTTCTTCCCCCGTCTGCATATACATGCAGGCTATTTATACAGGAGGTGGCAACCCTTCGGCAGCGATGGGTTGCCTGGCTGTGCTCGCAGGTGGCGTGCCTGCAGTGTTCAGGTGACTGAACAGTGCAGCCAAGCCTATGATGATTGTGGGGAGGGTAAAAATATCAATTTGGTCCCTCAACTTTTAATTGGTTCAATCGCACCCCTAATTGGTTTTAAACTTTTAATTTTGTGCAATTGTATCCCCGTCAAAAATTCAATGTTAGCCTTAAATTTGCGCGCCTTTTTTATTTTGGTCCCTGGATTTTGATTTATGTTATTTGACTCTCAATTGACCATTAAATTCTCAATGTCTTCAATTGGACCCCTGATTTAGCACACTTGGCTTGAAAAAATTCAATTCAGTCTTTGAAAACTCCAAACTTCTCAACTAAACCCGAATTAAGCTCCCTAACTTGATTTTTCATTGATTAAGCCCTTAATAAAATTAATTTTGACCAACTTAAAGTATAATTAAGTCCTTGCACTTAATTAAATCCTTTAATTGGACCCTAAATTAATTCCCAAACATAATTATACTTTTAAATTGGCCGACGATTAAATCAAATTGGCCCATAAAAATATAATTATATCTCTCGACTTAATTTTTACACAGATTTATCCGATGATAAATTATTTTTGCCTTAAATCTGTATCTTCCTCTATTTTAGGGGACAAAAGAGATATGATCGGACTTGATGAAACAACCAAAATATCCACATTGATTTTTCTGCCAATGTCGACCCCTTTTATTTTATTTTTGTTATTTTTGGGTGGATTTTGGGGAGTAACCCAGAAATTGGGTTATGACAGTAATAAGTATGCGAGCCATTTTTTAATTACAATGCATGCCAGGTGTGTTGAAATATGATCTACGACGAAGGTGTTTGATGAAATGGGTGAAAGAGATTTGGTTCCGTGGAATTCAATGATTTCAGGGTATTTCTAAGATGTGTTTTACTAAGGAGTAGTTTGTATTTATTCAAACATAGAAGATATGAGTTTGTTGGACTAGAAAATGGAATTGTTTGTTACTAATATTTGCAGCTCTACTTGGAGCAACTAGAATTGCTTGTTTAATGGTTGGATTTACTGGGAACATGACTAGTTTTTGTTTCCCTATTGTTCAATTGTTGTACTGGGTTGTTTTCCTATTAAATTTTAACAGGAACATGAAAATAAGAGTTCAATTTTTGGAGCCAGCTTGGATAAGCTACTCCTTTGTCTGCATGGTTTCTGTAAACTCTAATAGGAATCCAATCCACCATGAACCTAAAAGAAGAGAAGATGCATGAATGTAGTCACAATTTGGAGAATAACCTTTTCATAGTTTATATGGTGTTAAACCAATTTTCTTATAAGGAATTCTATTTTGTAAATGACATGCAATTAAGATAGTTTCACCCCAATTATCAGGTGCGGAAGAACTAACTAGCATGACATTCATCATTTCTTTTAAACTTCTAGTTTTTTCTTTCAGATACCCCATTTGAGTTGGGTGAATAAGGTGGATTTCATGTATTATACCTTCCTTTTCACAATAATCATTCATTATATTTCATCTTTACTTCTAAGCAGGTAAAGCTTTGTATATCTTTAAAAATCATTTATGAAGGTCACATAATATTTCTTGCCTCCTCTAGTCATAGTTTGTTTTAAATCTCATAAGTCTATGTGTATTAAGCTAGGTAAGTCAGTTTCTCTTTTAACTGATGTACATGTTTTCTTAGTAATTTTAGTTTCAACACATACTTCACATTTATTCATAGATGAATAATTTGAACTAGAGATTAAACCAATAAAGTTCATTTTCTTAAGATAAGATAAACTAACATGTCCTAATCAGCATGCCATAAATCAATACTATCAAACAAGCAAGCAGAAGATGATGCATTTTCATTCATATTTTCAGCAACAATGAGTACAAAAAGTCCATGGTTACAATATCTTTTCCCCACAAATACATTATTCTTTGTTATTACAATCTTATAAGATTCAAATGACCCTTTATTCCTAATTTTTTCCAACATAGCTACAAAGACCAAATTTGCTCTTATATTAGGGACATGCAACACCTCATTCAAAGCCAACCTCTTCCCCAAAGTCAATTTTAAAAGGACTTTGCCTTTTCCAAGAACATTTGTTGTCCTTGAATCTCCAAGGTTGACCACTTCTTCTCTATCCTTAAAAGGTGTATAAGTGGAGAAGAATTCTTTATTTGCACATATGTGCCTAGTAGCACCGGAGTCTACCACCCAATTTTTCTCATTGGTCACCATATTGACTTGAGAAACAACCGCAACAGTGATGTCTTCTCCTTCAACCATGTTGACTATAGTTTTAAGAGGATTGTTGTTTCTCTTTCTATTTTGGCATTAAGGTGCATGGTGGCCAGGTTTACCACACACAAAACAATTTCCCTTTTTTTTTAAATTGTTGATTTTGGGTTTGAACACAGTGGTATTGTTACCATTGGACTTAAATTTTTTATTAAATTTATCCTCGTACCTTATTTGATGTGAATTACCTTCTACCAAGTTTGCTTTGGTGGCCATCTCCTTCTTCCTTATAGCTTGCAGCTCCTTTCTATTTGTGTCTTCAATTATGATGTGAGTGATAAGGTCAATCAATGACAATTGTCTATGCTTGTGCTTGAGTTGCAACTTGTAGTCGCTCCATGAGTTAGGAAGTTTTTCGATTAGTATTCCAGCAATGAATGCTTCAAGAAGGTTGATATTTTCAGTCTTCATATCTTCAAGAAGTCTATGGTATTCGTTAATTTGAGCTTGATGTCTTTGTCATCAACCATTTCCCAATGGTAAAATTTGCCAATGACAAATTTTTGTTTCCCGACATCTTTGGCAGTATATTTCGCCACCATGTTGCTCCATATCTCCCTTGCTTCCTTGTATCTGCAAAATACATCAAACAAATCATTAGAGAGAGTGTTTAAAATGGAGTGCCTACAAACCTTATTTCCATGTGTCAATGCTTTGACATTCTTAACATCCTTGATATCAGCAAGAACCCAAACCACGTCATGGATCAACATTCTCATTTCCTTCCATTGTTTTACCAATGTGGGATAGTCTTTTGAAATACCTTTTATAACTTTTACAACATATTGAACTAAACTATGACTCTCAACCATAAACAACTCTCTTAATATAAAAAAAATGACCGACAAAAAAAAGGAAGAAAAGACCTAAAACCAACCCAACTAAATAGAAACCAAACCAAACTAAACCAAAAGAAAATAGATAGCTTAGTAGGCAACTCCAATTGAAACTAGATGATAGGCATGAAGGGTGCGTAAACAATAAACCAAAAATCTAGTCGGAAACCATCTAAACATGAAGGACTTGTAATATTCGAAGGTAGGAGAGAGAAAAGGGAGAAAAAACCAAAACCATTCACTGGCGATTCACCGTCCACCGTACACTGACACGCGCCGCACCGAGAGGCAGAGGACATGACGGCGCACGAAGTGACATGATGGACGGTTAGTTTACACCGCCAAGGGACACCACACGCGTCGCCTGCAATGCGTGTGCACGTGAAACACTGCTGGCGTGTCTGTACGACGCGTCTGTAGTGTTTCAGAAAAAGAATAATAAAAAAATGGTAAATTACCTATACACCCTGAACTCAACGATAACCATGAAAAAACAAGGGTGAAAGTACCACAATACCCCCGGCTCCAGCTCTTCTTCTTTTCTGTCTTTTTTGGGGGTTATTTTCATAGTTTTACTGTGCATGAATTTGTGAGAAACCTAAAACACCCCCCACTGTTCTGCGTCATTTTGTCAGCACTCAGGGGTAAAATAGTAGTTTTACTGTGCAAAGAATTTGGAAATGCCATTCATGTCCCATGGAAATGTCTAAAATGACCCTTGTTCTACGGGTTAAATTTTTTAGCCCTGGGTTAATATATATTTTACTTATGAATATGATGATTACGTGGAAATCTGTCTTGCAGTGGATAATGGGATGGAAAGTTATAGGAATTAGAATTTTCGGATTTATTAAGTTATTCGGGGTCCAATATTGGTGTCGTTTTGCCCCCAACATCCGGGTGCTTATGTGATTGGCTGATTGCGTTTTTGTTTTAGGTGGCATTATAGTGATCTCCTTGCTTTCTCTGTGTGGTGAAGAAATTTTTGGGAAGATCCTACTTTATTCAGTTTTTACTGAATTTAGCGATTAGGTGAAAGATTGCCAATGTTTTATATCGGCACTAATAGATTAGCTAGATTTTCAATTATGCATGACGTTCGGCGATGGACTATGATGGTGCTATCTCCCTCCCGTACATGCAGAACCTCTCCCCACTAGTGTTTTTGTCGGAGCTGTCCAGAATCTGAAACAAAAGACTATCATGTGAGCCTGGTTCTTGAACTTTCATAATTTGATTTCTAAAGTTACAGCCTTATAGGGTTCCGGTTGTTTGTATGAGATAATATGTACTGGATAAATTGCAGCTAGAATTTCTGCAACTCATGCCATGGCCAAATTAATCCCTTCATAAATATGAGTGCCAATAAATATTTAAGTGCTGATTGTTGAAGTGAAGATATTTTGTTATTCGAGGATAAGCATTGCTGAGATGATATATATAAATACATGCGATGCAAGAGTAGTAATCTTGATGAACCTGCATAAATGTTACAGCAATTGGCTGTACTGTTCTCCCACTGTTTCTTAATTTCTGGTAATTGAGGCGAAAAGAACTAATATTTGCAGGAGTCATTGCTGAAACTGATATTCAATGGCTGGATCAAGATGCTAAGGTACTACTCCTTATAAGAATAAGGGCCCTTTTTTAAATTCCCTTACAAGTTTATGATATTTTCCCTTGTAAACTGTGTTTTCCTTTCTGTTCAAATAAGATAAAACAGCAGAATTTAAACTTGTTATTTGGACATTAGATCAAAACAACATTACACGCAATAACGAAGTTACATCATCTTCTATCCCAACAGAATTATATTAAAAAAAAAACTCCAATATCTTATTACAATCTGTCAATGACAGAGTTATTCATATCACACAACAGTACTCATAGTAGCTTGGAGATTTTACTAAGAGCTAGATTTAACTTCATAAGGACGTTCATCGTTATAGTTGCCTGGGGGGTCATAATTGCAACTGATGATTGTGCCACCATTATTGCACCTCACCTTAGCGCATCCTAGGCGAACCGACTTGCGCCAAACTACTTGAGTGTAATGCATGCACTCCCCACCAACACAGGAATTCGAGTCGTAGTCATAGTATCTCCACTCATCCACCCACATTTTCACAGCAGCAGTGCCGGTAAGGTTAGCGCTTCCCCGAGCAAGGTTTTCACCATAAGGACCACAGGAGTGCACCATTTTGCAACGGCGTCGTAGTCCATTAGTGTAGTTTCGTGCATAAGCAGCCACTGTACTGCTCCATCTCATGGGTCCTACACCCACCGATGCACGAGCAGTATTGTGAGCTCTGAGGAAGTCTTGCTGAGAGTCCTGGGCATGGGCGTGGTGCACAATTGCTAGAGTACTTATTAGAGAGATAATTGCTAGGGCAATCTTACTCATCTCCATGTCGATTCTCCTGGAGGAAGAGAAGTAAGGACTTGATTAGGGCTAATGTTGATGAAGAGAAAAGGGGATTTATGGAGGTATATATAGGGATTTCCCACATAGTGTTTACTGTTCATCAACATCATCCGCAAGAGAACTAGTAGCCAGTGGGAAATATTTAAAAGTAAATTGGATTTAAAGTATGCCAGTAGAAAGTCATCTTCAATAAAAAAAAATATCAATAATGGCCGTCACCATTCGGTACGGCTCCGTACTCAATGTGCTCACAGACTGACCCACCATGAGTTGATTATTTGATAGTCTCTATTTTTCCAAGCTCAACTTGATTAGATAACGTTGTTTACAGGAAAATAAGTTAAAAGATGTTTCACCGAAGGCTGGGAATGTGTGTGTGGTCCCATATGGTACTTTATTCAAATTCAACTTGTTTTTACATCTTCTTCATAACTTATTTCGTCCTTATCTATATAATTACATATTAAAACCATATGGGACGGCAGTTACTTTGATTCATTCTCTTCTGCCTACGTTATGAAAGGAATGGGAAAAAACAAAAATAACTATTGTAATGAGTTATAAGAGAGTGAAAATGTGTAGAAAAGTATAACATTAATTGTAATGAGGTCATAGTGTTTAGATTGGAAAATAAACTGGCCTTCCATGAGAAGTCGTCTCTTCATCCCAGCACCAAGATTGTCACGGTGCCGAAGTAGTGAGATGATTGAAGCCATTTTTTAACAACTAGTCATCGAATAAATTGTCAATAAATGACATGGAATAAGCAAAACATCATTCATTTTGTTTTTCTAAAATAAAATAGTAATGCAATAAAGCAAAGGGAAACGAAGACCATATAGAAAAACTTAAAGAGAAATAAATGAGAAAAGATGGCTAATTAGTAATTATTAGGTTGTTGAAACAGAGAAACCCTAAAGCAGATATAAGTCAAACACATCGAAAAACCTATGTTTGGGAGCCAGATGACATAAACATATTTGCATCATAAGACAATATTTTTGCTGCGAACCAGATGTTCTTATTTCGGGCTGTCATTCATTTTCAGGTCCAATGAATCACCTTCGTGGTCCATGGAGGTGGCGGCCTTGCCTGGAGGTGGCGGCCATTGTTGATATTTTTTAATCGAAGATGACTTTCTACTGGCATACTTTGAATCCAATTTACTTTTATATATGTCCCACTAGCTACTTGAAACTGATATTTGAAACAGATCTGTGACAAGAAATCCAACGAAGACTATGAATATGAAAGTAGTGGACATTGTTTTCGGCCAAAATGACAAGAAGGGGAAATGTAGTGTGACAGGGAAATAGTTGATATGCTACACAAAGATATTGCACGGGAAGGAAATGAAAAAGTGAATAGGAAGTAAGACTTGTGTTTAAGAAAGAATATCATTAGAGAAAGCAAAGGTATTTCATTCATTTTCAGGTCCAATGAATCACGTCCTTACAAATGACTTCATTAACGCGTCATGACAATATATATCAAGGAGAGGAGTTCTAGCGTTTGAGAAGAAGAGTTGACACTCTGTCACCTCGACGGTATTATTAGCAAATAATATTCTGTTAGCAAAAAGGAATACAAAAGATTCCCTAGCTTCATTATTAGACAGATATTTAAACAATCCAGTAATACAAATTTTTCAAAAACACCTCGACGGAATTTTTTTTTAAAAAAAAACATTGCGTTTCAGGAGAAGCTTGGGTATCACATTTTTAATTATGATGCATACAAATTGAATTATTTTGTTTTTTTAATTGTATTATTTTACCATTTTAGAAAAATATGAATAAATAAAATTCTCAAATAATTCAAAATTTAAATCCTACATATATGCTTGGTCTAGGCCCTGTTGGTTTGATGTTAGTTTTTTTTAAATATATAAAAAAGTGGTTTCTATAGAAAGTGAATTGTTTTTTTTTATGTTTAGTAATGTCATAAAAATAGGTTATAAAATACTTTTTAGTGTTTATCTATCACATGAAAATAACTTGATATATTTTCAAGTTTATTAAAAAAAATAGGGATCAAAGCTAACGTATAAAAAACATTAAAAATAATAATTACATAAATTATGTCAACTAAGATAAAAAAAAACAATTAGAAAAAAAGATACAAAATCTAACAAATAAAAAAAAGGTTAAAAGAGGATGAAATATTTAAAAATCCAGTTTTATAAATTATCTTGAATAAAATAAATATCAATCAAAAGAATTGGGATAAAATATGATAGATAAAAATCTTCCATTAAGTAAAAGATAAGAGAGAAAAATAATAATAAAAAGAATAAGAGCTAAAATTATTATAAATTATATCAAAAGGATTCATGAAAAAGTTATTATTGATGTAATAACATTTACAATGATAAAATAAATGAATAAATAATTTTTTTTCTTTTTCATATCAACACTAGTTGAGTTGCTTTCGTGAAGGATATTGATGAGTGACAATTAAGAGAGATAGGTTGGATGAGACAAAAACAAGTTGGATAGTTGAAGTGCATGATCTAGGGATAGAGCAAAAACAACTTCAAACAAAAGCTTTATGCTTGAACATATGAAAATAGGGAAAGGTGCTCCAAGCTCTTGATGCTAATGGACATGAGTTAGTTATATGTGTTGTGAAATGTTTTTATAACAAGTAGAACTAAGGTGAAAAGTAAACAAAATCTTGAAATCACTAGATAATATTTCTTTCCCAATGAAAATGCATACAAACCTTGATACCAATTCAACCTCAATATCATAGCCATACCAATTCAACCTCAATATCATAGCCATAATAGTATAACATTATGTATAAGCTCAAGACTCAACTTCAAACAAAATAAAGAACCTAAATTTATAATAGCAGCAAATAAGCAAAGCCAAAGAAAAAGAATTAAAACAAAACAGGAAGCACGAAACAAAGGATAAAGACCACAATTAAAAGAATAGAGAAACCTAATGCATGATGAGCAAGCAAAAAGTAAAAAAAACAATGTTGTCAAAATCGCGAGCTAACTCGTAAAATCGTATGGTTTTACTAGGGTTATTGATATCATTTTGTTTCAGCCAAAACGGCCAAAACATTTTGTATCTTGCAAAAAAACAAAACAAAACGGTTTTATTTTTCTCTCGTTTTAAATATCGATCCGTACCGGAAATACCGGCCGAAACACCCCGGAATTACTCCGGGTGTGCCGTTTTGGCCACAGGAAAAATTCATTTCCCGTGTTAATGTTAATTAGGCGGGCAGGAGATGTGATGTTGGTCACATCACAGTGTTAGTGATGTGACCAATGAATATATATATATATATATATATATATATATATATATATATATATATATATATTGGCAGTTGTCATAACCCAATTTTGGGTCATTCCCCAAAACAACCCGAAAATAACAAAAAAAATTAAAAGGGGTTGGGGTCAGTAGGAAAATCAAGGTGAAATTTTGGACGTGTTTGAGAGATCAATCGTGTTTTTTTTTGTGCGCGTAAATGAGAAAACATACAGATTCAAGGCTAAATTTTTTTATTATTGGATAAATCTGCATAGAGGTTAAGTCGAAAGATATAAATACTATAGCCATGCACGACTAAAAACAGGGGAGAAAAAATTCTAAAAAAGAGAGAACGAACAAAGAAAGAGAGAGAGAAAGATTTTACGAGCAGAGGGAGAACAGAAAAATTCATGAAAGAGAGTAGAAAAATTCACGTAAAGAGGAACAAAGGGGAGACGAAAAACAGAGGGAGATTTACAGAGGAAAATCACAAAATACTGAGGAAGAAGAAAGGGACAGAGGAGGAGGAAATATACGTAAAAAACATAGAGTTGCAGAACCAAATTTAAGTAAAATTTTAGATAATCTTCTCCCACGCTGCAGCCTCTCCCTCTCAACCGACCTTCTCGGTCAGCAACTCCAATGCCAGTCTCTCTCTCTCTCTCCCTCTCGGTCAGCAACTCCAACGCCAGTCTCTCTCTCTCTCTCCCTCTCAGTCAGCAACTCCAACGCTAGCTCAAGCCACCCAACTTCACCCTAATCACCACAGACAGCCTCGCCCTCCACTGGCGACCATACCACGATCTCAGGCAAGGTTAGCAGCAGCAGCAACAGGAGGGGCTGTAACATCAGCCCGCCACATTCCAATGCCACTCCGACCACCATTTCTTACTCCACCACAACAGGAAGAGCCACCTCGAACTCCTCTACCCAATGGTATTAACAGGTACGCCATTCATCACACTCTAAAATTAAGCATTCCACTGTTCATTTTCTTACATTTTCATGCGGAGAGTGCATTAATTCACTCCCCGCTGGGCCATCTGGGCTAAAAGAAGACGGGCTTCCAGCCCAGCCAGATGTGGGTTGACTGACAGCCCAACCCAAGGTGAGTGGGCTGCTAGCCCACATGCTGGCTGCCATCCCACAAAAAAATAATAAAAAATACAAAATACAAAATACAAAATTTGCATAAAAAATATTTAAAAAAAAACATAAAATGTGTTGTTTTCGTGCATACGGCCAATACGCTAACATATTTTGAACATTCATTTCCAAAAAAAACATATTCCGAGTTTAAAGAAAAAACGTGTTTTAGCATGGATTTCGTAAACAAAAAAGTTGTTTTCTCGCATTTTTGGATTTTACAACATATTCGTAAAATCCAAAGGGTATTGGCTAATATTCCAAAAATATAAAAACCTTATTTTTAGTTATTCGTATTATTCACTATTGGTGCTTGCATAAATAAATCCTAAAAGGGTTAATATCCAAAATATTGACGGGGATAATTCATTATTATTCATTGTTGGTATTTGGATAAATAAATCCTAAAAGGGTTAATATCCAAAGTATTGGCGGGGATAATTCGTCATTATTCACTATTGTCTTTGGATAAATAAATCCTAAAAGGGTTAATATCCAAAATATTTTTACAGGAATAATATGTCATCATCATTTAACCAATATATTTTTGAAAGATCAATATCATAGCAATCATAAGGCAAACAAAAACATCAAGCAGCTTACCTTAGGTAGGGCGTACTAGGGGTGCTAAAACCTTCCCTTTAAGCAACCAGCCCCTTATCTTAGAATCTCTAAAAGACCATTTTTAGGTTTCCTAGTAACCATAATACTAGGTGACGACTCCCTTTTTCACGAAAATAAAGATAAAACCCGACATTGATTTTCCCCGCTCACGGGGAGGGACGCCATCTGTCTCGTGGGAGGAGTGCGATATGATATGCAAGATATATATATATATATATATATATATATATATATATATATATATATATATATATATATAATACTGTTTATGAGATGTATTGAAAATGCAAAAATAAAAATAATAAAATTAAAAAATATGTATATTATAAAAAAATAAAATTATATATATATATTTTTTAAGTTTTATCATATAATTTATTAATTAATTAATTATATATAAATAGTACAACCCCGAAACGGCACACCGAAACGCTCTGAAACCAAAACGTTTTCGTACCAATAGAAAAAACAAAACGGCAACCAAAATGGTATTGATAACCTTGGATTTTACTAGTCAACTCCATAAACCTTGCATTAATTAACTCCACAAAATATGTGAACTCGTACTGATTTTACAAATTGGTAGTTAAGTAACTTGAATTAATTAACTTTCTCAGTTTCTCTATAGAGTGTATAATGTATAGTGTAGTATCAACCGAGGTGAACTATGAATTACAACGCATCCCAACATCCCCTTTCCCTTTCTTAGCCTCCCTCACAAGCAGGCAAGCATAGTATCTCAACTTTGTTTGGATAGTTGGATCTACTGCACAGACTTCTCTTAACAAAGTTGGTTTTTCTTCTTAAATCTTGCACTTCTCCCATTTTAGTTTTTCTTTTGTGTTAATTAAGCCTAGTTTATTGGATCTAGTATTCTACTGTGTGCAAGTTCAACCATAAGTTTTTCCTCCTAAACTCAATTTCCTTCTCTCCAAATTCATTCACCTCAGGCTTTGCCTATGCATCTATTGTTTTTAACCAACTCACCAAACCCAATATCATGATTCATGGGTTAACCACTACACGAAAAAGTAAAAATTTTGTATTGAGTTTAATTACAAGATGAAGTCTTTATACCCATAACCAAATAAGTTTGCGTGCCCTTTTTGGTTCATAGAGTGCGGGATCATTTGAGTTTTATTTCATGGGAAGATTGGTCAGTGTATGGTGTTTATTGTTTAAGGTTGGTTTGGATGGTAATGAGTATGCGAGTCATTCTTTGATTACAATGCACATCAGGTGTTGAAATGTGATTTGCGATGGAGGTGTTTGATGAAATGGGTGAAAGAGATTTGGTTTTGTGGAATTCGATGATTTTAGGGTATTCTAAGATCGGTTTTACTAAGAAATAGTTTGGATTTATTCAAATATATTAAATATGAGTTTGTTGGATGTAGAAAATTGAATTGCTTGTTACTAATATTTGCAGTTGTACCTGGAGCAACTAGAATTGCTTGTTTAATGGTTGGATTTACTGAGAACATGACTAGTTTTTGTTTCCCTATTGTTCAATTGTTGTAGTGGGTTGTTTCCCTATTAAATTTTAACAGGAACATGAAAATTAAATTTTAAAAGCTGAATTTTTAAAGCCATATACCTATTGCATTGAATCATCAAATTAGATTGATATTAGTTCAAACCATGACTACTTAAAATCTACTATAAATTAAGTTATTTTAAAGTTATTTAAGGTTGAATTTTTCCTATGATTTTACCTATGATTTTACAAAAAAAATTACCAAAATATTTTATATATGACTTTATAATTCGATTTTATAATCTAAATTTATATTACATTTCCGTGTCATGTAAAAAAAAAGTGCATGGAAACAGATAGTAGTAGTCTCTCGCTATAACTAAGCCATGAACTAATTAACTAAAAAGAGAAGGAGAAAACCTAGATAACAAGACAACATCGGGAAATAAATTGCAAAGGCCATGCCACGTGGAATGAAAGGACATAAATCATATTGGTTGTCGAACAAAGGAGTAGCACAAAAAGTGGATTGAGAAAAGACAACACTCTATAACATGACATATGCAAACTGTCTTCTCCTAGTTTCCCCCGACACTCATCCTTTTTGTCATGCAATCATGTCATTTAATTAAAGTCAAAACTTTTTAACAACCAAATTAAAAAAATCAATTTTATAATTCTCTTGACTTACACTAATAACGAAGATAACCAAAATAAATAAGGAAACACCTTGGTGAAAAATAGGGAAGGCAAGCACTCAAAGATAGGAATAACTTCAAGCTTCGAAAAAAATCACAAAACCAAAACCAATAAAATGAACAACAAATTAGCCTAGAAAAGGCTTGTCGAATCTTAAAAATAACAAAACATCAATTGAGGCGATGACAACATCACCAAGTCTAAGAAGGATAAACATAGTTTTTGGAGAGAGAAAGAGGGAAAATTAGCATGTGAAGGATATGGAATAACATGCAAACCATAATCTAGTTATTTCACCTTAATAGAAAATCATTGCAAAGACAAAAAAGGATTATATAGTATACAATACTAATGACACCCAGATTCCTATGAAAAGAAAATGCATATTGAACTAAATTATGACTCTCAACCATAAACAACTCTCTTAATAGTAGAAAATGACCCATAGAAAAAACAAAGAAAAGACCTAAAACCAACCCAACTAAAAAGAAACCAAACCAAATCAAACCAAACCAAAAGAAAATAGTTAGCTTAGTAGGCAACTCCAATTGAAACTAGATGATAGGCATGAAAGGTAGGGTAAACAATAAACCAAAAATCTATTCCGAAACTATAATAAATCCCCCATAAAAATCCCAATCTTTCCCGATGAATAGAACCAATCAAGGACATGACAAGTGGGATTTGCATTTAATGAAAAATAATGTCTCATTCACTAACATTCACGGTAAAAGGCTATTGAATCATTTAGAAAACCTTAATCTTGCACCAACTACCAACAACAAAAACAATAGCTCTAAGCCATGTTGAAGAAAGTTGTCACTACCAAGACATCTCAAGAGAGAAACCTGAGAAGATTTGTTAAAAACCATTACAATTTGCTCCATGGAGCTTACGTTTATTTATATAGAGAATACATGTACAATAAGACTACTAGAAAGGAAAGAATCAAAGCATAAATACAATATATTACATTCTTGTATTTGTGGCTAAGAATCAAGAGGGGATTTTGTAGAATTCCCAACACCCCCCCCCCCAAGCTAAACAAGTGATTAGAACACAACACATGCATAGCTTAAAGCAAAAGAATGTGAAGAGTGCTTTGGAAACACTCTTGGTAAAGACATCTGCATCTTGAATAGTAAAAGGAAAATGTTGAATGTGAATACAACCAACGACCACAAGTTCAAGAAGGAAATGGTACTCAAAATCGATGTGCTTGGAGCGATTGTTTGAGACTAAAAAGATGACACTCTTGCTATCATATTGAAGTAGCGACCGATCTGGATGAGGGATGTGTAATTCACTTAGGAGATGATCTAACCATAAAACCTCAACAACAGTGGAAGCAAGAGCACGATACTCAGATTCATAGCTAGAGAGAGATATTATAGGTTGCTTCTTGGCACTCCAGGAGACAAGATTGTCACTGAGATAGATGGAGTAACTAGAAGTAGAGCACCTAGTGTCAGGATATCCAGCCCAATCAGCATCAGAGTACCCTTGACATAACAAAGGATGCGTTTCACTACTTTAAAATGTTCATTAGTGGGAGCATGCAAGTTTGGCTAAAGAAGTTGACATAATGAGCAAGATCAGGACGAGTGATGGTCAAGTATTGTAGAGCACCAACAATAAAACGATATAGAGTGATATTTGCAAATAGGGAACCAACAGAGAAAAGGTGTGGGGCGACAACCATTGGAGTTGATACCGATTTGTAATTAAAGAGTTGAGTCCATGTAAGAATGTCACAAACATACTTCATATGACTAATAAAGAGTCCTGTCGAGGTAGAAATGGCTTCAAAACCAAGAAAGTAGATGAGAGAACCTACATCCTTGGTGGCGAATTCTGAGTGAAACTGACAAATGAAGATGCTGAGAAGAGAGTTATTGTTACCAGTAAGGATAATATCATTAACATTGAGTAAGAGATAAATGATTTATTGTTGAAGATATAGAACAAATAAGAAGGCATCAACACGACCAAGTTTCTAAAGAAATGAGCAGAACCATTGAAACCAAGCACGCAAAGCCTGCTAGAGGCCATAAAGAGCCTTCTTGAGTTTGCAAACATGTTAAGGAAAGCGAGGATCAACGTACCAAGAAGGCTGCTTTATATAAACATATTCCTGCAAAATACCATGAAGAAATTTTTTTTTAACATCAAGTTGGTGAAAAGGCCAACCATAAATGATTGCTAGGAACAACACTACATGAACAGTGGAATCTTTGACTACAAGACTGAAGGTGTTAGTGTAGTCAAGACTAGGGATTTGAGTATATCCTTTATAAACAAGACGGGCCTTGAGTCAGTCAATAGAGCAGTCAATAGAAATGACATACATGCGACCTAGAATGGAGATTGGGTTGAGGAATTATGGGCAATGGAGCGGGAGATAATAGTGGATCATGGACGTGCATGGGCGCACTACAACTTGATAAATCTAAGGCTACAAGAGGTTGTGTGATAGAGCTAGGGTTTAAGGGGAAATTGAGTTCATGAGGCGTGACATAGATCTTGGAGGTAAGAGGGTCTAGACAACAATAACCCTTATAAGAAAGACTGTAACTCAAGAATATGCATGGAATGCTACGTGGAGAAAATTTGTTAGCAGCATAATCACATAAACATAGATAGACTTTGCAACCAAAAGGATGAAAATTGATGTAAAGAGGAGCTTTACCATGTAAAACCTCAAAAGGAGAAAGACCTTCAAGAAGTTGGGTAGGTAACCGATTGATGATATAAATCGTTGTACTAAAAGCATAAACCCAATAAGAAGTGAGCACTCGTGAATGAAATAGGAATGCAAGGCCCATTTCAGTCACATAGCGATGCTTGCGCTCAACACGTCCATTTTGAGGAGTGTAGGGGCAAGATTTTTGGTGTTGAATACCGGAGGAGCGGAGTTGAGATTGAAAACAATTGCTGCAAAACTCAACACCACCATTACTCTAATTTTTTTTATTTTTCAAGAATATTAATTTTCTACAAAGGTCTGACATTGAAGAAAATATATATATATATATATATATATATATATATATATATATATATATATATATATATAAAATCTGATTTAAATTTCATGGGGGTAAAGCCATGTAAAGCGAGAGTGATCATCAACAAATATCACTTAAAATGCAAAACCCATTCTGAATTTAATAGGTGCTGGCCCCAAATATTGTAATGAATAAGACCTAAAATGGAGTTGGATTGAGTATTGTTAGTACAAAATGAAAGCTTGTGACTTTTTGTGATTTGATATGTAGCCCAAATAGTAGGATTAGGCAAAATAGATGTAAGAGATAATTGTCATTTTTTATTCAATAAAGAAATAATAGAGTAATTAACATGAACAAGGCATACATGCCATAAATCATATGACGCTATAAGGTCAGATTTATTTAGGACATAAAGGAAAGTAGCATTGCCTCATTCTAGTACATAAATATCTTCATCAAACCAGAGATAAATATTGTCGGATCAAACCAGAGATAAATCCTCTCTTCACGATCATCATTCACATCGGCATAAACATTTGTTTGTAGAATATATTGTTGGCCAGTCACATTTCCAAGGAACCCAAAATCTATCTCAAGGCGGTTAGGTTGGTCCGATGCAGCGGCAATATTATCAATACATTTGACATATGCGATTGCACATATAAAAACAAAATTAAAATATTACTTACATAAGATGCCACGACTGTTCTAGCCGAACGATCTGGTACTAATTTTATTTGCGTGGCAATCTGCCTGTATAATAGCATCTGGCTCGCGGCAAAAGCAGATCCTAAAAGAATGAGGTTCGGCGATGGACTATGATGGTGCTATCTCCCTCCCGTACACAACCCCTCCCAATAATTGTTTTTGTCCGAGCTGTCCAGAATCTGAAACATATGATTATCATGTGAGTCTGGTTCTTGAACTTTCTTAATCCGATTTCGAAAGTTACAGCCTTATAGGGTTCCGGTTGTTTGTATGAGATAATATTTACTGGCTAAATTGCAGTTTAAATTTCTGCAATTTAAATTTCTGCCATGACCAAATTAGTCCCTTCATAAATATGAGTGCCAATAAATATTTAAGTGCTGATTGTTGAAGTGAAGATATTTTGTTATTCGAGGATAAGCATTGCTGAGATGATATATATAAATGCGATACAAGAGTAGTAATCTTGATGAACCTGCATGACTGTTCGAGCAATTAGAAGGTGTTTCTTTCTGTTAATTGAGGCGAAAAACAGCTTTGTCATATCTGCAGACCTACAGCTCTGGGAAAAAATGAAAGATTTTGCAGGAGTCATTGCTTGTTGAAGAATGAGAGGGACAAGGAGCCGATAGAGGGAAAGGGATAGTAGTCCTTCTGCTATTTTGCAGCTGTAATTTCTGTTATAATTTCCTTTGTTTCTTTTTGTTTTCTGCAAAACCTGACATGCAGGTATTATAAGCAGCCATGCATTTTTCATCTCTTTCTCGTGGGATGTACGAGATAGGCCATCCTGATGTGTATATATGTAGGCCTTGTATCAACATGTAACTAAATTCGAAATACAAGAAACAAAGTGGAGAAGAGGAATAAGAAAATCTCTCTGCACATTATGCAGCAAAACAGTTTCATCAATCTGTGATTTCTTTTATCCACAACTTCTATCATTTCTTTCATGGTATCAGAGCTGAGTTCTCTCTAGATAACTATGGAAACTAAAAACCAACAAACACCAACCTCAACCATGCAATCAACCTCACGCTTCCACAACTTATCAGACCATAATAATCCATACCGACTTGATAATAGTGATACATCAGTGCTGAGTTTAGTGACTGATCTTCTGACCACAAAAAACTATGTCACTTGGGCAAGAGCCATGAAAAGGGTTCTTAGAGCCAAGAATAAGCTTGGTTTTGTTGATGGTAGCATCACAAAACCCACAGATCCCAATGATCCTCTGTTAAGAGCTTGGGAAAGATGCAATGATATGATTGTTTCCTGGATTCACAACTCTGTAAGTCTTTCGGTGAAATCCTCCTTCATACTTGTAGACAATGCGCATGAAATCTGGAATGAGCTCTGTGAAAGGCTCACTCAACAAAATGGACCTCGAATCTTTCAGCTGAAGGGTGCTCTAGCAAATTTAACGAAGGGAAATGATTCAGTCAACATCTATTATGGGAAGGTGAAATCCATTTGGGATGAGCTCGCACTGCATTGTCCCATGCCAGAATGTTATTGTGGGCAAATGAAGGTCTTGACTGATTGTTATCAACAAGATTGTGTGATTCAGTTCCTCATGGGTTTAAATGAGACATTCAAACATACGAGATCAAATCATGCTGATGGATCCCATACCACAAGTTAGCAAAGTTTTCTCTCTTGTTCAACAACAAGAAAAGCAACACCAAATGTTGCTTGGCACATCTGCTTCAGATTCAATGGCCCTTCTCTCCAGAAACATGTCCACGAACTTCAAGCCTTTCAACAGACCTTATTGCCATCACAGCAAAATTCAAGGACACGCCTTAGAGGACTGTTTCAAGGAAGGTAATGCCAAACCTCCCACATGCAGCCACTGCAATCAGAATGGCCATTTGGCAGAGAAGTGTTACAAACTATTGGGATACCCTCCTGGACATAAGCTATATAACAGGGTGAAGAGACCAAATATTCACACTAGACAAACCAACATGGTTGCAGCAGAGGATTTTTCAAAGAATCATACTGAGAAGATGGATTTAATCTCAACCCAGTATCAAAAGATTTTGCAGTTACTACATGAAAAGCACAACCCAACAACAAACACTCATTTCAGCATGGCCTCAAATCCAACCTCTTCCATAGTTAATTCCACAAACCTCCCATCAATGTCTGGTATTGCAACTTGCCTCTCTACCTATACACGAAAATCTTTTGATATCACTAATGTTCCTTGGATCATAGATACAGGAGCTACAGATCACATGATTTGTATCACTGTATTTTTTACACAAATCACAAGAGTTGTGTCTTATAATGTCAAACTCCCCAATGGACAAGAAGCCCCAGTCACACATATAGGCACTGTTAAACTCTCAAAATTAATCACTCTTGAAAATGTCTTGTGTGTCCCTTCTTTTTCCTTCAACCTGCTTTCTGCACCAACACTAACGAAAGGCATCCCTTGTTGTTTTGTTTTCTTGGCCAACATTTGTTTTTTGCAGGACCTCATATCATGGACAACGATTGGATTGGGTGAGATGAAGAATGGTTTATATCAATTTCAGCACATTAAAGTATCTCCTAAGGCTTTGATGTGTAAACTATCAAAATACTTTGACATTCATCGCCTGCATTCTGCTTGTGCTGCAAATACTAGTCCTACTTTCAATTTGTGGCATTATCGTTTAGGCTATATTTCCAATTCTAGATTGCAATTAATTAAGGACCCCATTGTAACCAAGGACTCTTACCCTACTATTAATGAAACTCCTTGTTCTATTTGTCCTATGGCAAGACAACATAAACTTCCCTTTGATCAAAGCTTGCACAAGTCTTCTCACAATTTTGAACTTATACACTGTGATTTATGGGGGCCATGTTCTGTGACTGCTTATGATGGGAGTAGGTATTTTTTGACCATTGTTGATGATATGTCCCGTAGCACTTGGGTTTATTTGCTCAAAAACAAGTCAGATACACAAAAAATCATAGAAGCATTTTATAACCTTGTCTGCACCCAATTTGAAACTAGGATTAAGTATTTAAGAAGTGATAATGGGACAGAATTTCGAATGACAGATTTTTATCATTCAAATGGCATCATTCATCAAAAGACTTGTGTAGAAACCCCACAACAAAATGGGATAGTGGAAAGAAAACATCAACACATCTTGAATGTTGCTAGAGCCCTTAGATTTCAAGCTAATTGCCTCTTGAATTCTGGAATGATTGTGTTCTCACTGCAACCTATATAATAAACCGCATCCCTACACCTCTACTGCAAAATAAAACACCCTATGAAGCCATCTTCAAACTTAAACCGACTTATGATCATTTTAAGGTTTTTGGGTGCCTATGTTTTGCTAGTACCTTAAGTCAGGGAAGAAGAAAATTTGATTCTAGAGCAAGAAGATGTGTTTTTCTTGGCTATCCATTTAGGGTAAAAGGTTATAAAATGTTAGACCTAGAGACTAATGAGACTTTTCTGTCCAGAAATGTAACCTTTCATGAGCATCACTTCCCCTTCAACACACCTGCAGCAATCTCCTCTAATGCAATGCCACCTATGGTGCAACAATTGCAAAGCCTTCATACATTAGACCCTTTGAACATCAACCACATTTCATTTGATTCAATAGATAATTCTCCTTGTTCACCCTCCAATTCAGTTGATCCTAATACAACTAGTTCACCTCAAACATGTGCATCTCATGACTCACCATCAAACCTGCCTTTTTCAGACCATTCACACTCTTCCATTCCATCACCTTCATCTTCTCCACACATTCCCATTCGTAAATCTGATAGAATGAAACAGGCTCTCAAATATTTGCAGGATTTCCATTGTCAAATGGTTTCTCTCAACTCTTCCAGTCCAATCCAGGCCACGATGCATGAGGTTCTTCCAGGTAAGCAATTTCCTTTGAATAATTTTCTTTCATATAGTCAGTTTTCTCACCCTTTTCAAGTCTTCACTGCTTCCATCTCTTCTCACACTGAGCCACAAACATATGCCGAAGCTATTCTTGAACCTCACTAGCGTGCAGCCATGCAACATGAATTGGAAGCTTTGGAGTCCAATCAGACCTGGATAATGACTAACCTTCCCCCTGGTAAGAGGCCAATTGACTGCAAATATGTTTACAAGATTAAGTACAATTCAGATGGTAGCATTGAAAGATTCAAAGCAAGATTGGTTACCAAGGGGTACACGCAGCAAGAGGGGATCGATTACCATGAAACATTCTCTCCTGTTGCCAATCTAGTCACAGTGCGTTGTCTATTAGCCATTGCTGTAGTTCGAGGATGGGGTTTGTATCAGTTTGATGTTAATAATGTGTTCTTTCATGGGGACTTGCAGGAAGAAATATACATGAAACCCCCTCCTGGATATACTCGAAGATCATCTCATCAAGTTTGTAAACTCCTCAAGAGCCTTTATGGGTTAAAACAAGCATCAAGACAATGGTACTCGAAATTTTCCACTGCCTTGATTGAGTTTGGTTTCTGTCAGTCTAAGGCTGATTACAGTTTGTTCATCAAACAAGATGCTCAGTCCTTCACAGCATTGCTAGTATATGTTGACGATATCATAGTGGCAAGTGACTCCCCTCTTGTTGTTGAACAAATTAAGGATTTTCTTAATGACAAATTTAAGATCAAGGACTTGGGAAAGCTGAGGTATTTTCTTGGAATTGAAATTGCAAGAACAGCACAAGGGATACAGATATGTCAAAGGAAATATGCCTTGGACATCCTAGCCAATTCAGGTACCCTTGGATGTCGTCCTTCTAAGCTGCCAATGGATCAAAAATTACGCCTCAACAGAGAGAAGGGTAACATTTTGTCTGATCCTACCTATTACAGGAAGTTGGTTGGACAGCTTTTATATTTAACAATAACCAGGCCAGATATATCTTATAGTGTGCAAAATTTAAGCCAATTCATGGACAGTCCCACAGACTTGCACCTGTCAGCTGCGTACAAAGTCCTGAGATATCTCAAAGGGGCTCCTGGGCAGGGTCTTTTCTTCTCTTCTAATAATTCCTTGAACATCATTGTATATTGTGACTCTGATTGGGCATCCTGCCCTAACACCAGGCGTTCTGTCTCTGGTTTCTGTATTTTTCTTGGTTCATCCTTGGTTTCATGGAAGTCCAAGAAGCAGTCGGTAGTATCTCGATCTTCAGCAGAAGCTGAATACCGTGCCATGGCCACTACTAGCTCAAAAATTACCTGGCTGCGTTTTCTTCTCACTGATCTGCAGGTTCCTTCTCTTCATGCCGCTGAACTATTTTGTGATAACAAAGCTGCTTTGCACATTGCTTCGAACCCAGTATTCCATGAAAGAACCAAGTACATCGAGTTAGACTGCCATCTCATTCGGGATAAAATTCAGGAAGGAATTCTAAAGACAATACATGTCTTTACAAAGTTCCAATTGGCTGATGTGTTTACAAAAGCTCTTTCTGTAATTTTACTGACTTCTCACATATCCAAGATGGGCATTGTAAACTACTATGCTCCACCTTGTGGGGGTCTATTGAAGAATGAGAAGGACAAGGAGCCGTTAGAGGGAAAGGGATAATAGTCCTTCTGCTATTTTGCAGCCGTAATTTCTGTTATAATTTCCTTTTTGTTTCTTTTTGTTTTCTGCAAAACCTGACATGCAGGTATTATAAGCAGCCATGCATTTTTCATCTCTTTCTCGTGGGATGTACGAGATAGGCCATCCTGATGTGTATATATGTAGGCCTTGTATCAACATGTAACTAAATTCGAAATACAAGAAACAAAGTGGAGAAGAGGAATAAGAAAATCTCTCTGCACATTATGCAGCAAAAGAGTTTCATCAATCTGTGATTTCTTTTATCCACAACTTCTATCATTTCTTTCATTGCTGAAACCAATATTCAATGACTGGATCAAGATGCTACTCCTTATAATAATAAGGATCCTTTTTTTAATTCCTTTTTCAAGTTTATAATATTTTCCCTTGTAAACTGTGTTTTGCTTTCTGTTCAAATAGGATAAAATAGCAGAATTTAAACTTGTTACTCAAACATCAGATAAAACAGCATTGCACGCAACAACGAAGTTACAGCATCTTCTATCCCAACAGAATTAAAAACTCCAGTATCTTATTACAATTTGTCAATGACAGACTTATTCATATGATCACATCAACAGTACTCATAGTAGCTTGGAGATCTTACTAAGAGGTAGATACAAGTTAATAAGGACGTTCATCGTTATAGTTGCCTGGGGGGTCATAGTTGCAACTGATGATTGTGCCACCATTGTCGCACGTCACCTTAGCACATCCCAGACGAACGGAGTTGCTCCAAACTACTTGAGTGTAATGCAAGCACTCCCCGCCAACACAGGAATTGGAGTTGTAGTCGTAGTTTGCCCTCTCAGCCACCCACATTTCCACAGCAGCAGTGCCGGCAAGGTCAGCGCTTCCCCCGGCAAGGTTTTCACCATAAGAACTACCGGCGGAGTGCTCCAATATGCAACTGCTTGTTAGCCCACTAATGTAGCTTAGAGCAAAAGCAGCCACTGTGTCGTCCCATATCATGGGTCCTACACCCACCGTTGCACGAGCAGTATTGTGAGCTTTGAGGAAGTCTTGCAGGGAGTCCTGGGCATGGGCGTGGTGCACAATTGCTAGACTTAGTAGAGAGATAATTGCTAGGGCAGTCTTACTCATCTCCATGTTGATTCTCCTGCAGGAAGAGAAGTAAAGACTTGGGGCTAATGTTGATGAAGAGGAAAGGGGATTTATGGAGGTATATATGAGGGATTTCCCACATAATGTTTACTGTTCATCAACATCATCCTGCAAGATAAAAATCATGGGCTGGTAGCTAGAGGGACATATTTAAAAGTAAATTGGATTAAAGTATGCCAGAAGAAAGTCATCTCCGATTAAAAATATCAACAATGGCCGCCACCACTAGGTAAGGCCGCCACCATTAGGTAAGGCTCCATGCTCAATATGCTCGCAGACTCATGACCTTCTAGGAGTTTGAATAAATCAGCACAGGAGGATCGAAATGCTCGCTAGACCAACTCATAATACTTATTCAATGCTTACCATCAGCCTAGCGTCTTGGACAGGATCATATATGATGCCTTATTAAAAAAAAATAACCATGCTCAATGTGCTCGCAGACTTCATGACCATCTAGGAGTTTGACTATTTGATAGTGTTCTATTTTTCCATGCTCAACTTGATTAGTTTACGTTCTTTACAGGAAAATAAGGTGGCTGCTTATCCTTATTCAATTAAAAGATAGCTCTAAAAAGATGTTTCACCGAAGGCTGAGAATATGTGTGTGGTCTTTATTCAAATTCGACTTGTTTTTACCTATTCTTCATAACTTATTTCGTCCTTATCTATATAAGTACATATCAAAACCTTAATTAATTCCCTATCTGTTTTTTGTTTCTTCAAATGAAAAAAAAAACACGATTGTCAGAGGCATTACATCAAAAGGAAAAAATAATGCTATAAATATTAACATTTCTAACTCTAAGATACATGTGATAATTTGTGATGAAGATTATATCACCAGTGATCGTAAAAGCCATGATATCAAATGCCGAACCTAAGAACTTCTTAAATAATATATGCAACATCAGATCAAAGAATGTAGTTGATCGAAGGTGAAGAATAAGAAAGAGTTGCTGCAGATAATTATAATTTAAGACAAATTGATTGGAAGCTTTTAGACTTGAATACATTTATTTTCTTCTGAAGCATTACAATTTATTGACTGAATTGAATAACAACTTACTAGAATAGCTCCTAGAGATGTGCCACGATTGGATAGTTGAAGTGCATGATCTAAGGATAGAGCAAAAAAACAGCTCAAACGAAAGCTTTATGCTTGAACATATGAAAATAGAGAAAGATGCTCCAAGCTCTTGATGCTAATGGACATGAGTGAGTTATATGTGCTGTGAAATGTTCTTATAACAAGTAGAACTAAGGTGAAAAGTAAACAAAATCTTAATCCAAGACTTGATAAAACTCGGGCACAACCAACTATAATATTTCTTTCCCAATGAAAATGCATACAGACCTCGATACCAATTCAACCTCAATATCATAGCCATAATAGTATAACATTATGTATAAGCTCAAGACTCAACTTCAAACAAAATAAAGAACCTAAATTTATAATAGCAGCAAATAAGCAAAGCCAAAGAAAAAGAATTAAAACAAAACAGGAAGCATGAAAACAAAGGATATAGAACACAATTAATGTTGAAGAATTTAGTTCCAATTATGCTACAAAATTAGCAATAAGTTTTTATTAATGTTAGTCATTTAATTTTAGCATTTAGTGGTGTGTTTTGATTGTTCTTTTCTACTTATAGTTTAAATCTTATCTATGATAAGTTTAGTGTAGGAGTTTGTGTTTGATTAGGGTTCTTGTAATGCTTTGATTTCTTCTATAAATACAAATAAAGGGATGACAATAATCAAACCCTTTGATTATGCCCCTTGATCTCTACAATTACTTGTTCTTTGTTCTTCTTCTTTGTTCTTTAGCTAAGGGCTGAAATTTTTCAATTGAAATAGTGGGCACCTCTATCAACCAACAATTAAAAGAATAAAGAAACCTAATGCATAATGACCAAGCAAAAAGTTAAAACCAATGTTGTCAAAATCAAGCTAACTCGCAAAATCATACGATTTTATGAGTCAACTCCACAAACCTTGCAAAATTGAGTAAAAAATTGAAAAACACTTAAATCATGAGTTGACTCGCCAAACTCGGTCAAAATCGTAAAATCATCGAACTCGTATTGATTTAACGAGTTAACTGTTAAGTAACTTAAATTAATTAACTTTCTCAGTTTCTCTGTACAATGTGTACTGTATAGCGTAGTATCAACTGAGGTGAACCGTGAACCACCACGCATCCCGACATCCCCCTTTCCCTCTGTTAGCATTCTTCACAAGCAGGCAACTATGGTGCATCTCTCAACATTGCTTGGATAGTTGGGTCTATTGCATAGACTTCTCTCGACAAGGTTGGTTTTTCTTCTTAAATCTTGCATTCTCCCATTTTAGTTTTTCTTCTCTGTAAATTAAGCCTAGCTTACTGGATTTAGTATTCTACTGTGTGCAAGTGAAATTGTAAGTTTTTCTTCTTAAACTCAATTTCCTTCTCTCCAAAATCATTCACCTCAAGCTTTGCCCGTGCATCTGTTGTTTTTAACGAACTCACCAAACCCAATATCATGATTCATGGGTTAACCACGACACGGAAAAGTATAATTTTTGTATTGAGTTTAGTTATAAGAAGAAGTCTTTATACCCATAACCAAATAAGTTTGTGTGCCCTTTTTGGTTCATATAGTGTGAGATCATTTGAGTTTTCTTTAATGGGAAGATTGGTTAGTGTATAGTGTTTATTGTTTAAGGTTGGTTTGGATGGTAATGAGTATGTGAGTCATTCTTTGATTACAATGCATGTCAGGTGTTGAAATGTGATTTGCAATGAAAGTGCTTGATGAAATGGGTGAAAGAGATTTTGTTTCGTGGAATTTGATGATTTCATGGTATTCGAAGATGGATTTTACTAGGGAGTAGTTTGGATTTATTCAAATATAGAAGATATGGGTATGTTGGACATAGAAAATGGAATTGTTTGTTACTAATATTTGCAGCTCTACTTGGAGCAACTAGAATTGCTTGTTTAATGTGGATTTACTAGGAACATTACTAGTTTTTGTTTTCCTATTGTTTAATTGTTGTACTAGGTTGTTTCCCTATTAAATTTTAACAGGAACATGAAAATAAGAGTTCAATTTTTGGATTCATATACTTGTTGCATTGAATCATCAAATTAGATTGATATTAGTTCAAACCATGGCTGTTGAAAATCTGATGTAAATTAAGTTATTTTAAAGTTATTTGAAGTGTTTGATTTTTTTTTCTATGATTTTATAATTTTTTTATTAAAATATTTTATTTATAATTTTACAATCCAAATTTAATAGTTTCGTATCCTGTTAAAAAAAATAATCTGGTCAGAAAGTAACTCTATAATAAATCCACAATAAAATCTCAATCTTTCCCGATGAATAGAACAAAGCAAGGACATGACAAGTGGGATTTGCATTTAATGAAAAATCATTTCTCAGCCGCTAACCATTCGAGTTAAAGGCATTGAATCATGCAAAAGAGCTTAATCTTGCACCCACTACCAACAACAAAAACAATAGCTCTCAGCCATGTCCAAGCAAGTTGCCACTACCAAGACATCTCAAGAGAGAAACCCACTGAAACTTATGTTCAAGCTGATCGATCCCAATTCATAAATGCAAACGAAATTTGAGAACCCAGGAGAAGAGGCGCGAGATTTTAGAGGAGATAGTCGAGATTCACTACTTGGATCCACATTGAAATGCCTCCCAAGCGACACCAAGTCTCTGATACCTTTTAGTGTTTTCTATAATTTAGGAAAACTTGTTATTTTGAAATCTTGTTATCGTTCCTTTTGGGAAGTTATTTTGAAATCTTGTTATCGTTCCTTGTTACCTCCAAAGCCTTGACTTTCATTCCATTGGCAAGCATCCATCTTGTAATTCCTAAAGGAAGCTATGAAGTGACCTTTTGACCAATCAATTGTGTCTTTTCCACCCCGGGTTGCCCAGCTGTCACCTTTCCATAGGCTGACTTTGATGCTGCTTGGCTGCCGTCTAGGATAGGCTACTCCTTTGTCTGCATATATGGTTTCTGTAAACTCTAATAGGAATCCAATCCACCATGATCCTAAAAGAAGAGAAGATGCATGAATGCAGTCTCTATTTTTTTTCTTAGGCTTGTTAACAACTAGTTATGCTGGCTTACACAGTTTGGTGTAGGTTCCACAAGACAGAATAGGTATGGAGGGCTTTTGTTGGATCAAACCAGAGATAAATCCTCTCTTCACGATCAGCATTTGTATCGGCATAAACATTTGTTTGAAGAATATATGGTTGGCCACTCACATTTCCAAGGAACTCAAAATCTATCTCAAGGCGGTTAGGTTGGTCCGATGCAGCTGCAATATTATCAATACATTTGACATATTCGATTGCACATATAAAAACAAAATTAAAATATTACTTACATGGGAACTTGATTTTTTTTTACTTACACAAGATGCCACGAATGTTTCAGCTGAATGATGTGGTACTAATTTTATTTGCGTAGCAATCTCACTGAATAACAAAATCTGGCTATCAGCGAAAGCAGATCCTAAAAGAATGAGGTTCAGCGATGGACTATGATGGTGCTATCTCCCTCCCGTACACAACCTCTCCCCACTAGTCCAGAATATGAAACATATGACTATCATGTGAGCCTGGTTCTTGAACTTTCTTAATCTGATTTCTAAAGTTACAGCCTTATAGGGTTCCGGTTGTTTGTATGAGATAATATTTACCGGCTAAATTGCAGCTTAAATTTCTGCAAGTCATGCCATGACCAAATTAGTCCCTTCATAAATATGAGTGCCTATATATATTTAAGTGCTGATTGTTGAAGTGAAGATATTTTGTTATTCGAGGATAAGCATTGCTGAGATGATATATATAAATACATGCGATGCAAGAGTAGTAATCTTGAGGCATGACTTGGAAGGTGTTTCTTTCTGGTAATTGAGGCCAAAAACAACTTTGTCATTTCTGCAGACCTGTAGCTCTGGGGAAAATGAAAGATTTTGCAGGAGTCATTGCTGAAACTAAAATTCAATGACTGGATCAAGATGCTAACGTACTACTCCTTATAATAATAAGGGTCCTTTTTTTAATTCCTTTTTCAAGGTTATAATATTTTCCCTTGTAAACTGTGTTTTGCTTTCTGTTCAAATAGGATAAAACAGCAGAATTTAAATTTGTTACTCAAACGTACATCAGATAAAACAGCATTGCACGCAACAACGAAGTTACAGCATCTTCTATCCCAACAGAATTTAAGGAAAAAAAAAACTCCAATATCTTATTACAATCTTCTATGACAGACTTATTCATATGATCACATCAACAGTACTCATAGTAGCTTGGAGATCTTACTAAGAGCTAGCTAGATATAAGTTAATAAGGACGTTCACCGTTAAAGTTGCCTTGGGGGTCATAGTTGCAACTGATGATTGTGGCACCATTATCGCACGTCACCTTAGCACATCCTAGACGAACCGACTTGCGCCAAACTACTTGAGTGTAATGCAAGCACTCCCCGCCAACACAGGAATTGGAGTTGTAGTCGTAGTTTGCCCTCTCAGCCACCCACATTTCCACAGCAGCAGTGCCGGCAAGGTCAGCGCTTCCCCCGGCAAGGTTTTCACCATAAGAACTACCGGCGGAGTGCTCCAATATGCAACTGCTTGTTAGCCCACTAATGTAGCTTAGAGCAAAAGCAGCCACTGTATCGTCCCATATCATGGATCCTACACCCACCGTTGTACGAGCAGTATTGTGAGCATCGAGGAAGTCTTGCGGGGAGTCCTGGGCATGGGCGTGGTGCACAATTGCTAGACTTATTAGAGAGATAATTGCTAGGGCAGTCTTACTCATCTCCATGTTGATTCTCCTGCAGGAAGAGAAGTATACACTTGGAGCTAATGTTGCTGAAGAGAAAAGGGCATTTATGTAGGTATATATAGGGATTTCCCGCATAATTTTACTGTTCATCAACAGAATCCTGCAAGAGAACTAGTACCTAGTGGGACATATTTAAAAGTAAATTGGATTTAAAGTATGCCAGTAGAAAGTCATCTTCGATAAAAAGAATATCAACAATGGCCGTCACCATTAGGTAAGGCTCCATGCTCAATGTGCTCACAGACTGACCCACCATGAGTTGATTATTTGGTAGTCTTTATTTTTCCAGGCTCAACTTGATTAGATTACGTTCTTTACAGGAAAACAAGATTAGCATACCTTCAGCACGCAAACTGAACAGAGCAAAGAGGCGAGGCACTCAAACAAATCCAGGGAAAAGCCGGGAATCGAACCACCCACAGCTAAGGAGATGAATGGCCTGAAAAGACAGAAACAACAACTCTCATTCACAGGAAGCCTAGCTCACAGATAGCCCTAAATCGATGTTTCACCGAAGGCTGAGAATACGTGCATGTGTGTTACAAAATAATATAAATTATATTTTAAAGTTTCATCTTTCAACTTAAGTTTTTAGGTGATATGGTATAAAAACCTTGTTAATCAAACGGTCATGAATTCGAATCTCACCATTCTCATTTTATTTGGTAAAAATCAAGCATGAGGTAATATGGATATGTGCAAGTTTCAAGTCCAAAGGATTTTCACTTGAGGAGGTATGTTAAAGAATAATATAAATCATATTTTGAGATCTCAACTATCAACTTAAGTTTTTATATGACATGGTTCCTTAACACGTGATCCCATATGGTTCTTTATTCAAATTCAACTTGTTTTTACCTCTTCTTCCTAGCTTATTTCGTCCTTATCTATATGATTACATATTAAAACCTTAATTAATTCCCTATCTGTTAACTGAGAAATGGTTGTGAATTCTTCTTCACACGACTTGGCCAAAACAGCAGCATCCATTGTGCCTCGTTTCAGAACAGCTTGTTAATACGGTGTAGTGTGTGGCTTTCAGGTTTTGTCGATCAAATTGTCACCAATAATAGGGTGTCTGCTTGCAGGGTTTTCTTACCTTAAATCACAAGTTCAAACAAGCTGATCGTGTTTTTGAATTTTTTTTATTTAAATTATCTTTTTAGTATTTTTAAATTATTTTAATATACTAATATTAAATATAAATTTTATAATCATTCCATCATAATTTTTTATTATCACCACCGTTTTATCATTTTATTATAAATATAACCACTGTTTTATTACAATCTCACCATAACTCTCTAATACCACTAACCCTTCAACGACAACCACCTTTGTCTATTAATTTAGCCAAGAAACATTTTAAAATATCTATTAAAATATTTCGATTCAACCTTTGGATATTTTGATTAATGTTTTGAACAATAATCTCTCTGTCAAATAAATTGATCTCCACTAATCAAGACAGCATGGACAAATTTCATACCCAGAAAGTTTACGGGATGAATCATTAAATTTAAATTTTCATTCCTAGTTAAAGTTGTAGTTAGCTGGAGTTGATGATTTTGCTTTCCATCTTAGATAAAAAAAAATGGCAAATCAAAATATGCAAGCTTTTCAAGTCTATGCATGCATTTAATAATTGTAGTTAACAGTTCACTCGGGATTCCATCAATATCTTCCATCGATATATTTTGTTTGAGATTCTATCATTAACGTTTTATCGGTATAACTATTAGTAACAGTGACATTTTGAGTAATTATTGTTCAACTTTATGAAAAATATTGACAGAATATTTTGTCGGTATAGCCATCGATAATAGTAGCATTTTGAGTATTTTTTTGTCCAACTTTTTAGAAAATACTAATGCAATGTTCTGTCTATAATTTCATCACTACTATTTAATGTTTTTTTCAAAAAAAAATTGAAAAATAATTTCAATAATATAAAAAAATAATCAAAATATATTTCAAATTAGATTAAATTCATTTAAAATTTATATATTTATCATAAAGATTTAACATTCAAAATACTGACGGAATTAGCGACGATGGCATTTTGTCGGTAATATTATTAACCAAATACCGACGAAAACATTTTGTAGCTATTTTCATATGAATTAACTAATTTTTTTGGTAATGTTGACTCGCCTAATTACAAGTTAAATACTTTTTTATATTGCAAATGAGTTAATGTGTAGGTGTTATTAACATATTTTTATACAGCGAGGAAAAAATATAAATCAAAAGGTTGATTTTTGCATATAAAGAAATATAATAAAAATCGTACCTGTGAAGAGAGAGAAGCCATGTAACTTTAGAGAGAGAAGCTCCCGAATATCCAAAACCCAACCGCCAGACTGCCCTAACACCGACAACCATCAAAAATCTCCATTCATCCTTACCTCGCCATACCACTAGCTAAGAACAGCCTTCAACCCAGCCTCAAACCTCACAGCCGCCAAAGATACCCCACCTAGAAAAATGAACCCATCCCTACCCCACCCCCTCCCAGCCACCAAGAAACTTGTCACAACTGAGTGCAAACATGATGAGGGACCGCAAGCTGCCATTGTTGCAAAAGATCTGGGACACGCAACATCTGCAACTCGCCATACCACATGGGCGGACAAGGTTCGCGTGTCTGATTCATCCACCAGGCACAAGCTGGACCCTCTACCCCAAAAGCGTGCGGGCAGCCGCCTCACTATTCCAGCTGGCATGGTAATGCATAGCATGGACCACTGGAAACGGTGCATCATTGGTTTCTTCACGGGATGCAAACTCCCGTACCATGCTATAAACACAATAGCAAAAAAAGTTTGGAACCCTTATGGGCTGGAGCAGGTCACAACAATGGCAGATGGTTTCTTCATCTTTCGCTTTAGAACAGAAGAGGCAGTCTCGGATGTAATAGAGCGCGGTCCTTGGATGTTTGGAGGCAAGAACATAATCTTGCAAAAATGGTCTCCTAGGTTTCAGTTTGATAGGAGTAGGATTTCCAGTATCCCGGTGTGGGTCCGTCTGAGAGGCCTGCCACTACCTCTATGGACTACGCAAGGATTGAGCATGGCAGCTAGTATGGTGGGGAAACCCCTTTCTTGTGATGAACAGACTATTAGCTGCCGGCGGCTAGACTATGCCAGATTGTGCATAGAGCTAGATGCTGACCTACCGTTCATCCATCAGTTTGAAGTTGACAGCCCCCTCACAGACAAGCCTCAACTGGTACAAGTGGAATATGAATGGAAACCACCACGTTGTGAGCGCTGTCACAGCTTTGGGCATAACTGCGTGTTGAGAGAAGAACAAATGGCGAAAGAGAACCAAATAGCGAAGGTGAATCGCAAGGAAGAGGAGCCACTAAAAGCCATGGGGACGGAGGGGAGTAGTCAAACTCCGACCAGTAGTGCTACCAATGGGGGTCAACAAAAGGGCACAACAACTCCCCAAGCCAGTGGTACTACTCAACCAGCAACAGTGCCATGTAACAAAGAGGAAGACCACTGTGTCCCTCACTGCATGGCTAGCCAGCTGAGTCGAGAAACAACTAAGGGCACTAGTGAGAAGAACAATGAGGTTATCAGATCAGAGGACACGGCCAGGCAAGACGAGGGAGAAGAGGTATCGTCCAAACAGAAGGGCAAGCAGCCGGTTGAGGATGACAACCCTCTAGCTCAGTCACCTGTGAAGGTGAAAAAGAGGAAAGGGGGGAAGAAGAAGGAGGCCAGGGGTCTCTGATTTTGAGGTACCACCTTTATATTTAATAATGACCACAATCGGAACGTGGAACATCAGGGGGCTGAATAGCCTTCATAAACAACAAAAGATCCAGCAATGGGTCATCAAAAATAGAATGAACTTGTTTGGCATTTTAGAGCCACAGGTTAAGCTTGAAAATCTTGGGTCAGTCGAGGCGGGTTTAGGGTTGCAGAATTGGCATTTCTTCTCAAATGGTCCTATCAGGTCCCTTTGCAGGATTATTGTGGGATGGAACCCTCAAATGTTAACGGCCACCATGGTTCACAGTGGCGAGCAATGGGTAACATGTGATATTGTTGTAAATGGAGGTACAATGCCATTTAGAATAACCTTTGTGTATGGGTGCAATCAACCGTCTGAGAGGCAGCCCCTATGGCGGTATCTCTCCGGTCAAAAGCTTTTAAATGGCCCACTCCCATGGGTGGTGTTGGGGGATTTTAACGCCATTATGGGAGCGATGGACAGACAAGGAGGTGATACCCATTGGCACAGGCATATAGAGGACTTCCCAAATTGTATCCACCAATCTGAGCTCTCTCAAATCTCGCCTAAAGGGCAGCATCTTACCTGGCACAATGGGCAATAAGGAGGGGCTGCAATCCAAAGGAAGCTGGATTGGGCTTTTGGGAGTCAGTCTTTTCTCATGAATTGGCCGCAGTCACAGGCCACATTCCAAGCCAGAATTCACTCAGATCACAGCCTTATCATTCTCACCTTCATGCCTTCTCCAGCCCATCATAGATGCAGATTCAAATTCTTGAATCTATGGACGGATCAGGATGGGTATAAGGAAATGATTCAAGTAGCCTGGGGAATGGCAGTCTTCGGAAATCCCATATATCGGTTGGCCACCAAGCTTAGAACTTTTAAAGGTTACTTCAGCAACTTTCATAGGAGACACACGAACTGCATTTCTTCTAGGGTTCAAAGGGCAGAGCAGGAGTGGAAGGAGGCTCAAGTTCTGCTAGACCGAAATCCTAATGACCAAGAGGCTCACAAGAAGGAAAGGATCTGCTGTAATCAGTTTGCTGCCCTAAGCAAAGCTGAGGAATCCTTCTTCAAGCAGCGGTCGAGAATGCAATGGCTCCAGCTAGGAGATCGCAACACTGCATTCTTTCACCGTTCCTTGCTTCACCGGCATCATCGTAATGGGATTCATAGTCTGCTTAGGGATGATGGGGAAGAGGTGAGGGACCCAGAGGAGATAGGGAACATGGCTGTTAGCTTTTATTGAGGATTATTGGGTCAAGCCCCCCAAGGAGCCCTGGAAGGGGTGGACCTCTTATACCCAAATGCAGCTCCTCAAATGGATCGGGAGGCTATGATTGCCCAGGTGACAAGGGCAGAAATAAAAGCCGTTGTATTCTCTATTCCTAATGACAAGGCTCCGGGAACAGATGGGTTCACTAGATTTTTCTTCAAAAATAGTTGGGCGATAGTGGGGGATGATTTCACAATGACCGTAAACCATGTTTTTCAAACATCTGTTATGCCAAGATGTATCAACACCACCGGGCTAATTCTTGTTCCCAAAAAAGAGTCTCCTAATCAGCTAATTGATTTCCGCCCTATCTCTTGCTGCACTATGGTTTACAAGTGTGTTTCAAAAATTATAGCAGGGCACCTAAAGGCTTGCCTCTCTAGTGTTATAGGAAGGGAACAATCAGCTTTTCTCCCAGGCAGAAGTATAGCTGAGGCTATAATGTTGGTGCAGGAGCTCATGCACAATTACCACAGACAAGATGGCCCCCCAAGGTGTGCTATTAAGGTGGACCTTCGCAAAGCTTTCGATACAGTGCAGTGGGACTTTATTTTGGCTGCTCTCATAGCGATAGCCATTCCGCAGAAGGCAATTGGCTGGATCAAAGCTTGCATCACCACCCCTTCTTTCACAGTGAGCGTCAACGGGGAAGATCATGGGTTTTTCCAAGCTAAGAGGGGGCTTAGACAAGGGGATCCCCTTTCCCTTTATCTCTTTGTTTTAGCTATGGAGGGTCTCAATGGAATTCTCAAGCTGAACACAAAGGTCCCGGGTTTCAAGCATCATTGGCGATGTAAGCACCCTAAGATAGTGTCCTAGTGCTTTGCTGATGACCTAATCATGTTCAGTCACGTTGATGCCTCATTAGTGACGATCCTTAAGCAGGCGCTGGATAAATTCTCCTATCTAACGGGGCTAGACATCAATCATGGAAAGAGTGTTGTCTACGTTTCGAGGTTAAACATGCCCATCCAGGAGACCCTTGTGGAGATCCTAGGCATCCAAAAATCCAGTAATCCCATCACTTATTTAGGGATCCCCCTGATCACCACCAGGCTTACAAAAACGGATTGCCTCCCTCTGCTTGATCGAATCAGAAGTCGGATAAAGCTTTGGACGACTGCCACATTATCCTATGCTGGTAGACTTCAGCTCATTAACTCTGTTTTATTTGCTTTATAGGTTTATTGGGCCACAAAGCTAATGCTTCCCGTAGCCATTATCAAAAGCATGGAGAGCATGCTATCTGCGTTCTTGTGGAAGGGCCCCTCTCTAGTCACGACTGGGGCTAAGGTGGCTTGGTCTGATATATGCGTTCCCAAAGCAGAGGGAGGATTAGGGATCAAGAGGCTCAGGGACTGGAACAAATCGGCCATGACTAAACACATTTGGAACCTTCTCCGGCATCAATCGCTTTGGGCAGAATGGGTTCACAACAACCTGCTCAGGAGTCGTTCCTTTTGGTCTGTCCACATGCCTTTCAGACCATCTTGGACTTGGAGAAAGCTGCTTCAGGCTAAAGCTTGGTGTGCAGGCTGGTTTACAACTCAAATAGGGGATGGGATGTCCACGCAAGTGTGGAATGATTATTGGCTCCCCTCGGGAAAACGTCTCTGTGACCTTTTCTCTTATAGGACCCTCTCCACAACAGGTCTTCCTTGGAATGCAAGGGTTGGAGATATTATTGAAGGTGATCAATGGTCCTTCCCTCCAGGAGCCAATACCCTTCATCAAATTTGGCAGACCATTAGCTTCCTTCCCCAGCCATCCAAGCCTGACTGCATTATATGGAACCACTCCGCCTCGGGTGAATTCACAACCTACTTGGCGTGGGATCAATTGAGGGCCAGAAGACCTCTGAACAAGTCCTCCTTCTTTATTTGGCACCCTTTACACATCCCTCGGCAAGCTTTCATAACTTGGCTGACCACTAAGGGTCGGCTCAGGACCATGGATAGGTTACCAAGTGCAACCACTGAAGATCAAAGGTGCAGGCTATGTCATGACCAGGTTGAATCGCATGCCCATCTGTTTTTTGCATGCAGCTTCTCTTTGAGGGTGAGGTGGCTGGTTTCCAACAAGGCAAAAATGCATTGGCCCAACTTTCCATGGGATGAGCTGCTGGAGTGGTTGCAGCAGAGAACTACCCTAACAGGCAACATCACGCTATGGGTTAGTTTCCTCGTTTTATCATCTATGGTCTACCACATATGGCAGGAGCGAAACAGGAGGAGGTTTGATGATCATAGTCAGTCGGCTCATATGCTCTATGAGCTCATTGCCCGGCAAATAAGGGTCCAGCTGATGGAGTACCCTAACTGGCATGACATCCCTGAGGGTTTGAAGACAATCTGGAATATTGAGGACTGAGTTGGGTTGGTTGGAAGGGAGGGCCTTGATGCAGCCCAGGGCTTGGCCCAATTGTAGGCCCTAGGCCATTCCTGATTTAGTTCTGGGCCCAGTTCGGGTCCCCTTTAGGCTGCAAGCTGTAGCTTCTTCTTTGTTTATCTCTTAGGGCAAGGCCTCATCTTTCCTTAGCTCCAGTTGAGCGGTTTTTTCATTTTGGTATTTCTGTAGGAAAGGGGTTGTTCTCTTTCTTTTAGGCTGGTCCATTTAGTCCAGCCAATCTGTACAGTTTCCATCTTCAATATATATCTTTTAGTCCAAAAAAATATATATATAATAAAGTTTGTATGTGTTAGTAAAAACATTTAAGATCCCAAGCTTATTTTTAGCAAAGTAGAAAAATAGAACATTACAATTGCTATATTGAAAAACCATTTTCTTTGTCATTGTATAATGATTAAAAAAATACAAAAAATAACTTTAAATAGGTCACGTCTAGAGTGATAAATAGTCAAAGTGTAAATAATAAAAAAAAATATTTTTTTCCAACATAATATAAAGAAGTTTTTTTAAAAACCATTATGAAAAAATAAAGGTAAGGAGAAAATGGTGATAAATAAGCCAAGTATAAAAGTAATAAAAATATTAAGTATAAGGAAAAAATATATATATGAAATACTTGTTTTACAAAATTACACCAAAATTATATATTTTCCACCTCTATAATACCCCTACAATAAAAATAAAAAAATTTGGAGAAAATCTCAATTGCTACATTTCTACAACAATAAAACACCTTTTCCTTTTAGTTATTTGACTCATGCTTTGTCACGGGTTGAATAAATATTTTTGATAAAAAAACATAAACATGAAAGCTGTTAAAATGCATTTTTTTTACAAGAAAAAACCCTAATTCTAATTTAAAAAGCATATGTATGTATTTAATTAAATAAATTGAGATCAATCTATGCCAATAAACGTAAAAAAGGGTTAACACATGTTGTAAGTGAAATATTTTTTTTCCATCACAAAATAATTAATATGTATGTGTTATTAACATGTTTTTCTTATATCGAATAAAAAATTTAACCATGAGTCAGAAAATCGATATTTATATATAATAAAATATAGTGAAAATCATATCCACTAATAAAAACATATAAGATTTTAAATTAGTTTTTAAAACAATACAAAAATGACACTATTTTCATATTTTTGAATAATATTTTTTCAAAAAAAAACAAAAGTGTAAGGAAAAAAGAAAACAGAAAATACAAAAGAATAAAGAGAAGAACAAGAAAAAACAGTATAGATAGACCAAATATAAAAAGATAAATACTCCAATTGTAAGGAATATTTTTCCAAACAAACATGTAAAGGGAAAAAAAGTAAAAAAATTTATGATAAAAAATGAAGATAAGAAAAAAAAGTTATGATATTAAGTCAAATATAAAATACTAAAAATGTTAAGTGTCACGTTGACGATTTTCTTCTCACTATGCAACGCCATCCTCGGAGACAGGAGAGGTGCGCAGAAAAAAAAAATTTATAACCATAAAATTATTATTATTATTATTACTACTACTACTATTATAATTTTTAGAAATCAACACCTAGTATTAATCTCCTTAGAAAATCTAATGGTCTACTAGAATCTCTGAGTAAGGAAACTTGTTGTGCAAGACGAAGATGCATCACCCCAGTGCACCCTACCTTAGATAAGTTATATTATTGTCTGATTGTTTTTCTAAGTCAGATTTTTATTTGTTGTTTTTTTCTAAGCTTTGAAATAGATCTTTCTTCGTGAAAAAATCTCTAATTTATTGTTTAGAAAACCTAAACGCTCTAAAGTTCAAATTTTAGCACTAAATTTATTGTCTTGTTAATATATAATGATATATTTTACAATGTAATTTTACACTCTAATAATTAATATTTACAATTAAAACATATAAACAAAATAGTTGTTGAAAGATTTTTAATATTTTAACAAAACTCTAATAGATAATTGTATACGGGTTATCAAGGAATATTTCACCGAAGGGTGAGAATATGTGTGTGTGGTCCCATATGTTTCTTTATTCAAATTCAACTTGTTTTTACCTCTTCTACAAAACTTATTTCGTCCTTATCTATGTAATTACATATTAAAACCATATGGGACAGCAGTTGCTTTGATTTATTCTCTTCTGCCTACGTTATGAAAGGAATGGGGACAAACAAGATAAATATAGCACGGGAAGGATAGCTTTCTAGGAGACCATGTTACAAAGAAATCTCCGGTTGAAATAACAGAGGAAACTGATAATTGAAACAGATCTGTGACTATGAATTTGAAAGTAGGGGACATTGTTTTTGGCCAAAACTACAACCAGAAAATCCATAAAAGAATAAATACCCTGGCATTCAATTTGGCTAATTTTGTCTATTTCTTGCATGTTCGCTAATAATGACAGGTCCGCCCGCTAGTCTATTTCCTGCATGTTCGCTGATAATCACTTGACCGATTGGCTTGATTGGGCTACAGGCAGGCAGGTTACATCAGAAAAATGAATGATAGAACAAAGCAGGACTGCGCATCAAAGAAGTAGCTTCAACTATTCAAAGGGGGAAAATCATTTCTATTTATCTGGGAAAAATTATTAAAAAAAACGATTTATTTCTCCTGTCCAAGGTCAGGCCTCAATCCTCCAAACTAACATCCATCATTTTTTTGTTACCTGAGTTGTTTTCAGGTAGTTAAATTACTTGATTAACCACAACGACCAGTGCAGTATCTTTTCTATCTCAATGAAAGACTCTATCCTCTGGACTTGGAGACATGAATTTCTTTTCCCCGAGCAGAGAGGAGATGAGTGCATGAAATTACCAATTACACAAACAAATTACTTTGATACAGTATTTGCCATATACCTAGTAAGAATATAAAACAGACGTGTGTGCAGGCAAAATATATTCTATGCTCACTGTATGAAAAAATATTATTATGTTGTGGTAGTGATGGAGAATTCATATTATTACGAGGCATCACCTAATAATTTAAATTCTTAAGAAAGATGGTTTATTGATATACTATCAGAGTCTTGTTAACTCAACGGTCACGAGTTCAAATCTCACCACCTTCATTCTACTTGGAGAATATTAAGCACAAGGTAGTATGGACTTGTATGTAAGTTTCAAGCCCCAAAAGGTTTTCACTTCAGAATGTATGTTAGAAAACAATATAAATCATATCCCTTACCTAATAGCTTAAGATTTTAGATGAGATAGTGTTGTGAAATTGAACGAAATACAAGTAACGAAAATAATTAACTTGAGGAGTGTCGTGTACTGTCCTTAAAGATATTTCCCCAACAAAATAAGGTATCCTCCAGGATTCAACAAGTTCTTCCTCAAACTTCGAAGGAACACAAAAACAACGAAGAAAAAGAAATTCATAGTCACATTATTCATATGGAGTCTTAAAAAGCAATTCATAGTCACACCATTAATTTATTCAACTAAATATATAGTTGTTATAGCATGTGTTTGTCACTCTATATAGCTAAGAATGTTATTGAAAGAGTAATGAATGTAACAAAAGAAGCCAATAAAAATTTACATAAACAACTCACCAACCATTATCTTAGCTAAAAATCAATCTTTTCATGACAAAAGTAAGTACATTGATACAAAATTTCATTACCTATGAGATTGTATTACAAATAAGAAAGTTAAAGTCAAGTATATAAAAACACAAGATCATGTCACAGATATTTTTACAAAGTCACTTAAATATGATGTTTTTTTGTCAAGGTGAGAGACTTGATAAGAATTATTAAAAAAATCAAGTTTTAAAAGGATGTTAAAAGTAAACTAGATTTTATTTTTTATTTTTAGAAAAAAAGAATTGGTCTATCGGTTGACCAGTTGGATTAAATTAATTGGTCAAGCAAGTAAACCAGTTAAGTCGACAGAATTACTTTTCCTGTTTTGTTTGGGGTTTTCTTTTCCTAGTTTAATTCCTGGATTGATAATGATTTTATGCATATAAATAGGCTTGTAATCTTAAGCATTATTCAAAAGAGATTGTAGAAAGGAATACATAAGAGGGAAAATAATCAATAAAGTAAACCTTTCTCTTAAAAATTTTTCTTGTTGTTTTTAAGTTTTATAATTTTGCATTGTTGTCTATAAACTTTTACCACACCTATATTTCTCTTTCAACATAAATTAGGTAACTATATTGCAAGTACAATTCATACCTGGTGCCTTTAAAACCATCTTATGTATGAACTTAGCAAGTCAAATGGAATAACTAAAATCTTTGCCAGTTTCATGAATCTTTATCTTGCATTTGATAATGGCTTATGCTTGATATAATATGGTTCACAATTAGGTAACAATGGTATAGTTTTTAGCTTAACATTCATAATCTTTGTAGAAGCAACCTTAATCTTTTGCAAGTCATCATCAAACAGATTAGTCACTCATGTTACGTGCAACACGTATGGTTACACTAGTTGGATGTGGAATTAGATATTTAATAGTAGGATAAAGACAATATTGCAAAATAAAAATTAGGTTGATCAAAATAATCAAAACAATGATAATTATTTTCAAGGGTTGCATAAGCATTTATAGAGGAGATTTGAACTAATCCATGTACAACTTAGAATCCCTAACAAACTAGATCCCTAGATAATTTAATTTTAATAGGACTCCAATCCAGTCTTATACGTGGAAACTAAGGATGTAAAACATTTTATGGGTATGCCACACAACATTGACCTAGGCTTCTTCTTTGTAGTCTTTAGCCTTTGTCTATAATTTCATATTTGTTCTAGTGAGGTGAGAGAATATGTTTAAAAATTTAAAGGATTATCAAGTATTTCAAAAGGATAAGAAAAATTGCAACTTTTCTCATTTATTTTTTCCTGCCTCTCCAAACTTGAATAGTCTAATGGCTAATCATTTGATGTTAAAACAGATGGATGTGAACATGAAATAAAAAAATTTAAAAGAAATTTGGATAATTAATGTTGATTTTTTTAATGAACAACATGTCATCCAATCCACCCATCTTGCTCCTTTGAGATATGTGTGTGTATATTATTCAAATTAATATGAAAATGTTTTATTATTTTTATCATCATATATATTTCCTTTTCTAGTTGGATTTTGTTTAGAAATATATATATTTTCTTACTTAATTTTATATTTTTCTAATTTTATTTTCCTATTCAATGATATTACACTTTTTTATTTAAATAAAATATTTTTCCTAGTTTATCTTTTCTATTTAATATTACTATGATTTTTTATTTTTTTTTCTATATATATGATTAAAAGATCCTTTTGGCAAGTAGGAATTTTGATGGAAAAAAATAGAATGTTTTGGGTGTCTTTCCATGATTTTGACTTATAAGAAACTTCATTATTCTTTGTTCATATATATTCCCATTAGTATTAAAGCTTAATTATTCTTCATTATTTTAGTTGGAAGGCATATAGGATGTTTATCAAAGCTCATTGATTACTAATGGTTAGTTATTGTGTACTGTAAAATAAACATAATTGGAAGAGGTCACAAAATAGGAATTGCATATTTAGAAGGGAATGAGGAGGTTTCCTCTTGGAAAAAATATATCATGAAACTAGTGTGTTAATTTATATTTACTTTAGTTGTTTTTATTACAAATCTTAGTGGTAGGTCTATGACACGGTAACCCATATTGATGCAGCAGTGGACCAGCTGGCGCTAGATTATTTAGAGAAGTGGGATTCGAAACCATCTAAGTGGCATTAGTTCATTTAGAGGGATGAGATCGGAAACAATTCAAATTTTGAAGGATTAAGATTAGGAGCGGAATTCAAATCTATCCAAATTTGGAAGTGATTAGGATTCTCCTTAGAATTAGTATTTGTTTTAAATTTGTTTTACCCTTTTGGTCAATTTCCATTTTTAGGGCTGTCTTTCTTGCTTTCCAAGGAATACGATTAGGGTTAAGAATTGTTTTCCTTTAAATCTTGATGTAAGCCGAATGGGCAAGACAGTTTTTTTTGATTCATAAAATTGAGAGTTTTCTCTAATTTAATCCAATTTTCGAGATTCTTCTAGATTCCATAAATTGAAGCCTAAACTTTCCGGTATTTGTGATCAAATCAACGGAACTTTAGTAGGTTGCTTCCTACCATTGTTCATAGGTCTTTCTCGATCTAGCTTCCGCTACATCAGTTGGTATCAGAGCAGGTTCGTTCGGGACGATTTCATCATGCCACCGAGACGACGACAAGCCCAGGTTCCAGTAGACATAGCCATCCAACGTGACCGTATGGCACAATTGGAGCAACAAGTGGAGCAATTGACGGCGCAACTAGCGGCGGCAAGGGCCAACCAAAACCAGTATCAGGCCTTAAATCCTGATACAAGCAGTGACGAAGTAGAAGAGGATCCGCGACCACGTCGTGGACAAAGAGCACCTTTAGCTGATGACCGGGCTGAAGACAGGGTTGAAGACTTCAGACGATGGGAGTCAGGGATGCGGACTGAGGTTCCAGAATTTCGTGGAAGCATGCAACCAGAGGAGTTTTTGGAGTGGCTCGGAGTCGCTGAGGACATTCTGGAATTCAAAAGAGTTCCTGCGAATGAGAGGGTGGCATTAGTGGCCACAAGGTTTCGGGGAAGAGTCGCGGCTTGGTGGCAGCAATGTAAACTGGCTAGGAATCGCGCGGGAAAGCCCAAACTTGTTGACTGGGAGAAGATGAAGCGAAAATTGCGAGCGGAATTTCTACCTCATAATTTCGCAAGGTTGATGTACCAGAGGTTGCAGAACCTGCGGCAAGGCATAAGGTCTGTTGATGAATACACAACCGAGTTCTATGAATTGTTGGTGCGGAACGATATAGAAGAGTCACAAGACCAATTGGTTTCCGCTATTGTGGAGGGCTGCGTACACAAATTCTAGACATGGTTAATTTATTTGATCCAGTGACAGTAACCGAAGCGCATCAAAGAGCTTTACAATTGGAGAAGACTTTAGCAAGAAAATCTGGGAGTGGACCACTGGCAGGCTTTGGAAGTGGATTGAACAACCGAAATAGGGCCACTGTGGGCAGTAGTTCGGGTGAAAATTTTGGGGGGAGAACCAACGCTAATAACAGCACCATGCAACGCACCCCCACAATTAACATTCAAGCTCCCCGCACAATAGGTGGATTTCGTTGTTTTGGGTATGGGGAAACAGGCCACAGGCTGTTAGAGTGCCCAAAGCCGGCAAAAAGGGTCTTATTTATTGACCCGGCAGAATTTAATGAGGAAGATACGGAGATAGTGGATGAGACACAGTCAGGAGAGGAGGAGGCAACTGAAGATTTTGTAGATGGTGACACCGGAACAATGTTGATGGTGCGACGTACCTGCTTGGCACCAAGAACGGAAGAAAAAGAGTGGCTGCGAAATAACATTTTCCAATCTACTTGTACCATCCTTGGTAAAGTGTGTAGAGGTACCTAGTGAGGCAGCTCCTTTGATTTCGGAATTCGCTGATGTGTTTTCGGATGATTTACCTCAAGGACTACCACCTCTACGTGATATTCAGCATCATATCGACTTAGAACCCGATGCAATGTTGCCGAACAAACCACATTACAGAATGAGCCCCACGGAACATGAAGAATTACGACGGCAGGTGGAGGAGCTACAATCAAAGGGGCATATCCGGGAAAGTTTGAGTCCATGTGCTGTTCCCGCGTTATTAATTCCTAAAAAGGACGGAACCTGGAGGATGTGCGTCGACAGTCGCGCAATTAATAAGATCACAGTAAGGTATCGCTTTCCCATTCCGAGACTAGATGATTTGTTAGATCAATTGAGTGGTGCGCATGTGTTCACCAAATTGGACCTAAAGAGTGGGTATCATCAGATTCGTATTCGACCTGGGGATGAATGGAAAACAGCGTTCAAAACACGAGAGGGATTATATGAATGGCTAGTCATGCCATTTGGTTTGTCAAACGCACCTAGCACCTTTATGAGAGTGATGAACCAAGCGCTCCGACTGTTTATCGGTAAGTTTGTTGTTGTTTACTTCGATGATATCTTAATATACAGTGCAAATCCCGAATTACATTTTCAACACATTTGAGAAGTATTAAGTGTGTTGCGTAGAGAGAAATTTATTGTTGCAGCCAAAAAGTGTGTTTTTATGACACTAAGGGTGTTATTTTTGGGATATATTATTTCTGGAGAGGGTCTACAAGTAGACGAGTCCAAAATTGAAGCAGTGAGGCAGTGGCCACGACCCAAAACAATTACGGAAGTGCGAAGTTTCCATGGATTGGCTTCATTCTACCGCCGGTTCATACCACACTTTAGTAGCATAATGGCACCTATCACTGAATGCATGAAAGGAGCCAAATTTCAGTGGACAACCGAAGCTGAAGAAGGTTTTCGGCAAATCAAAGAGAAATTTACAACAGCGCCTATACTCATTCTTCCAGATTTTTCCCAACCGTTTGAGCTGCATAGTGATGCTTCCAAGGTGGGGATAGGGGCTATCTTGAGCCAAGGTGGGAAACCGGTGGCATATTTCAGTGAGAAATTATCAGGATCTCGCACACGTTATAGCACCTATGACATGGAATTCTATGCCGTGGTACAAGTAGTGAAATATTGGCGGCATTACTTATTTCACCGAGAATTCATCCTCTTCACCGATCATGACTCATTGCGACATCTACACAGTCAAGAGAAAATTTCTTCCCGGCATGCTTCATGGTCAGCGTACCTTCAACAATTCACATTCGTCCTGAAGCACAAAGCGGGTGTTACGAACCGGGTGGCTGATGCTTTGAGTCGAAGAAACAACCTACTTTCCACAATGACTGTCCAAGTTCCAGGTTTTAACTCTTTTCGTGAATTATTTGATTCAGACCCACACTTTTCGAGAATCATGGCTACTGTTCGAGGGGGGCGAAATTCAGAATTTGTATTGGTAGATGGTTTCTTATTTCGGGGAAATCAATTATGTATCCCCGAGTGTAGTTTGAGGCTACACATTATTAGGGAGCTACATGGAGAGGGACACGTAGGAAGAGATCGCACGCTGCAGTTAGTCAAAGCTTCATACTTTTGGCCAACAATTCGAAAGGAAGTAGAGAGGTATGTGGAACGTTGTCAAATTTGCCAAGTATCCAAAGGGAAGGCCACGAATGCTGGTTTGTATAGGCCATTACCGATTCCTAATCAACCTTGGACAGACTTGAGCATGGACTTTGTTTTGGGACTGCCCAGAACCCAACGAGGATGCGACTCCATCTATGTGGTGGTTGACCGATTTTCAAAGATGGTTCATTTCATTCCGTGTAAAAAAACTACTGATGCTGTCAAGGTAGCCCAGTTGTTCTTCCGCGAGATTTATCGTCTTCATGGATTACCGGCGTCAATTGTTTCAGACCGGGATACTCGATTCCTCAGTCACTTCTGGCGGTGCCTTTGGAAGATGGTCAACACACGGTTAGATTTTAGCAGTACATACCACCCACAGACAGATGGGCAAACGGAAGTGGTGAACCGCTCACTCGGAGATTTACTGAGATGTCTGGTAGGAGACAATGTTCGATCATGGGATTTGAAGCTGAGCCAAGCCGAATTTGCCCATAACCATGCAGTCAACAGGAGTACCGGTTTCAGTCCTTTTCAGGTCGTATATTCACTGGTGCCGCGAAGTCCCATTGACCTGATCCCTCTACCTAGCAAGACCAGAGTTCATGGGAAGGCTGAAGATTTCGTTCAAGGATTACAAGAGATTCATAAACAGGTGCAGGACAATTTATTGCAATCAGTGGAGAAATACAAACTGGCCGCGGATAAAAAGAGGCGTCACTTGGAATTTGAGGTGGGCGATTTTGTGTGGGCGGTCCTCACAAAGGACAGGTTTGCCGTGGGAGAGTATAACAAACTTGCTGCTAAGAAGGTCGGACCACTAGAAATAGTGGAGAAAATTAATCCAAATGCCTATCGCCTGAAACTTCCCAGCCATATTCGAACTCATGATGTTTTTAATGTCAAACATCTGATACCGTTCCATGGTGATTCATCTGATGAGGATACCTCAATAAATTCGAGGTCGAATTTTTTCCAACAAGGGGAGAATGATGCAGCAGTGGACCAGCTGGCGCTAGATTATTTAGAGAAGTGGGATTCAAAACCATCTAAGTGGCATTAGTTCATTTAGAGGGATGAGATCAGAAACAATTCAAATTTTGAAGGATTAAGATTAGGAGCGGAATTCAAATCTATCCAAATTTGGAAGTGATTAGGATTCTCCTTAGAATTAGTATTTGTTTTAAATTCGTTTTACCCTTTTGGTCAATTTCCATTTTTAGGGCGTCTTTCTTGCTTTCCAAGGAATACGATTAGGGTTAAGAATTGTTTTCCTTTAAATCTTGATGTAAGCCGAATGGGCAAGACAGTTTTTGATTCATAAAATTGAGAGTTTTCTCTAATTTAATCCAATTTTCGGGATTCTTCTAGATTCCATAAATTGAAGCCTAAACTTTCCGATATTTGTGATCAAATCAACGGAACTTTAGTAGGTTGCTTCCTACCATTGTTCATAGGTCTTTCTCGATCTAGCTTCCGCTACATCATATATAAAGGTGTTATGTTAGTGATCCACGATGAGATGACCTGAACAAAAGTGTTGTGCTAGGGACCCTTAATGAGATGGCATACATAAAGGTCTTAGGGACTCACAATGAAGTAAATCACATGTAAAAGGATGTATGTGGTCGATGATAGTTTATGAATGAGATTTGCATTCAATGATGAGTTCCTTTAAACTTAGAAAGACTAATGTAAGAGCTTTTTTAGGAAAAAGTTATTTTTCTTAGTTAATGTTATATTTATTATTTGTATTTTCTTATTCAATTTTATTATATTTTAATATATAAGGAATAACTTTCCTAGTTTATTTTTCCTATTTGGTATTACTGAGGGTTTCTATTTTTTTCTATATAAATGGCTGAAATAGCTTTTTGGCAAGTTGAGACTTTATTAATTAAAATAAAATATTTTTAGGTTTCTCTTCATAATTATGATGTTATTGATCTTTGAGGGTTTTATTTGTAATAAACCTCATTATCCATCACTCATATCTACATTAACTGGTGTTAGAGCTTAGTGATTCCTAATGCTTTTAGTTGCAGAATGTAGAGAACGTGTATCAAAATTACCAATTCTTAATAATTTGGTTGGTGTGTGTTGTTAAATAAATATGGTGTGAATATGTCACAAAATATGTTATATTTGTACAAAAAGAGAATGAAAAGGTTACCTCTTAGTAAAAAAAAAAACATATTAGAACTAGGGTGTTAATTGTGTTTACATTAGTTGTTGTTGTTGTTGAAAATCTTGGTGGTGAGATCCATGGTGGGGCAACTCATATAAATGTGTTATGTTGGAATTAATGATAGGGTGGCTTTGTACAAAGGTATTGTATTAGAGACATATGAGGAGGAGGTCTGCACGAAGGTGTTAGGAATTCATGATGGAGTAGGCCAAACATAAAAATATGTCTGTGATGGATGATGGTTTCTAATTAAGGTTTAAACATAATAAGAATTCCTTCCAACTTAAGAAGATTAATGCAAAAGCTTTTTTAGGAAAATAGATATTTTTTTTGTTAATTTTATATTTCTCTATTCAGTATTATAATGTTTTTTTTAAAAAAAAATTGTTTATTTTATTTATTCATTGTTACAATGGTTTTCTAGTTTTTTTTATATATAAAGGGTTGGAATAGCTTTTTTGATAAATGAAAACTTTGATGAATAAAAACTAAATATTTTAAGTGTCTTTCTATAGATATGATCTTAGTCTTCAAAGGTTTTGGCTTATAAAAAACCTCTTTATCCTTCGCTCTTATCTACATCAATTGATATCAAAATCCAATGATTCCTAGTAATTATGGTTTGAAGATGTAAAGGGTATAATAGAACTCATTGATTACTAATGGTTAGTTGTTATGTGTTATTAAATAAATATGATTGTAAGAGGTCACAAACATGTTATGCTTATGTAAAAGGAGGAGTTCCTTCCTATCCGGAAAGAATGATGCAATAGTTTTTTTTAGGAATAGTTTTTTTTCTTAGTTTATGTGATATTTTTCTATTCGATATTATTATGATTTTTTAATTTATTTTTTTATATAAAAAAAGTTAAAATAAGATTATGACATATACAGACTTATGAATAAAAATAATATATATTCATATTTGTCTCTTTAATGTTATAATAAACCACCATAATTTTTTCGAAAGAAAAAAAAAACATTCCAGCTTAGTTTCAATATATATATATATATTGTAAAAAAATGAGTTGCAATATAATAAATGTATGTATTTTAGTAGACGGAGTTCTTTTAACCCTCCCTTAATCTGATCACCGTCTCCTTTGTCGCCGCGAGTGGTGCCGTCAGCGGAGTTTCCTAACCATAAATCATGAATCATGATTTCTCGTTACTTTTTTATGGCTTAAATTGCAAAGTATGTTTTGGTTTCTATAGTCTTAGTAATATTTCACTTCAAGCCCTATTTTCTTAATCTTTTCAAGACCACCTCTCAAGTTTCCAAAACATCTAATAACGCCCTCCTTTTAGTGTTTTCTTAACTATATTTTATCCTCTCTTTTTTTATTTCTCTCAGTGTGTTCTCATTTCTTTCTTCTTAAACTTCAAACATATAGACTAGGAGAAAACACTATTAGATTGTGGTAGGTTTTGATACATAAAAATAATTAATTAAAATTAAAAGAAATTAATATATTAAATTACAATAAACAACTCAATTTAATGTTTATTCAATTTTAATTCAATAAGTTTTATAACTTAAACGTAAAACTGTCACATTAAAATAGAAAATTTGAGTGAGTCTTTTGTAAAAAACATATAATAGATTTTGAGTCATCAACCTATAAAAAGTTTCAATATGGTTAGATTTTATTAATTTATTAAAATAAATATTTTTTTGTATATTATGACTAATTTTAATCATATTGATTCAAGATATTGAAAATACAAACTAATTTAATATGATTCAATTAGTGTAAATAACTCAAGTAAGAAAAAGAGGTTGGAATAGAAAAGGAAAGAAAGGATACCTTAATTAGAGCATTTTTTAAACTATATGGACGAAATGCATTTGTCCCTAACACGATCACCTATTTATCAGATCTGTCCTTTACAAGTACCCAAGGCTTGAAAAAAAGCAACAAGTTGGAATAAATTATTATTATTATTATTGAGAGAGGGAGGAGACTTGGCAAAAACCTTATATATCTGGCAAAAAACTCATAGCTCATCTAGGACATTTAATCCACTCAATCCGTATTTTCCTCTTTTGCTGGCACAATAAATACTCTCCTGCCTCGCGGTCTCCATTTCCAGGTTCTTCATTGCTTGGTTTTAACTGTTATTTTATTTGTATGCGGTAGCACTTCATTTGCAAGTAGCTCTGCGCTGTTTATGTTTCTAATTTTGCTGGATTTGTTTGCATTAGTAATTGTTAAGTGTTTTGGCAGGTGGGTTTTGATTCTGAATGTTAATGGATTAGATTTTGGTTGCTGATTTGGGGTTTTTTGCTGTTAGTAGGTGCTGTTTTGTTTATGGATTTTATTTTTCTGGTTAGGGTTTTCTAGGGGCATTCACTTTGTCTTACTGAAATTAGTTTGGATTTGGTTAATGGCACTAAATGAATCTATAGCGAAGAAAAGAAACTTGTGTTACTACCACTTGTTTTAACTGTTCTAGTCCTGGCATGGAAAATGGTTGACTGATCATAGAAATGGTGAAATATGTTTCTTGTCTCATATAATTGTTTTTCCCCCTCTTCTGACATCATTAGTCGATTCAAACAGAGCTGAGTAGCTCTTATGATTTGGGTTCCATAACCAAAATGATTTTTCTTGGGAGTTTTTTGAAGATTTGATTGATTGATAGTACACATTAAAGTAGGTCAAAACTTAACTGTATCTAAGTTTAATTTTGGAATTGTTAAAAAGAACAAGCAACAAACCATTGGTAGATTAATTTCTTATTTTTATGTAAACTGGTAAAATATTTGTAGATTTGGATTGTGCCTGGTTTCTGACATACTCTATGTTCAGGGAGGAGATCAGAGCTGTAAATTGGAGTTGATCATGATCAAGCGGTCACCAAGTAGAAACGCCAGATCCAAGGGCATCAAGGCAAAACATGTTCTTCAGATTTGTTTGTTGCTTGGTGTCTGCTTCTGGTTGCTCTATCAAGTCAAGCACTCCCATGACAAGAAGAAGGAGCTTGAAGAAAAAGACGCCAGTTTCTCTCAAAAAACACTAAGTCATGAAGTACTTCCAAAACTTGGGAGGAAAGACCCCCATCCTGGTTTGCAAGACAAAACTAGTGATAAAAACGAGGAAGAAGAGGAAGAAGAAACTGGAGTGGAAGAGGAAGGAAATAAGAAGGAAGAAAATGGGCATGAAAAAGATGATGAAGAAGAAGGAGGGCAAGAAGGGGGAGGAACCAAGGATGAAGAGGTGGAAAGAGAAGAAGAACATATGCATGAAGAGGAAGATAAAGGGAGGAGAAGTCACTGATCATTTAGAGAAAGAAAAGGAAGAACAAATTGAGCATGAAGAAGATGAGCAAAATGAAGAAGCAAACAGTAACGAAACCAATGATGAGGACAGAAAAGTTGGGGATGATGAGGTAGATGAACATGACCGTGAGAAAATAGAAGGAGAAGCTGACCCTGATGGTGAATTTATGGATGAAGAGAAAGAGAGGGAGGATGATGGTGAGAAAAAGGAAAGCCAGGGCAATGAAGGTGAAGGGAAAGGAGATTCAAGGTAATGAAGCTGAAGACAGGGAAGTTCAAACAGACCATGAAACTCAATCAGATGGTCAGGATCATGATGGAAGTGGTAAGAATTCCCATGTAGCCCGAGAGGAACATTACATGGCAGACGATGCTTCCAGTGCAGTGACTCATGATACCCAAATTATAAGCACTGAACCAGAGAAGGAAGGTCTGGAGAAATCAAATGAGAAGTTGGCACCAGATGATTTGCAACAAGATAAGTATTCTATTAATGATAACCCTTTGGATGTTAATGGGGATAAAAACAACTCAACATCTCAGCTGGAACAAGCTGGTAATGGCCATTCTATGAATGCAATGGCTGATGAAAAGAAAAACGATGTGACCTCTCCGGCCATGTCTGAAGAAGGGTCACCTAACAACACTACGGTGACGGTGCTGTCCAGTGATCAATCAGTATCAAGCAATAAGTCAACAGAAGTGAGTTCGGAAGCTGGTGATAACCAGGTCAGTGAAAACCTTGAAGTTCCTGGTACATCCCAGCAGAATGGAATGTTGAATGTCTCAGAGTCAACTCAAATTCGAAATGCAACAGTTGATGGTCAAGTTACTGGAGATATCGCCAACCTACAAACCACCCAGTCAGAACAGGTTAATGATGGCATAAATTCGGTAAGTATACAATCTGATTCTAATTCAACGCTCCTTGGCCAAACTGAGAAAGCAGACTCATTTGGCAATGACTCCTCGAACTCTTCTAGTAATTCAGAGTCTGGTGGATCTGATAATGACCATTAAGAAGCCTGAAGTAACAGCTACGGAAGATGTCAATTCTGGGTTTTCTTCTGGAACAAATGAGACAAAAGAAGCTACTCATGATGAGAACTCTGACACCATACATGAATCAGGTGGAAGAGATGAAAACACCGATTCTTCTACCACGAATGAGACCGTAGATGCAGTCATACATGACCCTAATGATTCTTCAGATTCTTCAATTGGCCAAGACGAGAAAGAGGCTCGCATAGATCTGGATACGCTGCCAGAGTTTTGGTACAGGAAGGGTTGACAATGGAAATGTTGCAGAAGAGTGAGGTTCTTCCGAAATGTCCCTGTGCTTGTGAGTGATGGGAAATTTTAGTTACTTTTTCACTCTGTTTTGATTTACGCATGGGAGGGTCTTAGGGTGTTTCCAGTTGGCTATGAAATATTTATCACTGTTTAGAGAATAGGGTTTCAACTTTGCAAGCAACGGTAAAATACAGGCAGGACATTATGAATGGATTTAATTGTATAATTTATTAAGCTTTTCTCTTGCTCGATGTGTGTGAATGGTTTGGTGACTTGAGTTGGGACCGAAATCAGATTGTTGCAGTGAAAGCGTGTTTCATTCTGAAGGCCCTTTCGACCTGAGGCAACAATTTCTATCTGTGCAAGGATAAGGATGTTAATACTGTTTCAGTTTCTGTTTTGTTCTTTTTACTGGTATAAAACGTTCTAATTTCAGAGTGTTTTGGCGTGTCATTTTAAGGTTATATTATTCATATATCAAGGTTGTTAATATTATTTCAGTTGTTACTTTGTTTTTTCTACTGGTATAAAATGTTTCAGTTTCGGAGCGTTTTGGCATGCAGTTTCGAGGTTATATTGTTTATATATAATTAATTAATTATATATGTGAAAAATTAAAAAGCAAAAAAAAATATTTTTTATAAAATCAAAGTTGACACAATTTTATTTTTTTATAATATATTTTTTTAATTTTTATTATTTTTATTTTTGTATTTTCAATACATCTCATAATATATATAATAGTGTGTGTGTATAATATTGTGAACCGAGGGTACAACAACTTTTGGCCATGGGTGGAAGAGGCACGGGAATGAATTTTTTTCATTAGCTGAAATGGCACACTCAGAATAATTCCAGGGTATTTGACTGGTATTTTTAGTACAGACCAGTATTTAAAATAAGAAAAAAACAATATTGTTTTGTCTTGATTTTTTATCTAGTACAAAATATTTCGACTGAAATAAATCGGTATCAATAACCCTGGCAAGCAGTGACATGCAGAGGCTGAGGGCTGCTCAAGGATTTTTTATTATAATGAAAATATGACCAGGGCAAAGACTAATTGTTTTCAAAAGAAAATTCCTACTTAACCTTTTTATTAAACCATCCACTGATCATTTATCCTTTTTAAGAAGGAAGCTTGATGTATTTTCAGAGCCCATGGTGGCCGTCCATGTTTTCTAAAGGAACAATAACAAATTGATAAGAACTTTGGATAATGCCTGCGTATAAGGAATTTATATATCTGGTATGTGTGTTTCAACATGATATGATTAATTAAATTCGTTATATATATATATATATATATATATATATATACATGGTAATCTTGAGTTGGCATTGGTACACCAAGACAGTATTCATATCTCAAGCCATTAAATACACACTCAATTGAGATTTAAACAATAAAATAAGATTAATTCATCCATCTATTCTTATTTATTAAATATAATTTATTATATGCTTTTTTGAAGAATTCCTCGCCCTCATGTATCCGTATATAATCATATTCTCTCGCATATTCTATCTACCACTTTTTTGAATGAATATGTAGCTCAAACCAACAACAAAAAATATAATTTTCAAGCACCTAAAGAAGCTGTTGTTCTTTTTTTTTAAAAAAAAAGGAGAATCATTTATGAAAAAAATAAAGAACTAAAAAACTAAAAGAAATTGGAACTAACTTGTATAAAATCTAAAAAGTTAAAAATAAATGTTCTTAAAGACTCGTAATAGAAATATTTCTATGCTAAAAAATATTATTTGGTATATTTTGATGATTTATTTCAGTTTTTTAGCATGTTCCAAGTTTTTTTTATATCTCAGTTTTGTATACTTTCTTGATTTTTCAAGATTTTTATTTGATTGTATGTGGGGAATTTATATATATATAAATATATATATATATAGCATGTGAAAAAATAAAACTTTAAAGAGCATATAAAAAAACACGTATAATATATAAAAATAAATTGATCAACTAACTTCGAAATTTATAAGAATCTCATGTTTGTTTATGCATTTATTTTGTATTTTCTAAAATTAAACATTTTTTAATTAATATTTTTATGTTTTTTAAATTATTTTGATATATTGATGTAAACTTAAAATAAAAAATATTTAAAAAAAACTTAAATTCAAGAAATAGGATGGCCCAATCAGGTGGGATCACAATTATTAAAGGCATCGAAGGGAGTTGAAATTCAAGCAGGTTGGCTCCAGAGTATTCTAGATTCCTCTTTGTTTTATTCACATGAAAAAGAAAAACAACTGGACTTCGAATAATTGCCGCCTTATACAAGTTCAAGTGGGTTGTTTTGTTATGCCCACCAACGTTGTCTACAGGTAATAACACCATAAATAATCAGACAGCCATCTGTTAAACGATAAAACGCCCATTGCACGAGAAAATTAAAATTAAAAGAATAGAGCCGTGCCTTGTCATTCCTCTCTGTACAAAAAAATAATAATGCATAACAGTTGTTAGTTACCATCTAATAACCGACAGATCAATCTTTCAACAATCCCCCCCCCCCCAAAAATCAAACGACAAAACTCTGACTCTGTCTCAGCTCTTTCCTTAGCTTACGAGTAAAGGATTTACAGGCATCCACACTTAGATCCACAGCTGCTGCTAATGCCACAAAGGCTGCCGCGTCCTCCGTGCAGTTCACGTGCTGCACCCCTATCTCCACCTCTGTCTTCCTGCTCTGGTCATGACCATTGCTGACACTTGATTGCATTACAAAACCTGTGTGCACAAACGGGGAGAACAGACCAGGGCCAAGCTCCGATCCGGACCACGATCCGGAACCTGGTCCGGACCCGAGATCGCAACTAGAATGTGGACTGCTTACTGGGGTGCTAACACTATTTGTCATGTCAATTGTGAATTTCCCTCCATTTTTAGCATTAATCACAGAATGGACGAGTGTGGTGGTGGAAGGAGAGGCTGAAACTGAATCGTGTAGCAATTCGAATCTGTATCCTAAAGCATTGGCGTTATTGAGTTCACGCCATGCCTCAAGGCGGCCCCATGGTTTCCAGGTTCCTTGTGTCGGGCGAAGAATTAGCCATGCACCGGGATTGGACCGGCTAACATGGTTCGAACCAGGGGATGGCACGAATGGTGTCACCATTGATGCCATCGCAACAGGCGATCCAGATAGGTCATGGATCGTGATTGACCATCCTTTTCGCTCTTTTGCTGATGGATCTTTATCAGCTCCAAGGGAGGGTAGCCAATTTCTTGATGGGGCTGGTTCTGTCATTGATGGCCTGCCCAGCAACAATGTAGCAATAAAAAATCATTCCCCACTTTTCAAACAGCAATGATCATGAACAAGACAGCAAAATATTGACTAATATAGCAAAACTTGCAGTGTTTTTTATGTGAGGGACAGAAATTTATTCTGAGATGACCAATTACAGTTTGTGATCCACTTCAAAACAAACAGAAACAGCTTTTGCTAACATAGTTGCCGTCACAACAAGGTTTTTGGGATCCGAAAAAATCTTGAAGATTTCTAGTTTTCTAAGACTATATTTGCATATTTGACCATACATTAAACGATCCCTTTAGTCAGTTTATGTCAATTTTTCTACTTCTGAAAACAAAAACCAACAAAGTGATTCGATATATATATTCCCTTGATAGCTTTCTCATCAACCAAACACCAAAATAAATTAAGAAAAATAGAAGGCAATGATGAATCAGAAAACTCACATAGAAACCAGATTGCGATCTCCTGGATTCCTCAAGCTGAACTTGCAGGTGAAAACCGCCTGTCTAACACTCCCTTGCACTTGAAAAACCTGAGGACTACACTCAGAATCTCCACCAAACTGAAATACATATCTAGGATCAGGCTCAACTCTAACACACAAGTAAAACCGTGTAGGTTCTCCTTTCTTGTTCTCTCCAATATCGATCCACTCATTATGCAAAACAGAAGGCCTGGACTCTGACTTTCTCATGTCTAAAGGCACAGTCACTCTCCCCAACAATTTCCCATCTTTCAATCCACAGGTAACCCCGTTGTCTCTAATGTACACCTCAATCTCCAAATTCTTGGGCTTCTTGCAGGACAAAAAATCATCAATCTGTGTCTTGTCAAGACTATAACATGCAGCTAAAGAACTCGATAAGGGTTCGCTTTTCTGGGTTTCTGGTTTTCTTCTTCTTTTCTATGGTTCACTAAAGGGATTGTAGCTTTTTGAGTGGGGAAATTCTTGAGCTTGATCTTGCAAAAACATTGAACACTTAACAAAGAGGGTTTTGAAGAGACGGGAAACTTGAGTGCTAAGCTACCAACAAGAATCCGTACAAAAGGGCACGGATCCATTTCTCCTTTGAAAGATTAATGGCTTCTGAAAATGTTAAGTGAAGTGGTTTTGGAGTTCTTGTTTTTATTGTTGCAGAGTGAGAGAGGAATGGTGGTTTTGTAGGAGGGAAGATATATATGAGTTGCCGGCTAAACAAAGATGTGGAGGAAACAGGCTGTGATTTTAATTAGCTGTTTTTTTTTTTTTTTTTTGATTAAATGCCATACATGATGAGGTCAAGCTCAGTACTCGCAGCTGTGAGCTCTCTCTCTTTTTCTTTTTTTTTAGCTAAGAGGTATATTGACTGATGAATATATTCCATTATTGATGGGATTTCTTATGGTTTGATTCGACGAAAGAATAACAGCTCGGAAGAAAATAATTAAGGAAAAGATATTCCGCTTAGATTATTTGTTACTTGTTTGGTTTAACTAGATTATATGAAGAAGGTTTTGTTTTCTTGTTTAGGGAATAAATATCTCAAATAATTTTGGTCTTGATTTTAGCTTTTTATTTCCACTCTATTAACCAGAAGAAGAAGAAATCAATAATAGAAAAACAAATTTAATTAAGGATCTAAATCAATATTAAAAAATGCTAATTACGTTCATATGCATTCTATAATATGGTACAATGTACGAGAAAATAAGTTTAATTAATATACTAACTCCATACCAGTATTCATCATTTACTCTCGAGTGAAAAGCTATAAATTAAAAACTAATCTAATTTATTAAACAAATAGCCAAGAAAAAACAATGAATTGTAACAAAATTAATCTATTTTATGGTAAATATCTTAAAGTCTCCACTCTCCATCATCTCGCAAAACAAACGTGAAGTCCAAACAAGGTCCGACTCTGTAATAAAAAGAAAAAAACCTGAGGACATACAAACACTTGTTCATCTTTAGAATCCACCCAAAAAATAGGGTTGAGTAAAAAATAAAAGAAAATTAACTGATAAAAACCGATTAAAATATTTTAAAACTTTTCAGCCCAGTTGAGTTTTGGTTTGTTAAGGCTAAGACTGATAAATCAAAACCAAACTAAACCAGTTCAAATTAAAAAATATATATACTGTAAAAAATTCTATATTTAATTTGAGAATGAAAAGACTTGGCTAACGCTCAAAAAAATACCTGAAAAACAATGTATTATTTTTTAATTTCTTATATAAAAATGTATCCAAAACCAATCAACTTAAACCGGTTCGGTTATGATTTTTTGATTGTTTTATAAATAAAAGCAGAACCAAAGGGAAAGCTATCACCCCTACAAAAAGACAGCTGATTATTTTAATTTCCGCACATGTAATTAAATAGCTGTACCTACGTGTCATTACATGGTTAAAACCTTAATTGATTGATTGTACAAAGAATTAAAGTGATGATCGAACGGAATATCAAAAGACTGAGGAGTTGTCCACCCTGAATCACTGGCAGGGATTGCACTAATTAAGGATGTATCGAATGCAGAATAGATAAGGTAAATTCTCAGAGAATTATTATATAGCGATGGCGGTGGAGGTATGCTGTTGTTATTACATAATAATTCTCAGAAATGCTGGCGGGGTGAGCTGGCTCGCACTGCGCCGCTTGTACACTTTAGTTACTAGATGCCAGCAAAGCGCATCACTGTCAATAATTATTCCTCTTCTTTGTCGTTTTTCCTAGTCCTCTTACTACACGACAAGAATTCGCTCGTTAAGAATGAAAAATTACTTTATTAACTCCTATTTTAACCCCTATTAAATTTTTATTCTAGAGCACCGAGATTCATTTTGCCTGTTTCACATTCATTTCAAATTTGAAATTTTGAAAAACTTCAAAAAAAAAAAAAATTTATTTTTTATTTTAAATTATATTTTTTTAGCGTTTTTAGATTATTTTCATTAGCAAATGTGAAAAATATTTTTTTAAACAAAAATATTATTTTTATTTATTTCTGAACGAAAATTATTTTAAAAAACAACCTCAAACACAATGTCAAACAGGCACAAGATTGTATTTGTAAGTTTGGGTTTGGTTGCTTTTATAGTATTTTTGTTTTATTTAGAAATGTATTAAAATAAATAAAAAAATTATTTTTAAAAAATTATTTTTAATATCAGCACATAAAATAATCTAAAAATATTAAAAAATCATTTGAAAGGAAAAAAAAAGTCAAATTCTTTCAAATTTTCATTTAGATTTTGTTGTCCATTGATTGCATTTTTGCACAAATATTGCGATGGGATTTTAAAAAAATACTTAATATAGGGTTTGATACAACTATATATTTTTTATATGTAAATAGTTTGATTATTTCAAATTCTTAAAAAAATAGATTTATAAATGTATCAAAATAATAAAAAAAAATATTTTGTAAAATTATGTTTGATATTAGCAGATAAAAATGATTTAAAAACACTAAAATTTCTTAATTTAAAGTAAAAACAATATGTAAAATATAATAAGAAACATGCCTAATTTAATAAAACATTTAAAACCCATGATTTCTTGTTTATAAACTCAAGAAATACTCAATACTGTGATTTTCTAATATAATAAATTATTTGATTTATGTAAGAACTCTATATGCTCCCTAATTTATTTTTTCCTATGTCAACTAACGGATTTGCATCAACGACGATGCTGTAGGAAAATAAAGAGATGATATTTTAACGGTGTTTATTTCGTGTAGCCTTCAATGCAATTGTTGCCAACTTTGACAGAGTGATCTGCAAAGGAAACTGTTAGTGGAAGGAATCACCTTTCCGATCCCTTCATGTCCTTATTCTGCCAAGTCTGTCTATGAAAGGATAACGATATTCCATTAACTCATGAGCATCATTATTAAAGCTAGATTCGTGTATCAATTTCGTGACTCATCATCTTAAAATTTTAGCTTAGTAGATCAATTTATTAATTAAAGATAAGATACGATATGATCTTATTTGAGTTTCAAATTAAATTAACTATAGAATTAAAAGTATTTTTTAATTTTAAATAATATTATTTTAAATACCTATATTATACCGCTCATAACATAATGAATCTATCACTTTAATGTATGTTTTGCATTGCATTTCAAAAGTATTTAAAAAAATATAATTTAAATTTTTTATTTTAAATTAAAAAAAATTATGTTTTTATATCATTTTCATTTAATGATATCAAGAATATTTTTTAAAAATAAAAAATTATTATTTTAATATATTTATAAACGAAAAACAATCTTAATAAATAACAATCTTAATCGTACTTCCAAACAAACATTAATTGTTTGGAAATGTGATTTATGTTGTGTTTTTAAAGTTTTTTTTATTCAAAAATATATTAAAATAATATTTTTAAAAATTATTTTTGATATGAGATATCAAAATAATTTGAAAAAACTAAAAGTTAATAATTTAAAATAAAAATATATTTTTTTAAACGACAGTTACTTTCCTGGAGATCAGTATCCTCGGATTATTTAGATATCAAATTTGAAGAAAAAAATCTGTAATTGTGACAGCGACAAAGTATTCATAGAACTAGAAAGTTAAAAGAGTCCTCCGTGGAAGCACAAAAATCCGCAAAAACAACAACATCCAGAGCGATATTCGAGTGACATGTCGCATCAGAACTGGAGCACAGCTGTGGCCACTTAAGACTTGGGTTAGGACGGTGGTTTGACCCCTACCTCACCCCCAAAGGGCCCAAACCAAGACAACAAGATGGGAGCGATGGGATGGGACCCACTAAACGTTGCCTGATCCCTGTCCAGTCCACCTCACCATCCCATTACAGATCTTCTTTCTTCCAACTTGTTTGCTGTTCTTGTTTGTTGGAACATTGAAACTTCTTTCTTCTTTTCTCATCAACTTGTTCTTATGTTCTTGTCTGTTGGGACAATTAATCTCTGAATAGCATCACACGTGCATTCTTTTTAAGTTTCCCGTTCTTGTTCTTGCCTTACCTTCACTTTGTGGAAGTGGTGGTTGAGAAGAGAGATATTGGCAAGCTATGATCGATGCAAGAATTTTTTTTATTAATATGATTATTTCGGTCAGTTTACTTGTAACTTAATTAATTTTATGAGTTTTTAAATTAATAATTATATAAATTTTTTATGGTTATCATATTAACAATCATAAGGTTCAAACCTGAGATCATAGAGAGAGTAAATCTCTTAATTTCAAGTTTTTACTCTACTAGATGTTTCGATCCATGCAAGATTATTGGTAACTGTAGTTTGAGATTCAATGATTGTTTGACGGTGTAATTGAGGTTGTTTTTTAAAGTGTTTTTTTGTTTAGAAATATATCAAGATGATTTTTTTATTAAAAAAAAATATTATTGACATGAGCACATCAAAATGATATAAAAACACCAAAATATAAAATATAAAATAAAAATAAAAATAAATCATTTTTTTTCAAAAATATTTATAAAAGTGTCAAACGCACTAAAAAATTACAAGTGCTATCCCCTGACGTGCCATGATTATATAGTTGATTAATTACTTGATTTAATGTATTCTTGGCAAGATTATTAACGATGAAGAAAGCTTGGCGCAGAATTTATGCCTTGTGGGTTCGGCTTCACAGACATGAGAATAAAAATCTCCCTTTCAATTAGGTCTTGTAGCGGTCCATTCAGAGCCACCTGCCCGATGCATTTTCATTACCTTGTTTTGACCCCTTTTTTCGAAATTTTTTTATATATAAAAAATGATATTTATGTATTAAAATGAGATAAAAAAATAAAAATAGAAACTAGAAACGATCCACAATATATATATAACAACGCTAATTGTAGCTAAGTTAATATGGATTATCTTGCTAAACTCACAGTCCCATATTATATTAAGCCGAGCGACATCTCAACATTGAAAGCCACGGAATTCAGAACCTGGACACGTCATTTTATGCGATGGGCTGTGAGATTTCTTTGTGGCGAGGCATGGGCCATCAGAAGGTGTAGCTTAGTTAGAGTTATTTGCTATTCTTCGAGGGAGGCGGTAGGAACTCAGTAGTGGGTCCATGGGCTTTAAAGCCCATCTACAAAAGTCTGGACCTGGCTCATCATACCGGGCCCATATATTTATAAACCTAGCTTTATTTATAGAGGCTACTATTCGTCCCTATCACAGGCTTGAAATCAATCTGCAAAGGCCTATTTATACAGACGTTTACATCAGCCCAGTAATAAAGCACAGTATATAAGGAAGTATGAGGGCAAAAAAGGGAATCCAAGAGCTTCTAGCATTATATTTATTCATAACGCTGGCTTTCTATGATTTCTTTTTTTTTATTATTTGTTATTCAACATTGCCTTTCGGTGTCTATTTATAAGTTAAGACGTCATCATTTCAATGCTCATATAAAAATATTATTTTTAATATTTATATTTAACTCAAATTATTTTTTTTGTTGGTTGCCTGAATTGTGTTTTTGGACTTGTCAAATTAACTAGGTGATATTGAAACCATCCACATACTACGGCTTGCTGCGACATTTCCCCCCGAAAAACTCAAGGACACGAATTATGTTATTGCAAACTTGTTGGTGAAATTGTCAGAATTGATCTCATTTCACAACAGAGGGTGGAAAACAACAATCACGCCAGCAGATAGCGATGCAAATGAGCAACAGGGATTCGAGCACGCAAAATGTTTTTAAAAATAATTAGAAATTAGGTGCCTATTTATGATGGGGATGCAGATCTGCCTCAAGAATACATATACAGGAAAGGTTAAGAAAGCGATAAGAATATTCAACAAATATATAGAAAAAGTTTTCTGTTCCAAGATTACACAAAACAATTCCCCGTAACTAAAACTCGACTGAGTGCAGAAGGCGCAAACTCAATGACCTCAGTGTGGCTGGCATTTCATCTAACGGGCAACGAACCCCGGCTTACAATGACAATGAACATAAGAGACCACTATTGGGTAGGGAAAGATAAATCTTTAAGCTGTTGAGGATCTACGTCAGATGGTGCCCTGGTAAGGGCACACTGAGCAGTTGATGTCTTCGGGAAAGCTATGACATCCCTGATGGAATTAGCACCAGCCAACAACATTGCCAATCTATCCACCCCGTAAGCAATCCCCCCTGTCGTAAAAAGACATCAAAACCGGTGAATTGGGTGGTTACATAGAAAATGATCATGGAGTCCTAGAACAGGCTCAGCATTCCATACCATGCGGAGGAGCGCCCATGTCCAACGCCTCCAGAAGATAGCCGAACTTTGCTTCAGCCTGCAGACAAAGAAATGTGACTCGACTTGCGATAAACGATGTGAAGATATTCATCGTAAAGATGATAATGTGTTGTCACCATGATATAAGATGGACCCCTTAAGGCCTGTAAGTTCCCAGCATTCTTACTAGAGATTTCATACTTCTGGTTGTGTCATTACCAGATGCCCAAGAGGGCTAGTGATAAACTACTCCGTTTACTTGTATTTTGACTTTTTTAGATAATTTGTCCATGTGCCTTGGAGAAACAAAAAACCAAACATAAAAATCCTCACCCTGAATAAAAGCTTGGGGACTTTTTAAAATCCAATTTCGATGTTTTAATTTGCACACAGATAATTTCTATTGTTTCCGAATTCATCCTCCTTTTGCACAATCCACCAGAAAAAGAAGAGATGACACAGAGAAAGATAGACACACTAAAGTACAGAAACTCCTCCAGTGATATTATGTATAATTGAACATGGAGTGCATGACAATCAAAAGTGCATATATAAGGTGCTTCTCACCTGTTCGGGGGTGATGCCAACGATTTCCAAAACTTTTTGCTGGATTTCACGTTTATAAATTCTCAAACTTCCCCCACCAATCTGGCAGTGCAACAAAAGGAAACAAAATGTGGTTCATTACAACCTGGCATAGCCTTCAAGCTTGTAGACATGTAAAGATACAGGGCTAAGTACCTCAACCCCATTATAAACCATGTCATAAGCCAGGGCACGTGCAGAGGAAAGGTCTTTCATGTCTTCAGGATTGGGAGCAGTAAATGGGTGATGCAAGGCCTGCCAGAAAACTACAATTTCAAGGAAAAGATAGAAAAGGATAGTATAATAAAGAAAATGATTGGTGATGAATTGATGACACTCGTTATTAATCGCATAACACCCCCACCATGAAAAACAACTTAAATGCAATTTAATTAAGAGCTTAAATTTAATTCTTCTCAATCAAGGGAAAGGTTAGTACAATACAGAAAATGACTGGTGATGACACTAGTTATTAATCATACAAAACCCCACCATGAAAAACAAGTTTGAGTGTAGTTTAATAAGAACTTAAATTTAATTCTTCTCCATCAAGGAAAAGGATAGTTCAATACAGAAAATGACTGGTGATGACTTCAAGACACATATTATTAATCACACAACCATCCCACCATGCAAAACAACTTAAGGTGCAGTTGAAATAAGAACTCAAATTTAATTCTTCTCAAAATTTATTCTCTAAATTCCTTGATCTAACTTAGAGTTAAGTGCCAGATACCCAAACAGCACTATTTTCTCATTCCTCCTATGTATTCAAAAAAAAATATTAAAAAAAGAAGAAAGGGTTAAAGGAGAGTATGATTTGAGAGCATCTGTCATCTTAATGAGACAGAAGCTCCAATGGTTTAATGTTTATAGCAGAAACCAGTGAGACTACCAATATTTTCCAGCTAACATACAGGGAGAAACAATGTTTTGAGATAAAATAAATAGTATTTTGTAAAGTAGGTTTACTAGAGCAACACAAGCCCTAATATACATCATCATGTACTCCAGAAATAGTATATCCCACCAACCATGTAATTGACACCAGACCACTACACCGTCGACACTCTATTATGAATTATGATGCATTTTGATAGTCTTTGAATTAAATGGATTTTTCTTAATGAAAGATAGTATAACTGTTATTTCATTAGAGTTTCAACAGAAAAAATCGATGAAATACAAACCTCAAGCCTCTGCTCTGTTTCGTTCCACTCAAACATTGGAAAATCAGTCACCCACAAAATTGAATTCCTGGACTGAAACATTAGAAGCAGAGAAAAAGTTAAATGTGAAAGAATAAGAGATCACTTGTAATATGTATTACATAAACCAGACAGGTCCAAATCATACAGGATCAATCAAGCCCAGCTGATTGGCTACGAATAGCCTAAGTCGATCAAGAGTTTTATTAACTGATGAATGATGACCAGCTGCAAACAGGATAAGGTCCCCTGGTCCTGCAGAGCAGCGGCTTAGCAACTGCTCTTTATTTGTTGAATTCAAACTTGAAAGTAATGCAGAAATTCCCTCAAACTCCCCTACAAAAATTGAAATATACACAGTTGAAGTGCTGGAGTAATGATGTCATTGTCCATTAAATTCGGGGTGGAAAGAAAAATGCAAGGAAACATCTTCCTTTACCATTATCCAAGACCTTTAGAAAGGCCAACCCCTTTGCTCCTGATTTGATTGCTTCGTTGTAAATGTCACCTTTTTTAAGAGCAGTGTTTGAATAAATTTTAGCACCTGAAGGCACACAGAGTACTTTAATAATACCCCCACTTTTCAAGCTATCAGCAAAAACCCTGAAAGAGGACTCTGAAAAAATATCAGATACCTGCAGCATCAGAGGGAAAACATGTTTTAATGTTTACATGTAGAAATTGAAGTCCTCAAAAAATGTTATGTGATTCTAAGTATACAGGAGAAAGAAGATAGTTTACTTCTTTCAAATGAAGATCAAATCTTGTGTCTGGCCTGTCTGAACCATATCTGCTCATTGCTTCAGCATATGTAAGCCTAGGGAATGGTTTTGGTAGCTGGATACCTTTAATCTCCAAAAACACCTGCAAGCAAACATAGTTTTTTAGTCAAACTCTGAAATGTAGAGAAATGTAAGTGTTCAAACATGCCAAATTTCCACAGATGGAAAATGAAAATAATATGTGACCAGTATGTACTGTTGAGTGCATGCCCAACCAATTAGATTCCAATAAAACCACCACCTTTCAGCACATAACTGATGAGAGCTGAAGAATCTAGTCAGCTCAAGAAAATGAAATGAATTCTTTCACTGGCAAAGTCAAAAAAGAGGAATGGGAAATGGACGAAAGGCAAGTCCAAGCTGCAGCATTGTTCATGTCATTGAGACATGATTAGCTCAACACGAGAATAGAACTTTGAATCCAATAATTAACTTTGACAAGGATTTAACATGAGTAGACACAGGGATTGACTTATATTTCAATGATATCATATAATTAGATATTCAAAAAAATTGCTCTCTTCTATACAAGAAAACTCCTGCACTTGGCATGATAAATGAAACTCATTATCCACCAGCAATGCCATCTGTCACACTGCTAATATACAACATTCAAACTTAAATAAACTAAGAACTTGAAAGGTTTTTCCATTCAAAGCCACGAGAGACTAATGAATACTCAGAGGAAAGAAAAAATATCAAAACCTCATTAATCTCAAGAATCATTTACAGATAGCAAAACCAAAATGATTATTAGCCCACCATTCTTGTTTTTCCTTTCTCCATACTGCTCTGCCTTTTATATGTCTTCTTCTATCAATACCAGTCAGAAAATCATAGGAACCATAGAGCAAGTTTTACGAACCTTTCGAATTAGATCTTCATTGAGTCTCAGCATATCCTCCATGGGAGTGAATGCCAATTCCATATCTAACTGGGTGAACTCAGGTTGTCTATCGGCCCTTAGATCTTCATCTCGAAAGCATCTGGCTAGGAAGAAAAAGAAAATCTTCATCACATGACTTTTAGATTTCTGCTAAAGAAAACAGAGTATTTGTCATATGAAACTCATGCCTAGGTAAAGCTTGTTTGCTGTGTGTATACATCAGAAAAGTATAAATGATGAAAAGTATTGCCAAAGGAGAAAAGTGAGAGCATAATTGAATAGCACAACACCACAATCATATCACAATACTAAACATCTAGGAAGAGACTTTACCTTGCTATTTGATAATATTTGTCAAAACCGGAGACCATTAACATTTGCTTAAAGAGTTGTGGACTCTGGGGTAAAGCATAGAAGGTTCCTGGCTTCAAACAGAAATTAAAGTGAATTGGAGCTGCACAAAGCTTGAAGAAAGTATTATGGATTAAGGGACAAATGATATCATTCCATCCATCTAATTTAGTTATTCAATTTGTCCACAGTTTTGCCAGTGGAACTCCAATACCTCACCAGGAAACAATACACAGTTGACAAATTTGAAATTGAGATTCAGTGGAGTAAATCTCTCTAGCAGTTGAGATGTAAATATTGTTGAATTCAGAAATTGTGCACTACTATCCAAACTCCAAATAGCATCATATTACACTTGAGTGGCAAGCTAATAAATCCCAAGTACCTGAATTCTTGAAGGCACCAAAAAATCCCGGGCACCTTCTGGAGTAGATCTAGAAAGTATGGGGGTCTCAATCTAACCTTATAACCATGCAAAAGGTCAGGATCAAAACAACATACAAACATTATCAAAAACCCTGTGAACAAAGTAGAACACAAACAAACTAAAAGACGATGCATCAAAATTTGTATCCTGTACCTCCACAAAACCCTGCACATCCTCGAGATATCTTCTAATGAGTTTCACCACTCTGTGCCTCAGCATAATGTTAGAACTCATTTGCTGCCGCCGTAAGTCAAGGCATCGATATCTATTAACAAGCATTTAACTTCCTTTAATCAACAAAACACCAAGAAATATAAATCAATGTGGTGCATAAATGCAATGGACTGAAATGTACCTCAAACGAATCTCCTCCTTAACAGAATCCTTAGCATCGTCAACTGTAGTAACTAGAAACGGCAACTTTGTTTTCACTGCATTCAACAATTGAGCATGCTCCGCAACTACCTGGCACACATAATCAACATTCCAAAGAAAACAAATAAAACGGGTGAGCAACTAAATTACCAATTAGAATGTCCAGGCTGAGCAGTAAGAAAAATAGGAAATGGAGCCCAACTAACATTACCTCAATAGAACCGGTGACCATTTTCGTATTAACAGACTCAACAGGCCGAGACCGAACAACCCCTTCGACAACAACCACATACTCAATTCTCAAATCATTTATAATCGAATGTGCATCAGGAAATTCATCAGGCAAAGTCGCAACCTTTAAAAAAAAATCCACAAAATCAAACTCATTCTCTACAGACTTCACTTGACAAAACACAATTAAATTCCCATGAAAGAAATATATTAGATGAATAAGAGATACCTGGACGATGCCAGTGTGATCTCTGAGATTGAAAAAGGTGAGACCACCATGGACTCTGTGAAGAGCAACCCACCCACAGAGACGAACACGTGCACCAACATCATTGATGGATAACTGGCCGCAGAAGTTGGTACGAGAGACCCAGTGGAGGGTATCTTTTGGTTGTTGTTGTGGCTTGAGAATGGTTTCAGGGGAAGAAGAAGAAGCAGAAAGAGCTGCAAGGGGTTTTGCGTATTTTGTTGAAAGTGATGTGGAAAAGTGATATTTGAGAAGAGTTTGGAGGAGAGGAAGAGAGTAGGGTCTGGTCGTGCGGAGAGTGATTAGAGGGAAGGATCGGAGAAGAAGAGTCATGGTGATGGTGGGGTCAAAGAAATGGCGTGGGAATTTTGGAGAAGGAGCAGAGGGGTTGAAGGAATAAAAAAGATTGGGTTTTTAGCGTAAGAGGGTGGGAGAAACGGAGCATGTGTGGCAGATAGCATCGAAGACATGATTATTCACAAAATATACAGGACGTGGAAAAAATACTCAGGCGATAGACAGATTATTGTGAACTGCATTAGTTAGGTGCTTGGAATTGAATTTGTTTTTTATTAATATTTATTTTTAAATTATTTTGATGTGAAAAGATAAATTAAAAAAAATTAAAAAAATGTATTATTTTAATATATTTATATGTAAAAAGTATTTGAAAAATAATCATTTCTATAATCCTAAACAGCTATTTAGCAAATTGACTTTAACAAATCAGTCTAAGGATTCGTTTTGATATTGTGGTTGTTATTGTAATTGAAGTTTAGAGAAATTAGTTTTATGAAAAGCATTTTTAGCTATGATTCATAATTGAAAATTGAAGTATTTGGTTAAAATTGTGGTTGAGTTTGAGATTTAATGAAAAACAGATTCGTGTGTTTGGTTACCATGTTTTTTATATTATTGTCAACTTGTTAAATTATTTTAAAGGACACATACACATATATATTATTTTTTAAAATATTATAGATTTAATAATCATAATAATAAAATCTAATTAATAATTCAAGTAAAGTAAAACATTTGTTTTTATTCTCTCATCAAACTATTTGCAATTTCATCACGAACTAAATCGATACGTGAAGACCTCTGCAATCCCTTCCTATTTGATCGAGGAACAACATTTGATAAAATATCATCATGAACAACATTTCGCGATCTATGGTGAGTTTCAGGATCTCTATTTGCATGTCTATAGAGATATAATTTCAAAGTCAAATCCAGTTTTCAAGTTCCTGATCCATAATCAATCAAAAAAAGCAACAGGTTTGTGGAGTGAAATGAAATCATGTGTCTTACCCTTTCCACATGGCTAATCTTTTTCTACATATTTTTTTTAAAAAATATGATTTTTATATTTTTTTTTAAAATCGAACTGGACCTAACCCAATTAAATGGGTCGGCCCAACCAAGTTTGCCCAAAAGACCCAACTCCGCTGGACTTGGGTTGGGATCGAGAGCAAATCTAAACCCAAAAGTTAAAAGAAAAAGGAAACGGTGTGTTGCACTGTTCACATAACATGTGAATAGTAGCAGAGTGGTCGCTCGATGGTGACGAGAGGCTCACTTGCCGATGTATCCGGGTAGAGGAGGGCGAGATGGTTCTTCTTGTGGTGGTGGCATCAGAAATGGACGGGAGAAGCATCGGGGAGGTTATTGTTGTTGTTGCTACTATTTCTACAGAGCTTGTTGTTGCTGATAGAGAAGAAGCTACTGGTGCTGAAAATGATGGTGGTGGTGCTCTCCATAAACAATGGTTGGAGGAGGGAGAGGGAGTTGCCGATGATTGTGGGAGGGAGAGAGATTGTTGGCTGACTGAGTCCATTGCCCTTTCGTGCCTTCAACTGCGTCCAGCCGAAACAGGAAGCTTCATGGACACTGAGGAAGATGAACAAGAAGCAACCCCTTGAGAAGTTATGTAAAAATTGAGGAAGATGAGCAGAAAGTTACAAAATAAAAGTTGGAATCGTGTTTCGTCTAGTGAAAAACATCCGAATGCAGCTTCTCCAAAACTAAGGTTGCGCCTCAATTTTTATGGGTCCCACAGTTTAAAAAAAAATATGATGCACCATTTACCAAACGGGTAGGCTTTGCAGTGAGTCTCAACCGCAGAGCCAAACACCTACTAAAAGGCTAAGTAGTGTTTTAAAATGTGAAATAAATTGTTTTTGAATGTTTTTTTTTTTTAAAATACATCAAAATAATATTTTTTATTTTTAAAAACTTATATTTGATACTTACATATCAAAATATCTATAAACACAAAAAAAATATCAATTTTGATGGATTTAAGCCATATTTTTTTATCATGTCATTATATTATTCTAGCGGTTTTCTTTTTATATATTGACAACACATGTTTAGTTTTTCTAGATGGATTTAAGCTTCAGTTGTTGTTTTTCTCTCTCTCTCTCTCCTACTTTGAAATCCATGCTTTACAATTAAAATTTAATGATAGTTCCCATTTGTTAGGAATATTTAAATTTCAAATTTTTATATTTTTAAAAACAATTATTTTTTATCCTTAACCCTTTTATAAGTCTTTGTTTTAATTTTAATTTTATCTTTCAATTTATTTTTTATTTTTTTCTTTTCAAATTTGATCTTGGTTTTTTCTCTTATCTTTTTATAGAATTTAAATTGTTTTTAAATCCATCGTTTAATCAAAAACATTTTGTTTGTTATTTAAAAACATCGATCCTTATATTTTGGGTGGTTTTTTCTTTTAATTCTTTTGTAAATTTGATTTTTTTTTCGTTTTGATTTAGCACTTCAATTCAAAATTATCCACCCATCTCATTTTTTTTTCAAATTTAATTCTTATTCTTTTGATTATTCTTTTGTGTTTTAAAATGTTTTTTTTGTGATTAAATGTTATTTTCAATTTCATCACTCGACATTTGATTTTTAAGAGTTTAGGTTTTATATTTTTTCTAAAGTTGATGTTTCTAATCAAAAAAACATGAGTCACGAGTTTCATGAGTCAACATATGTACCCAACTTTTTTGATCTCATTACTCTATGTTTATTTATTTTTTTAAAATATAGGCTTCATGTTTTTTTTTTCATATTTTCTTTTTTTATAGGGTTTCTCCATGTTATGACCCGACTCATGAGTTTGATGGATTAATTTAGATGCGTCAACGTCAGTTTCCCCCTTCTAGCTAGTGTTATTTCTTTGGAATCATTTTTTGTTATTAATATTTTTTTTAATTTCATTTTTTAATATTTAATTTGTTGAGAATTGATTTTTGTGGGTTTTTTTTTATATTTGGTGATTCCAGTCAATTACAATAAACATTGATTTTATAAGCTAACAAGGGTTAGCATAAGTTTTTTTCACTTATTTTTTTTCCATCTCATAATTCAATTATCCAAAGCAAAATAAAATAAAAAACAAAATATCAATTATCTCAAAAGTATCTACCTTATTGAAAATGGACTTTCCATGATCCATATTCCATGATTCCATACAGTAACTACGCAAAGTAGATCCTCGTTTCTTAACGGCTACAAATCCAAGCTATAAAAAACACAATCCCACTACAGTCTAACGGCTATGCCTTTTTGCCCTCACTATTCAAATCCCATTCTCCAACGGTCAACAACCCCCAACAATATTTAAATCCCCCAAGTTCTTTTTTCCAAAACTAGCCGTTGCCATCCTTCTCCCTTACCTCTAAGCAAACTCTCTCTCTCTCTCAAGTCAAATCCATAGCATTAAGCATATCCAAGGATTACTTTTTGACAGTCAATTCAAGAAATTAATCAAGACTTGCCCGTAATCAGTTATTTGGCTAAAGAATCCATGGCTGCAAGCAAGAAGTTGGATTCCTGCTCTCCAATACCAAGCAGACTAACCAATCATTATTCAAGAAACTCAGAGACTAGTAATCCAATGAGAAGGAGTTTTAATGTAAGCCCTTTTGTCAAACCCTCTATTATTTCCAATCAGAAAAGGAGGAGGAGGCTGCTTTAATCCCAACACTCCTGTCAATACTCCTTCAGGTTTGATTTCTTTTCTTTTCTTTTCTTTTTTTGAGTTGGGTCCTGTTTTTATTTTTATTTAAAAATACCTTATCGGGTTTTATGTTTGTTTATGGTTTGATTGGTTTGCACGAAAATGAGGGGAAGTAAGGGAAAGGATAGAAGATCGTTGCATTGGGTGCTTGCTTGAATGGGATTTTGATATAATGATGGCTTAATATTTTGTTAGTTATGGGTTTAACATTTAACATTCGTTTTGTTTTTATGTTATAAAAGAGTTTCTGAAAAAGAAAAAAAAACTTTGAATTATTATGTGTTTTTGTATTATTTTAATAAAAATAAAAATATATTATTTTAATAAATTTATAAACAAAAATTATTCTAAAAAACAATCACGTTTTTGTTATGCTGCTGAAAACTAGTTTGTAAGTCAATTTTGCTAACATGATGAGTGTTTTGGAGTGAACTCTATAGCTTCATGTTAATGTGAACCAATAATTACTGTTAGAAATCATAAAGTACAAAACGTTACAATCAAGTTCCCTTTTTGTCTCCAGCAGCCTTGGAATTGCTTTATTGGTTCTGATCTGCATCAAAAAAAAATTATTTTTATATTTTTTTGCAGATTATCTTCGAAGAAACTCCATTAGCAGAGAAAACACAGTAGTTGCTTTGCCTGATCACGAGGACAAAGAAAATGGTACAGGCCAGAATTGGAAATCAGTGCGAGTTCGTTCACCAGCCAAGGGTGCAAAGAATTTCATGTCTCCAACAATTTCTGCAGCTTCAAAAATCAATGCATCTCCAAGAAAGGAAAATATTGGCAGACGGGAATGAGCAAACTCGCACTTCAATCTCGTTTTCTGATGCGAAAAGCCCTTTGATGGAAGACTCGCACTCAAAGCCGAACAAGGTTTTGAATCAGAAGAAGGAGGTCTCGTTTGATTCCACAGTCACTTACTTGGGAGACAGTGAGGATTCCAAAAGTGAGGAACATGCTGATTTAATGGTAGATTCGAGTTCTAAAGATGATTTGGACTTGTCATCAGAGAACCTAACTATGGAGAAGGATTGTGTTAATCTTGATCCAAGTTTTGAGATTAGTCCAAGGGTTTCTTCTTCATTTCCAAACCCTGCTTTGGCACCTCTTGATGCAGATCCATCAGTGGCTACTTATGATCCTAAGACTAATTACCTCTCACCAAGGCCTCAGTTTCTTCATTATAGGCCTAACCCTAGAATTGAGCTTTATCTAAACAAGGAAAGAGATGGCCAACCAACTGAGGAATCTGAGTGCTCTTCGGAAACTGAAGTTAATGAAGCAGAAGACAGTCACTCTGATGATTCACGGAAAGAATCGGATGCTTCTTCAAGTGATGAGGTGAAAGAAGAGGAGGAGTTGGAAGAGTTGCTGCTAGCATCCGAGCCCATTTCCATTAGTACTTCTGTGGAGGAGGAGGAGCTGCTTGTATCCGAACCCAACTCCTTTCAATACTTCTGTGGAGAAGGCTGAAGAGAAAAGGGTGTCTAAATCACGTCTCTACACAAGAATAAAGTTCACCGCTTTGCTTTCGGTCCTGACTGTCGGATTTTTATATGTTTCAGTTTTTAAATCCCCAATCACAGATCCTTCTGTGCTCAATAGCTTTACCTTTCTCGAGCCATATGTCCCACCTGAACTCTCAGAGTATAACAGGCAAACTTTTGATGTTCTATCTCAGAAGGTCCAGCTTTGGCTACATCAGTCTCTGTGTTACACGCATAATTTGATGAACAGCTTTAGAGGTGTGCACATTTTGGGTCCTTTTCAGTATGCTAATCTGACCGTTTTGCTCGAGGATGGCATAGTTGATGGTCAATTTGTATTTGACCAGAACATTTTAGGATCAAATGTTAAGTATGAAGAGAAAGCTTTGGAGTCTATAAAGGGGGCAGATGTCAACATTAATCTAGCGGACGAAGAAGATCAACAAAGGGCAGCTGACGAGAACATTGAAGTATCAGGAGATCAAAATGATTGGGATTCTGAAGAGTTTAGTGTCCCCGATTCTGAAGAAGCAAATCTGCGTCCGGGATCTGAGATGACTGGAGCTGGTATTTTAGGATCAAAAGTTAAGAATGAAGAGAAAGTTTTGGTGGAGTCCATAAAGGGGGCAGAGGTCAAGTTTGATCTAGCGGACGAAGAAGATCAACCAAGGGCAGCTGACGAGAACATTGAAGTAACAGGAGATAAAAATGATTGGGATTTTAATACTGCTCCGGATTCTGAAGAGTTTAGTGTTCCCGAGTCTGAAGAAGCAAATCTGCGTCCTGGATCTGAGGTGACTGGAACTGGTAAGTCAGCACAAGAGGAGGTCATCCAAGAAAGTCCTGAAACTGCTGCCAACGTTGTGGAGCTGCAAAGTAACATGGTCCTGGAAGACCAGTCTGTTCTGATCCCACAAGCTGCAGAAATTCAACCAGAAATCTTGAATTCCATGTCATCTCAAGGTATAAATGATATTAGCTCTGCAGGTATTGAGTCCCCTGGATCGGAGAACAAATATGAAATACTTGCTGCAGGTGCGGCAACAGAAAATCTACGGAGTTCAGAGCTAGTGAACACACGCTCAGCGCAGATAATGGCGGGAATTTCCTTGATTGTTTTCAGTCTACTTGGAACAACAGCCTTCGTCTATATGAAAAGTCAAACTCCCACAACTCGAAATGCTGCATCTGCAGTGGATCAAATGCCAGCCGCTAAGAAACTGGATGATAGCCCGATGCCAGTTGCAGCAGAACAAACAGACATTGTTGGAGGAGAGTCATGTCCATCGGAAATGAGCAGCAGTTTCAGCCTGTCCTACAGCAAGAAAGGAACAAGCGAAGCTCAAAGCTGTGAGAGGAAGCCTAGGAGGAACATTCGCCGGAGAGATTCCATGGTTTCGCCGGATTACTCCGTTGGCTCCATGGGTTCGCCTTCTTACGGCAGTTTCACCACGTATGAAAAGATCCATGGCTTGCATGTAAGATCCTTTCGTCCATTTATGCTTTTTTGTGTGTTCATTACAGCTATAACCTGAATTTTTATCTTCTGTGCGCGTGTCTTTCTATTTTGGTTTTGAAGGGAAATGAAGATGAAGAGGTGATCACTCCAGTTAGGCGCTCTAGCAGAATTAGAAACCAAGTCACTTCTCCGTGACCCACGAACCGAAAGCAATTTCTAAATGATGTCCTCTCCAGTGATTGAATCGCTATTTAATTTCCGGGTTTCATTTTGTGTGTGATTGAGCAGTGATTCTGTAGTTTTCCATTGTTTTATTTTTATTTTCCGTAGCAATTCTTTAACCAAATATGGCAATTGAGGCTGACGTTGCATCTAGAGTTTTGCAACTTGATTTTTTAGTTTTAACTTTCAGGTGAGGGGAAGTCCTCGGAGGACTCGAGATCAGATCAAATAGTTTGATCTCGGACAAAAAACATTTACTCGAACAATAAAATAACATTTCTTCTATGTTTATAAAATAGCTAGATAAATGAATCCAAACAAAAAATACATATGTCACTCGGAATAATAATAATAAAAATATATCATTTGTCTTACCATGAAATAACTTTATGAATAATTCAGATAAAATATATATATATGTCGCTCGGAACAATAATCTCTTATAACAAAGTGTTCTTTTGGACAAGTCAATCTAAGATTAACCAACTAATTCATGGTCAAATCATAAAATTAAAATAATTTTATATAAAGAAATCACAAATCTTCATTTCCAGCATATTCAATATTGAATGTTGAAATCAAGAAGATAAATAAATCTTATTTTGATAAAGTTAAAAAAAAATGCTCATAACATGTTCTTTCTAATACAAGAAAAAACAATTGAAGTTAACACTTTGCTAAACTTTTGGCATGGATAATGAGACTGATATGTATATTCATAAAAATAAAAATAAAAATAAAAATTATAAAGTTAATCTTTATTTTCACAACTTCAATCATGAGACTATTATAGAATAATATAAATCAAATCTTAGGATCCCACCTAATAACTATCTTAAGTCTCATATAATAACTTAAATTTTTAGCTAAGTTGGTTTCATAACATAGTATTAGAATCTTCTTGACCAACCCGTCTATAAGTTTGAATCTCATCACCATCATTCTATTTGATAAAAAATAAAAACAAAGGGTAATATGAGCATGTGCAAGTTCCAAGCTCAAAGAGTTTTCACTTAAGTAAGTGTACTGGAAAATAATATAAATCATATATTGGATAAATTGCTTAAGTGACTTGAGTGGGTCTCACCTAATAACTTAAGTTCTTAGATGACATGATTTCTTGACAGAGATAATGATAGTTTTTATAAAAAAATAATAATATAAATAACCATTTCTAATGGATCCAATGTTGAATGTTGAAATCAAGAAACAAAAATAAATTTGATTTTTTATGAAGTCTAAATCTTATTTTCATGACTTCAATTATGATAGCAGGATAATCTTATAAAAAAAAAAATACAAAGAACCATTTCAACAAATTTAGTATTAAATGTTGAAATAAAAAAAAACATATTATTTTTAAGAATTTAATTCTTATTTCCATGAACATGGTTATTCTAGTACAAGAAAAAAGCAATCCCAAGTTAATTTGTGTTAATCTACTAAACTTTATGACTTAGATCATAAAACTAAGTTAACTTCATAAAAAAAATACAAATAAATATTATTTTGTGAAGTTGAAATCTCATTTCCTAAAACATGATTTTTCTGGTACAAAATAATAAACAACTCAAGTTAACTCATGTGTAACATGCTAAACATGTGACTTGAATCATGAGATCATGATAAATTCATCAAAAAAAAATTTAAAAAAAACATTATGAAGCTTCACCTCTAACGGATCCAATAATGAAGGTTAAAATCGAGAAACAAAAAATAAATCTATGAAGTTTGGATAACTCCACAGAGAGCAAATTGAAAAAAAAAATGTCAAGACCAACTCCCAAACAATCTAATATTGTAAGATGACATTTGATATTGAAAAATAAAATATTCAATTGAAAAGAAAAAATAAATAAATAAATTGAGTCAACTTGTTAAACTTGAGATTGAGTCTTGAGAGCAAGATAAAATCATGGAAAATATATCAAAAAAAATCTTATTTTAAAAAATATTCAATTAAAAAAAGAGCAAAAATAAATAAATTGAGTCACTCACCAAACCTATAAAACGAGTTATAAGATTAAGATAATCTAATAGAAAATAAATAAAAAACACACAAAACTCAATCTCTAAGCAATCTAATATTGAATGATGAAATAAAAAAAATCAATTATAAAAGGTGACAAAAAAATCAAATCAACTTTAGTTAACAAGTTAAGTTTATGACCTAAATCATGAAATTAGAATAAATTCATAGAAAACAAGTTTAAAGAAATAATATTCAACAAATCTAATATCAAAAGTTAAAATTGTATAAAAAAAACTAAATTAGATCAATATATAAACTAATCAAAAGGAAGTAAATTTTTTTGACAAAGAGATATTGAAGAGTGATAATATATATATATATATATATTTCAATATCTTGTGAGTTTGGCTTCTTTACACCATGTTGTCAAATATATTTTTGTCAAAATTTTAGAAAATTACCAGTTACTTCTCATGTGTTGTTAAACTCATAATTTAGGTCAAACTTATAATTTAGATTATGAAATTGGAATAATTTTATAATGAAATGAATGGATAAAACTACAAAGCTCAATTTTTTAACAAATTCAATGGTAAGGGATAATAAACAAATCAATTAAAAAAAGCAATACAAGTCACTAAACAACAATAATTTTAAAATAAATAAATCATGAAACTCTATTTTTACAAATCTAATGTTGAAATCTAAAAACAAAATCCATAAGACAAGAATAAATCCATGTAAAGCAAATTGAAGAAAACAATTATGAAGCTCGACTCTCAAACAACCTAATATTCAATTATAAATTGTATTTTAATAAATAAATAAAAATATTGAGTTGTTGAAAAGGTGAAATTGAAAACACAAACTCGATATAGAAAATGAATTGGGTCAAGATGGGTCAACTTACAAAACTTGTGGTCTTGGTCATGAAATCAAAATAACCTTATAGAAAAACAAATAAAAAATTGAAATTCAATTACAAAAAATAAATCAATTTGGACCAACATGTCAAACTCACACCTTGAGTTATAAGAACAAGATAACATCATAGAAAACAAAAACTCAATTTTCAACTAACCCTAGTGTTTAAACATGAAATAAAAACACTTAACTATAAAAAGTCAACTTCAGGGTTAATGTGTTAAACTCGCGACCTAAATCATACGAACAAGATAAACTAATAGAAATGAAAAAAAATATATATACAGCCCTACTTTTCAATAAATCTAATGTATGATGAAAATATATCGTAACAAAGTTGAGCACCAACCTAAAAATAAACACTTATTTGAGATAATGATAACCCTATAGACAATGATAACACTTATTTAAGGATTTGCTTTTTTTTAAAAACCCTTTAAAATGATTTAAAAAAAAACAAATTAAGGTAATGATAAATTATAATGATCCCAACCTCCCAGCTACTCGTTTCATAGTTTTATTGAGTTTAATAACTTTAAATTAATTTTTTTAATTGTATGATAAAATTATATGGTAACAAAGATGAGCACCAACCTAAAAATAAACACTTATTTGAGATAATCATAACCTTATAGAAAAAAAATATTATGCGATTTATTTATCAACCAATCAAATATTGAAGAAAAACAATTGAGAGAAAAAAATGAAAAACAATTAATGAAAAAAAAAACATTCGGCTAATGGATAAACTTTGTTAGGCTTGTAAATTAGGGTAACCCTAACTAGCATATCAAACTTCGTGAACAAGGTTATGAGCTCTAATGGGATTATAATTTATTTTTCTTCGTGATTTTTTTATTTAACTATACAATAATAAAATTAAATGATCATAAAATCTATCACTAATTCAAATTTTGACATATTGAAATAATTAGTTTTTTTTTAAAAAAAGTAAACTCATCATATATGAAAACCAAGTATGTCATCCATACTTTTGACATTGTATATGAACTTTATAATATTCAATAACATGACTTTTTTTAAAACCTATTTTTTTAATATATAAGAAAAAAAAAGAAAAAAAAGAAAATTCAAGTTTAATAAAATAATAGAAAAAAACACCCCATCAAACTTGTAAAATCAAGTTTGGCTTAATTATTTTTTTCTAAACAAAAATAAATTTGGAAAAATTGAGAGACAAACGTCGATAAAATTATTTAAAATTGCAATATGGATAATTTAACTAGTTGTGGTTAATGAATTTGTTTATAGAAAATTAATTTGAAATAGAAATCAACAAACATATAAGATTTACAAAATAAAATAAAAAGATGAAACATATTATGCAAGGTTGGACATGATAAAATATTATAGGAAATAAATATTTTTTCTATTTATTAAAATAAATTGAATGTATATAAAGTATTAGAAAATTACAAATAAATTATACTAGTCTTTTTTTTAAAAAAAAAAACTCATATCCAATATAATTAAAACATAATCACTATTTTTTTTAAAAAAATAAGCAAAAAAAAACTAATTACAAATTTAAAAATTACTTAATATATATACATATATATTAAGTCTAACCTATTGCAGCATGGCCATGAATTGTAAGAACAGATAATACATAGTTCTAACATGAATAAAGGTTTTACGCGTGAGTTTGTTTGTTTTATATATATAATTCAATGAAGCTAACGACTTGTTGTCCTTCTAATTCAATTTTAAAAATAAAATAGATGATGCGTCATTTGGTATCCTCATAGTTTGATCACTATGGTGACCCAAAATCAAGATGACGGTTTGTTTCTTTAAAAAACTCATTTTTAATCCAATTATTTAGAAAACATTATAATAAACTTGTTAAACCAATATATAACTTTTAAAGTGCAAAAAACCGCTTTAAAATCTAAGATCTTTTAAAACTCAATATATTTTTCAGATATTTTCAAAGTAAAAACAAACACCTAATTTAAATTTTTTCATCATATGAAACCATTTAGAGCAAAAATCTAACATTTCTATAAGCGGAATCGTATCAACAAAAAACTTTATCTTTATAGGCTAAAATTTGATGATCCTCTCTCTTTCTCTCTCTTCTCTTGCACAAAAAAAAACGATGAAAATAAAGTATGGTATCAAAATTATTTTTTTCTATAATTAGAAGGACTGATCGACTTATATTTGAAAAAGATGGGGGCCAAAATGTAGTTTGAAGCAAAATTTTAAATCACCACCTTATTTACTCGTGTTTATCACTCAACTGTAAAAGATATATTTTAAAGAGCTACTTGTGTCAAAAGGTAAAAAATTATATTTGTCCATTTCAAACGACAAACATATATTAAATAATCACTAACATGGCCGTAAATAGAAAAATAATTGTAGAGACTAAGTTTTTTTTTTTGCTAAAGTTTTTGCTAATGAGCATGAGTATCAATAATTAAATGTAGAATTCAAGTTAAACTTTACTACTTCAATATCATTTATTTTTTGAAAACCGAGCATTGGTCTAACAAAAACTCACAAACGTAAGGCAATGACGAATTCATATAAAGTTAATGAATGCTAGCAAAAGAGAGTGTAGATAGTGGTAAAAAACAAGATGTGTTAAGTCGGAAAAACAAACCAAAAATGCCTTTGCAAAAGTGAGGTCAATCCAATTATTGGCTTATTTTTTTTATTTTTCAATTTTATATTTCAATAATAGATTGATTCGGAGTTGAGCCTTTTATTTTATTTTAGATTTTTCTTTTTACAGGGATAATATTATTTTTCATTAATCGGATCATGAGTTTAATTAGTTGGGAGTTGAGTTTCATGATGTTTTGATTTGATTTCTATCAAGTTATTTGATTTCATGATCCGAGTCGTGAATTTTCCAGGCTAATATAGAATGATTCAATGTTTTTTCCTCACTTTTTTTAATTGTTTATTGTTTACATGCTTTTTTATTACCACTTCTTATTGTCATATTTATGTTAATGCATTTCTAATGATGTATTTTAAGTTATTTTTGATCTTGTTTTTTAACAATAGGTTAGTTTAGAGTTGAACTTTATATTATTTTTATTTGCTTTTTATAGGGCAGTCTTGTTCTTATGATTCAAAATACAAGCTTGGTTTATTGAGAATTGATATTTGAGGTGTTTTTTTTTCTATTGAGTTATCCTAGTGATATGACTCGAGTTGCGAGTTTGTTGTGTTAATCCGAGATGACTCAAATTATTATTTTTTATTTCACCTCATATTTTTTTTTAAAGGAGAATAAAATATAAAGGAAAAGGCCAAGCCACAGCCTAAATCAATATTTTTTTTTTTAATTAGAGGTTGAACATGACCTTTTTGTTCAAATCCCATAACATCAAAATTACCTCGAACACCAATTACAAAAGCCACGACGCAAGTTTGGTTTAAAATAAAAAATATATTAGTTTGATTTAATATTTATATAAATAACTAATATTTTTTTTATAGTATAATGTCCAAAACAAATAACAACTAATGGAGATGGAAATAAGTATTCACAAAAATGAGTTTTTATATATCCATACCCTATTCATTATTTACCAAGTAAAATATATATATTTAAATATTATACTAATTGAGTTTTTAATATTCAATGAACAATCATTAATTATTTTTTATATGTTATCCGATTTAATTAGTTTTTATAAATATTCTACATATTATTATATATTATTGATTATTTATTATATAATAATCATATTAGCATATGATAATCATTATTATTTATCATATCATTGATATAACAATCATTATTCATTATATATTATAGGTTAGGTTCAAATCAAATTTGGAAATATTTATACCCTATTTTTATTTTATCTAGCTAATAATTATAAAAACACCCCCATGTTTAGGATATTTATTAACATTCATAGAATTTAAATTAAATTAACATAAAAATATCCCAAAATAAATAAATAAATAAAAAGAAAGTCCAGATATTTTTCAATTTTTAGATCTAGTCCCGTTTTCTTTTTCTTTTTTTATTATAGAGTCTCATCACTAAACTAAAAAAATTAACATAACGGTCCCGATCCTGGACGTAACGAACAGAAAGCGCAAAAAGTGAAAGATAACAAATGACCGTCACTCCCTTCTTACAGCTTCCACGCGTAGTTATAACGTCCATATCTGTCTTGAGAAATAAAAAAAATAGAAAATAAAAGAGAACAGAAATAAAAACAACCCTCTCTAGTATGAAGCACCCCCCCACTCTCTGTGAAAGTGAAACCCTCGCTCCCCCCCTTTCCCGCTCTCCCGCTTTCAAAGAAAGTCGATGTCTCAATCAAGATCCATACAGCAATTGCTGCTAAATTAAGTTAAACTAGATAGATCAGTAACAGTTAGGTTTCTGTTAAAATGGCCTCCACATCGCAGTCCCTCCGTTTTCTGGTTGGGCCTGCAACCACCGGCCCCGGAGGCGGAAGTTTTGACGCTCTTAATCGTATCCTTGCCGACCTCTGCACTCGTGGCAACCCTAAGGTATCGCTATCTCTCGTTAATTTCAGCGAAGTTTATTGCCGCGTAGATTTTTGTGTTCAATTAATGATCAGCGATAGGGTTACTAGTAAGAAGCAAAGTTAACATTCAATAGTTATCACTAATTGAGTTACTAGAAAAATTAGAAATCAAGACAGGTGAAAGCGGAAACGTGAGTGTGTTAGAGTTACGCGTTTTGTTGCTTTTCCTTTTAGTAAATTAATTTCTGGATTGCTGTTGTTATTTTTTTGCGTATATTCAGTAGTTCATGATGGAGTTATACTAATAGAAATCAATAAAGTGAATTTTTAATTAAGTATTCGTATTTAATTACTAATCAGTAATTAACTTATTAGAAAATCTAGAGACTACAACAAAAAATAAGTGTTTTTGTGGTTATTTATTCATGCATTAAAAATTTGTTTGGTTTTGATGCTGGAATGCTTGTGCTGTTATGTTGAAGGAGGGGGCAACATTAGCATTGAGAAAACATCTAGAGGAAGAAGCGCGTGATATAAGTGGAGAAGCATTTCCCCGTTTTATGGATCATTTATATGAAAGAATATCTGGTTTATTAGAGAGTAACGAGGTTGCTGAGAACCTGGGAGCATTAAGAGCAATTGGTGAGTTAATAGACGTAGCATTTGGAGAGAATGCATCCAAAGTGTCTAAGTTTGCTATTTATATGCGGAGCGTGTTTGAGGTAAAGCGGGATCCTGATGTGTTGACACTTGCTAGTAGAGTTCTTGGCCATTTGGCCAGGGCTGGTGGAGCAATGACTGCGGATGAAGTGGAATTTCAGGTTGGTTATACCTTAACTGGTTTGTTTATGTTGTTGTTTGTGCAACTTCTGATATTTTTGTTCGTGTTAGGTCAAAATGGCACTAGATTGGCTTCGCAATGATAAAACAGAATTTCGCCTTTTTGCTGCTGTCTTAATTTTAAAAGTAAGTGACTTACTTTCCCTTTTCTTTTCTAGTTGACAAATTAATTGCACGGTTTTTTTATCATTCTGTTGACAAGTGTATTTTTTGTTCTTTTGATGATGTTATAAAGATTGTACCATCTTAAAGACTTTTTTGCCTTTTCATTAAATTTTTGAAAATTTCCACATCCTAAGGACATATTCTTGATTATTGTAGGAAGTGGCAGAAAATGCCTCCACAGTATTCAATGTTCACGTGCCTGAATTTGTCGATGCAATCTGGGTTGCACTGAGGCATCCAACATTGGCAATTAGAGAGAGAGCTGTGGAGGCATTGCGTGCTTGCCTTCGAGTTATTGAGAAGCGTGAGACACGTTGGCGTGTGCAGTGGTCAGTTATGATATTTTGTGATATAATTTGATTTTACAGAAGTATATACATATTTTGCATCCAGAAACTGGGAGTTATAATGGGGGGAAGAGGCTTTAACTGTTGCACAGAATTTTAATTTTTGTACTGATGCGACATTAATTCTTATCCCTGGGATTTGATTCATTTAACATATGCCATTGGGTTAAAATTTAAATAATGAATTGGTAGATTTCTCAATTAGTTATCATGCTGTTCAGCTTCTTCCTCCTGTTTTCTTTCTTCATCTCGCTCCTGAACCTAAATGAATATAATTAATTTCTTGACATTGTTGTGAAAATGTACATTCTTTTTATTAATGCCATTTATTTATTTAATTATATGGCAAGCAAGAACCCCCCCACTCCCTATTTTAAAATCTTTGATTTTCAAAGATGCAAATCTACAAATCTTTTTGGTTCTTAATGATTCAATCACTGGTTTTCCCATTCTTGTGAATAAACTTTAATTCCACGAAAGTATTATTAGGGTTTTATCTAACAATGATTTGATTTCTATGTTTATATAAATTTGCAATTGAAAGGACAAACATGTGAGTTAGACATGTCAATGAATGAAGGTTGTCAAGGAAAACATCTTAACGAGCATGCAAATTTAGAATGGAAGGAAAAGAGATTGGTATCTGTAACTACATTTTTTCTTTTCTTTTCTTTTCTTTTCTTTTCTATTAGGAGAGCCGAGGTTTTTTTTTTTTGTTCCTTTTTAATCATTATTTGTCTCAACCAGGAGAGTAGGACTAGAGGGAATCAAAAACACAAATAACATGTTTTTGTTTTTTTCTTTTAAATTAACCAGGTATGACCGGTTTATATGTGTTGGGTTGATCTAATCCAGTGGTTATAAATGTTCTTTGTGGGCACATAATGTTATCTATTCTGTACAGGAGAATGACTTGGGAAAAGGAATTCCAATCAGGACCACACTTATCTTAAAAGATTTTGTGGCATTTATTGGTTTATAAAATAGAGTAGTGCTGTTTTCAATTTGCAAATTGATTAGGGCATTGAATGGTGATTGTAATAGTAATTGGGGGGTATTTTCGAGCTTTAAGGTGTTAGTTTATCACTTAGGTTAAGAAAGTGGTAGTGATAGCAAGAATAAGAGGAAAGAAAATACTTGGAAGCTTAAAAAGCGCTTATTGGAATTTCACCTAGAAATATGTTGCTGGGATGTCAGCATGGGTTTACTAGTTTACCCCATTGTAACAAGACATGGTAATGTAGGAGTAAAATCGAGATTTTATTTTCTGCCACTTGATTAGCATAAAGATTTGTGATTGGGGCTTCCCTTCAAATGCTTATTGTAATGCACTAAAATAAGATGAACAAGCAAAAGTTCAACATGCCATCTCGATATTTTTGCCAGTCATAAATATTTGATTGGGACTTTCTAATTGATACAGGCCTAGTAAAATTTGATCCAGGAGCCTACCTCAATGCTTGAAATATTACTCCGATGAAGTGTTGTTTTCTCCAATGCTTAACGAAGCAAGAAGGCAGGTGTTTGCTGTTGGAGTTTGTCTAGTGATAGGTCTGTAATGGGTACTTGGAAGTAGTCGGAACTAATTCTTGCTGCATCTGTATTCCTTTTATATAAGGAATTGGTATATAATATGGATAAGTAAATATCTCTTATATGCTTGAATACATGACTTTCAAGCTGCATGTTTGGATGTATTAATGTTTGTGTTGCCTTCTAGAAACATTTTTTCATCATGCTTATTGAGCAAACACTTGAATTTGATTGGGTATTTGGCAGGTATTATCGTATGTTTGAGGCTACACAAGATGGATTGGGTAAAAATGCTCCTGTTCACAGCATACATGGTTCTTTACTTGCTGTTGGAGAGCTCTTGAGGTTGGTATAAATGACTGAATTTGTTATTGCGGAAATGTTTCTGACACGCACCAATTGAATTTTCTAGCTTGAATGAATGGTTGCAAACTGTTTGCTTGCCTATTTTTGAGCTAACATGTTGCTGTAATTTGTCTTATAGTGAAAATTTCTCATGCTTGTATTGGATAGTGTTGGCTATGAGATTAAAACTCTGCACCCTATCTCATGCTATGTGACATTCACAACCAGCCATTCAAGTCTAGTCAACAGCAGTATATCACAAACTGTTGCATATGAGCTAACAAATGAAGCTCTTTATATTTTTGTCTTAAATAATAAATAAAAGATTAAACAGTTAAAACTAACATGCTCAAAAAACAGGTTCATGTTTCAACTTTGATAACAGGTTTTAGGAGATGAATCATGAAAATAGTTTTAATTATGGGATTTTGTGTTCAAGGCTCCACTAGTTTGATAGAGATGAATTGGAAATCACCCCCCCCCATATTTGCTTTGCCATTGAAAATGCGCTGGAAACATTCCCAGCTGTTTGACAATGGTGAAAATAACTTCCTTTTTCTATATGCTATTCCTGTTTCTACATTTATGATATACCATTTTAAGTTCCATAAGGAAAGTTTTTTCTCCTTTTCAAACTGGAAAACACTTGGCCTCCAGGAAACTAAAGAGCCCAAGTTTCAAATTCCATTTTGCAACAAACATACCAAACTATTGGACCTTACACTAACTTCATCTCAATCCCTTAGGACACTCATAATACAAAAGTTAATAATTTTTGAGTTTGGTTGTCAAAGTTATTCAGAGTTCATGATCTCCTTCATATCCTATTTGGCCCTTCCCAATAAATACACTTGGCTGCTTTAGTTGAAAGAATGCCGTCAGCTTTATCTGTTGAGTTTTAGCTCTGATTAAGAAATTTCCATTCGTCCACAAATTTATGGTTTTGTTATGTTCTTGCTTTAATAGCAATAAAATTGGATAAAAAATTGCAAGGAGACTTCTAAGGGACAGTAGGGAGTCAGTAGTTCAATACTGGTTGACTTGGAGCTACGTTTGCTAATTTGGTTATTGTAGAATTGGAAGCTGGTATACCCATTGTATTTAGATTGACATCATGACACTTCAATTATTCTGCAAAAATAGTTATGGAGGGTGGGTTTTATGGCATTTGGCATGTGAATTATTGATGTGGTGGGATCATGGAAACGTACTGAGAAAGACTTTGGAAGCTTTTGCTTAATGGATGGATTTCCATGATCTTGCTGATACTTTCTAGGTAGCAGTTCTGTTAATTAGTAAATATTTAGGTCATGCTCTCATGTTCACCTTATATCAAATAAGGTATATGTTGAATTTATTGCTATCAATTCATTTATAATGTATGTGACTGTTAAGCTAGTACAAAAAAATGTAAAGAAAAATGATGTGACAGTGACATGATGTACTTTTTGTTGCCAAACTTACAGTCATGATTATAAGATACCATGCAAAAGTATTTATAAGGACCATGCTACCGTTTCTGATTATAATGATATATTTGTGTGTCAGCTGCACTTTTTAAAATCTTGTATAGATTTACTTATCTCTCAGGAATATAGGGCTTCAATATCGTGTAAACTGTATAATTTTCTTAAGCTCGACATAATTTTATGTGACTGTATAACTGCTGGCAAGTTGATAAATGCATAACAGGAACTATCACCATGATTTTGTTTCTTAAAGCATCTAATATTCATGTAATTGAACACAATTTATGTAGGAATACTGGTGAGTTTATGATGTCAAGGTACAGAGAAGTTGCCGAGATTGTTCTTAGATACCTCGAGCATCGAGATAGACTTGTTCGGCTTAGCATAACTTCATTGCTACCACGCATTGCTCACTTTCTGCGGGATAGATTCGTTACAAACTACTTAGAGGTTTGTGATTTTCACTGCCTCCTTAATCATGCTGCAGCAGCTATAATAAATAGCATTTTGGAAGAGAGTATCCCAGATGTATCAACAATTAGTTACCTGATTATGAACAACATCAAACTGTGATGTCTTGCAGATATGCATGGATCATATTCTTGCAGTGCTAAGAATACCGGCTGAACGTGGCAGCGGCTTCATTGCCCTAGGGGAGATGGCTGGTGCTTTGGATGGGGAACTTGAACATTATTTGCCGACAATTACAGCTCACTTACGCGATGCAGTAAGCTACCCACTATGTGACTTGACATTATTTTCAACAGTGATTTTGGTTTTCTTTCTATTTCATCTTTTGCAGTTTGGGGTTTATTGGTATTTTCTGTTTTCCCTCTGCACCCCCTTTTAGATTGCTCCTCGCAGGGCCAAACCCTCACTTGAGGCTTTGGCTTGTGTTGGAAATATTGCAAAAGCCATGAAAACTGCTATGGAACCTTATGTTCGCAGCCTTTTGGATGTTATGCTCTCTTCTGGGCTCTCTCCCACCCTTGTTGAAGCCCTTGAGCAGATAAGTGATAGGTATGGTGTGCCATTTAATAACCTCAATTTTTTAACAAAAAATTTCCTTCAAAAGTGGTTAGGAGCTTAAAATCTCTATGCCCCCATTTGCTGTTTCAGTATTCCATCATTGTTGCCGACTATTCAAGAGCGGCTGCTGGATTGCATTTTGTTAGTTCTTTCAAAGTCCTATTTTTCTCAGTCAAGGGCAGCTATTCATACTGTTCGAGGGGGCATGACGAATGCACCTCAGCAAGTATCGGACCTCAGTGGTTCGGCACTGGTGCAACTTGCTTTGCAGACGCTAGCTCGCTTTAATTTTAAGGTTTGCTAATATATATATATATATATCCAAATTGAAGCATATTCACTTAAGATTCTGTTCCAAAGCTATTTTGTTGTCCAGGGGCATGAACTTCTTGAGTTTGCTAGAGAATCGGTGGTTGTATATTTGGATGATGAAGATGGAGTTACCCGGAAAGATGCTGCACTTTGTTGCTGTAAATTAGTTGCAAATTCCTTTTCTGCCATGGTATCTACACAGGGTGGTTCTAGCAGGTCCAATCGTCCTGGGGGAAAGCGATGGCGCCTTGTTGAGGAGGTTTAGTTTGTTCTATTTTCTCTCTTGATGTTCTATTCTTGTTAAAAGATGTTTTATGCCCCCATATCTAGAGCTGTTTGTTTGTTCCCTCATTTCCCGTGTCCTTCCAGTTGTCGCCTCTGTTTATGCGCGTCTGTAACTGTTTTTCAAATTTTTGTCACATGTTACATGAATAGACAACTCAGCTATATGTTTCAATGTGTCAACTTCATGTTTCCTTGAGCTTGTCAAGTATTTGAGACCTGAATTAAGATTTATTTATCATGTTTTCCAAAAACAAAAGTTGAGTGTGGTTGATAATGTGAGCTTTCTTCTTTGTTCTTGCTTGTAATCTGGCATGATGCATCTGCAGCTTGTGGAAAAGCTTCTCATTGCAGCTGTTGCAGACGCCGATGTCACTGTTCGCCAATCTATTTTTTCCTCTCTTCATGGAAATAGAGGTTTTGATGATTTTCTAGCACAAGCTGATAGTCTGAGTGCAGTTTTTGCTGCTTTGAATGATGAGGTGTGTATGCGGCTCGTGTAGTTATTTCATCTGATGGAAGACTTTATTTTGGTTATGCAATGTGATTGTGACGGATGAATTTGTCAACAGTTTGTTGGTAATGGAAAGTATATTTGATTTGAAACTTGCCCCAGAGTTCTGTGATATTCTTTTTTATTCATTTGAAGTTAATCTATTTTGTGTCCAATTGTACATGTTGCAATTGAAGACTTAAACTGTTGGCATCTGAAACTCAGGATCAAAATCAAATTTCGCCACTTCATAAGATTTCACGGGTGATTAACTTTGCATTAACAATTTTGTTCTTTCTTAGGATCAGAATCAAGTTGCACCACTTCATAAGATTTCATGGGTCATTAACATTGCTTTAACAATTTTGTTCTTTCTCAGTATCAGAATCAATATTTAAGTAAGGATCTGGTTCTGATACTTATCTTATCATCATCTTTCCTCCAAAAGTAGAGAGTCGGTCATTATCTGGGCCTTTCGATCTTGATAATCTTCATTTGAGGGTTTCTGTTTGGTTTTACTTCATATAACTTGGTTCCATGAAGTGTATGTTTCTGTTTTTTAATGCTGTTATGCCATCGTTTGTTTTTTTTTGGTTAATGGATATTGCTGTTTTAACAGGATTTTGATGTTAGAGAGTATGCAATCTCTGTGGCTGGGAGATTGTCAGAAAAGAATCCTGCATATGTTCTTCCAGCACTCCGCCGTTATCTCATACAGCTGCTGACCTATCTAAAACAGAGGTGATGTCAACAGCTCTTAGCTATTGTGCTATCATGCAAACCTGTATTACTTGTAAAAAAATATAATAATTTAGGTTGGATGAAAGAAGTTTTCTCAACCAATCTGTGAAGGTGTCTGATATTGAACTTTCTTACATTGTCAGCAGTGCAGATAACAAATGCAGAGAAGAAAGTGCAAAGTTATTAGGTTGTTTGATACGTAATTGTGAACAGCTTGTACTTCCATACATTGCTCCAATACACAAGGTTTGATCTGTTTATTGTTTTTATTTGTTTAGTTCTTCTAGTTATCTTCCTTCCTCAGATATTGGGTGTCCAATGTGCAGGCACTTGTGGCAAGACTTCTTGAAGGCACAGGAGTAAATGCCAATAATGGTATCATTAGTGGAGTTCTTGTAACTGTCGGAGATCTTGCTAGAGTGGTGGGTGAACTCTGGTTTTATAGATTGCTTGCAATGAGGAAAAAAACGAGTTTTTTTTTATAATTCTATTGTGTCATTGGTTGTGTGTGGGGGGGGGGTTGCTGTTATGAATTGGGTTTTACATCTCATTTGGAAATTCATTATCCGAGAAGAATATAAATCATTGATTGGCCTTTTTCTCAAGAACCATTTGTTAGAGAATAATATAAATCATATTTTGAGGCCTCACCTAACAATTTAAGCTTTTAGGTGAGCTGGTTCCTTAACACCATTAGTGATTCTAATTTTTTTTTCTGTTTCTCTTATTTACATGATGCTTGTTAACATTTAAACACTTATAAATCTTCTTGTGGCACTTTCTCTTGTTGATACAAGTAAGAAAGTTCAGCCTGCTTTTTAAGATCGCATTGGATTGCTTCTCTTGCTCTCTCCTTTGATGTTAAACAGAAGTTTTAGCTGGACTAGGAATCAACTTGATTGCAACATTGTCTTTCAAATGTGCATTCAAGGATCCGTTTAATTTCATACACATAACCCTACAAAGCATGAATTTAATCTATGTAGTGCATGAAGTCAATCTTTGTAGTGCATTTCCATGCCGGAACAATAGGCCAAGGGACATGCTGTATCAGCTGTTTTCATATATATTGTTTTGCATCCTAGCCTGATCTACATGGATTTGTGTATTATTTTCCCCTCTTATTCTGATGTGTATATGGTTAATTTTGATTCTGATACTTGTTTAGGGTGGTTTTGCTATGAGGCAATATATTCCAGAACTTATGCCTCTGATAGTCGACGCTTTGTTAGATGGAGCAGCAGCTTCAAAGCGTGAAGTGGCTGTTGCAACTCTTGGGCAAGTTGTTCAGAGCACCGGGTATGTGGCATGCCATTTTGTCATTTTGAAATCATGATAAATATTTCTTTTCCATCTTTTTGTTTCATGGTTTTATTTGAATCTTAACTGGTAATGATACATGCTATTGTTTTTTTATGACTGATATCATGTTGAGTTTTTCATCTTTTGGTCAGGATGGAGCGTAAGATAATTTTTCGATTAAACTTTTTCTGAAATTTCATGATATCCACTTAATGCAGCAACACAAATTTTAAAAAATGTATTTCTCATTGGGGATTATTTTCATTTTGCTGTACTGTGCATGCTAGAGATCATAAATAGTTTTCTTTCTCGGTAAAACATCTCACACCACAGAAAATATTGCCAGTTCTGCCACTTGATTTTTTAGTTGGACCATCTTAGATGACTCATTTATTCTATTCTATTTTTTACTCTTGATTAGAAATGTAGATGAGTGTTGGGCTTACAGCACATTCTTAAAAGCTGTGCATAAGGTCCTGCATGCTCCTTTGTCTTCTCCTCTGTTTTTCTTCATTACATGATCTTTATGGAATGATTCCTTCTCGGGGGAAGTTGAACATTTAAATTAGGCAGTTTTCTCCATGCAAGGAAAAATGGTCCAGCTGTCTATGAAGGTGTCTGAGAGTGATGCTTTTCCACAAAGTAGGAAATTCTATAGTGAATAGTGTTGATGGGTTTTCTTTTTCAAGGTCACAATGCAATGACATTACTTTCACTTTTGGGATGTAGATAATATAAATTCTGGAGTCATTTGTAAATTTATAAGGCTTGTATTTTCTTTTTATCATTAATGCTTGATCAGGTCCTATTCTTTTTGCTGACAGGTATGTCATAACTCCTTATAATGAGTATCCACAGTTACTTGGCTTACTCCTCAAATTGTTGAATGGAGAATTAGGGTGGACTACCAGACGCGAAGTTTTGAAGGTAGCTACATGCCAACTGAAATGCTTGGCTATATCCTTTTAACTAATTGATGCAAGGCTAACTTTTTGGCTCTCAGGTTCTTGGCATCATGGGTGCTTTGGATCCCCACGTACATAAACGAAACCAACAAAACTTGCCTGGTTCTCATGGTGAGGTGTCCCGCGCAGCAAGTGATTCAGGTCAACACATCCCATCAATGGATGAACTACCTATGGACCTTTGGCCATCTTTTGCTACATCAGAAGATTATTACTCAACGGTAGTGCTTATGATGCATTTGTCATTGCTCCCATTCTTGTTCATACTAACATTCCTTTTTGTTGAATCTAGGTTGCAATCAACTCCCTCATGCGAATTTTAAGGGATCCTTCACTTGCTAGTTACCACCAAAAGGTGGTAGGATCTCTTATGTTCATATTTAAGGTAAATTAGCATAGTGCATGCTGCTTGTTTTTTCATTGATAAAATTGACTGCACTATCTTAATTTCATTTTTGACTTCTGACACTATTAATATCATTGTTGGGAATTTTTATGATCCGCGAGGTTAGTCAATGGGCCTTGGCTGTGTACCATATTTACCCAAGGTTAGTAAAGTAATCTTTAACTATATTTATTCCTTTTCTTTTTTCCTCATACATTCTTTCTATCGGAACATAAGTCTTTGTGAATGAATGATAAATATCATGCGAAATGGCTTCCTTTTGCCTTCCATATTTTATCTTTATTTCTGTGTTTCTATCTGCTGGATTTTCACTATCATGTTGCCTGCCCTGCCCTTATTTTAATATTAACGTATTGACTCCTTTATTGGGAAGTTCACCTGGTTACTTATTTTGCACAATTTCATTTCTGGGCTTTAGATCTAGTTGTGGTAGTTTGCTTTCTTTCACTCACACAAAACTTGAAAATTTTTAAAACACAAGGTGATGTCGGGAAGTTAAGAAAGTGTTTTTATTCAAAAGGTGAAGATACCTTTCATGTTAATGTCTATGTTTGGTTTGGAACTTAAAAAAGTTTCTAGATATTATATTTATATTGTTGGATGATGTTAGTGGTTGTTTGGTATTTCATTTTTGCGAGCTGTAATATTGTTTGGTATCCTGGACAACATTTATGTTTATACTTGATTAACATGTGTTCTCCTTTCCTATCTTATTTAGGTTTTGCCTGATCTCTTTCACACTGCTCGTACATGTGATGATTATCTTAAAGACTTTATAACTTGGAAGCTTGGAACTCTGGTATCTATTGTGCGCCAGGTGAGTTATCATTTCATGAAGTGATACTTAGTGCATTCTGGTATTTTTTTTTGTTAATGATATATGGGGTTTTTGATTTGCATGTGCAGCACATTCGTAAATATCTTCCCGAATTGCTCTCTCTAATATCTGAATTATGGTCATCCTTTAGCTTGCCAGCTACTATTCGTCCTCCTCGTGGCTTTCCAGTAAGTTATGTTTCCATTATTTGGTGTGATTGGAATTACCTGCATGTCATGTTTGGAGGCTACTCTTGTAATTTCTTGTGTATAGTTTGGTCTCTTCCTCTCTCCAAACACTTACTCTTTTTTTCTACTCAGGTTTTGCATTTAGTGGAACAACTTTGCTTGGCTCTCAATGATGAATTCAGAAAGCATCTTCCTGTCATTTTGCCTAGTTGTATTCAAGTTCTAAGTGATGCTGAAAGGTGTAATGACTATACCTATGTCCTCGATATACTTCACACGCTTGAAGTGTTTGGTGGTTAGTACTCTCGTGAGACTGTTTTCAGTCTTTGATATAGATCCTATTTTTGTCATTTTGCCTAGTTGTAACCTGTTTTTCTATCTACTGTTGTGAATCATTGTAATGCATTATTAATCAAGTGGAAGAGTGTAAAGAAATGTAGAACCTTCTCTCCTGAATAGGAGTCTAGAATCTATCTGGAAGTTATGTTGCAAGACATGGATATTGTGCTCTTCTATTTGCTAGTTATAAAAAATTGAAGCAATGCAACTCATCTTGGGGTATGGTCTACGGACAACATTAGTTTCATTGTGGTGTTGTGTTACAAAGGAAAGTGATATTTTTTCATGAATATGTCAAAGAACCCCATCCTGGTTCTCATTCCACTTGGAATGCTTTCAGAGTGGATGCTGCAGTGTATACAGAACATTATGTTTTCCAAAATGCCATACTTAAAAAAGATCTTCTGAATTGCAGACTGAATATAATTTCTCATCATGCTGACACAATGTAGGGACATTAGACGAACATATGCATCTACTTCTTCCTGCTCTCATTCGATTGTTTAAAGTGGATGCTTCTGTGGATATAAGACGGGCTGCTATCAAAACTTTGACGAGATTGATCCCTTGTGTTCAGGTGGGTTCTCAGCTTGTAAAATCACTCCTGTTTTCCTGCATTAAAATAGACTGCTATGATCCTTGCTTCGTGCTACCATCACAGGATCCAGATGGGTACTGTATATTTGTCATATTGTCATAGTAGTTAAAGTGTTTTGCATGAATGGAAGAAAAACATCTCTTAATGTGCTGTAAAGCTCTATCACCAAACACATGCTAGCATTTGTATAGACACATATGTATGCATGTGTAGTTGAGGATTGCTGTATCTAATTGACATGTACTCTTATATTATTTTCTTCAGGTTACCGGTCACATTTCTGCTCTTGTGCATCACCTGAAGTTAGTGTTGGATGGGTAGGTTTCACTGCTTCCACTTTCTATAAAGTGAACCTGTTTTGGTTCCTGGTTGTGTCTATGTGTGTATTCATGCATGTCTGTTAACATCAAACATGGTATTCTCAGTCCATTTTCCTTACTTATTCATGTTTCTGTTAGCAATTTGAGCTAAACTTTTAAAAGGTCAACAGTTTCTTTTCCTTTCTTTAATTGATTCTCCTGTCCTACCAACATATTTGATGGTTTCTATGGCTTGGAAGTCTCTTCTGTGTTTTTCCTGGTACTAAAGTGTATCATGAACGGTTATCCTCCATCCTAAATGTCAAGGGAAAACTCGACATGCAGTGGACTCTTAAACCTTGGTTAAAGATCTCCCTCTTCCCTCTCTTTCTCCCCATAGCAGGGGGGCTTTGCTAGGGCAAGTCCTCTTGTATGCTTATGTCCTGGACATTAAGTTGACTTACTTTCTAGTTTCTCTCCCTATATCCTGACTTCAATAAGAGCAATCAGCTCAGTGGACAATTTCAGGTTGTTTCTGACTCTACTCATCAATCATGGATTACGGATTTTAAGAGTAAATCAAAACCTGAGGTGTCGATGGTTTCTAGAATTTCATAGTTTTATTGACTAAATACAGAACAATTCATTCTATGGGGCATGGGTAAAGTCATGTGTATCCATGTATTCATTCGCTGTATATTTAAATGATTGTCTTGACCCATATTTCAACCTTTGAAGAAAATCAAACATCAGTTCTTCTATAGTTCTGTAATTGTGATTCCCCTCCCTCTGAATTCCTTGCAGATTATAAAGATATTTGCTTTGGTTGTAATTGTGGTTAAATTATTTCACAATCTCTGTATACTTCACCTCGGAGACAATGTTGTAACTTTCATATGACATGGCCCCCCAATTCCATAGTATTTGTGTACCTGTTGTATTTTTCTCTAGCATGATGCTCCAAATGGCAAGCTTGTAATTTTCAGGAAGAATGATGAACTCCGAAAAGATGCTGTTGATGCACTCTGTTGTTTAGCTCATGCGTTAGGGGAGGATTTCACCATTTTCATCCCATCAATCCACAAACTCTTACTGAAGCATCGATTGCGGGTCCGTGCTTTTACCTGAATTATTGTTATTTGACTTGCTTATACAACAACCTTCTCTTGGGTTTGTGCATTATATTTCATTGTTGATATGACTATTTTCTCCTCTTGAATTTCAATTTAAGTTCTTTCTGTTGTCAGCATAAAGAATTTGAAGAAATTGAAGGACGCTTGAGGAGACATGAACCTATAATCTTGGGGAGTACAGCTGCACAAAGACTGAGCAGACGACTTCCAGTGGAGGTTATTAGTGACCCTTTAAATGATATGGATAATGATCCTTATGAAGATGGGGTTGACATGCAACGACATCTCAGAGGCCATCAGGTAACTTTGTCTTATGAGCGCATGCTCATAGGTTATTGTTACTGATTTTTGTTTTGTTTATAGGCTATACCAAGTCTGTAAGTAAAAGTCTAGGTTGCTAGCTCTGGATATTTTGTTAGTGTGCATGTTAAAAGCTATAAATATTATATGATTTCGGCTATTAAGTTAATGTGCATGGTTTTGATTGTCAAATGATTATCCAACTTAAAAAGCTTAAGTTATTAGGTGAGACCAGAACAGTTTTATAATACTCCCAGATATTCCCTCAATTTATAGCCCCTAGGGCTTGAATCTTGGACAAAACACGGGCACATACCAAGTAAGAAGCATGTTGTACACGTTGTAGCATTCTAGCACTGACTAATAAGCTATAATACTGGTGCATTGTGCGTATCTAAAATTAGTGGAATCCTATTTCTAAAATTGCCTATTGCAGACCTACCCTTAATAGATAAATTACCCATGCTTTAAGCCAACTGGCTCGTGTTTGGGTTGGCATGTTAAAAATATCAAGTTTACTGTTCTGGTGCATGGCATTTTATCTCAGCCATGCCTTTATTATTTTGTCTTGTTGTTTGGTTTAACTAATGTAATTTTGTGCAGGTTAATGATGGTAGATTACGCACTGCTGGGGAGGCTTCTCAGCGCAGTACAAGAGAAGATTGGGCAGAGTGGATGAGGCATTTGAGCATTGAACTTCTAAAGGAGTCTCCTTCTCCAGCATTAAGAACCTGTGCAAGGCTTGCACAATTACAGGTGTGGACAATAGCAGTGTTTATGACCTACCCTTGTTGTTTCCATTCTGATCCACAACTTTTGTAGCCTTTTGTTGGACGGGAGTTATTTGCTGCTGGTTTTGTTAGCTGCTGGGCACAACTGAATGAGTCTAGTCAGAAACATTTGGTTCGGAGTTTGGAGATGGCATTTTCATCCCCAAATATTCCTCCAGAGATTCTAGCAACGCTTCTTAACTTGGTATGTCTAGTCTTCATATGGACTCTTATTTTTGATTAATAGTTTAAGAAATTACATTGTGGTTTAAGATGGAAATATTTTGCCATCCTTGTATGCTGGAAATTATTGCTTGGCTTGTTAAGTGTTTGAAAGCTATAATTTATTGTTTTGTTTTTTAGTAACCAACTAAAAATTTCCCTACAACTTAAACAATTGAAGGTTTGTATAGCTATGCATTTAAAACTCCGAAACCTGAATAGATAACTCTTTGTTTGCCCACTTGTCAGCCTGACTTCATCTCAACACTGATACTTCTTCCAGATATTGATGCTACAGGTGGCTTAGAAACAATTCATTGAAATTAGTCCCTTTTTCTTTCATTTTGCCCCTTTTACCCGCATAGTAATGAATAATAAATTTTGGGCAAATCTTGCTAGAGTAAGTAAAGCTCAAAATATATTTGGTTTTCCATTTCTTCCACATTTGAAAATTTAAGCGCAAAATTTCCCAAACTTTTAGGCTATTATATAAATTTTACCAGGATTTCCTGAATCTTCACATGATGCATAATTTTGCAATTAAAAAATATTTCGGTAATGGTCATGATTTCTCATGAAATTATTTCTGGTAATATTTATCCTTTTGTGGTTGCCCCTATTAATGAAAATTGGAAATTAGGTTTGTGCATTGAGATTAAAGGAACAAATTATAAGTACATGCAGGATTTAGTTTTATAATCCGTTGGCATTATTAAGAAGTCCCTTGCTATTTTCTCTGATATGTGGTGGCAGCACTATAAAATTTGTCAAGAGGAGTCATTGTGATGCTGGACAGCCTTGAAAATTGAAAATTTAGTGTGTTAGATGGGAATTATGGTCAGGTTGTAATGTATGTTGAGTTGGGCTTGGATTAAAGATGTGTTTTAGGAGAATATGGGAGTCAATTTGGGCTGTGAATAATAATAAGTGATTTTAGCATTAAGAAATTTGAACATAAGAAAGAAGAAGAGAGAGTGTTTAGTGAAAAGGAAGAAGAAGAAATAACACATGGTTAAAAATTTTAAACCCAATCAAATAGTTGTAATTTTAATTTAAATTCCTAGATTCGCAAAAAACCCTAGTAGTCCTGATCTAAACACAAAATAAAAATCTAAGTAGGAAAAGGAAAACACGATAAAAAAAACTCCTAACTAATAGTCAGGTCCTAAATAAAATAAGATTCTGAATCCTATTAACATCCCTGATTAAAACTAAACCCTAAATACTCTAGTTTTACAGGATATGTTAAAATATACAGTAACTGTAATTTCTGAACCTTTCTCTCTCATTGACCTTATCCCATTGTTTCATCTTTGCTCCTAAAATATGAAAAGGAAGTTAAAAATAATGTATGTAGTCCTTGTGGATTTTGACGTGCTTGCCCTGCTCTGCACTGTTTATCTTATTGATGTTTCTTTGCAGGCAGAGTTCATGGAACATGACGAGAAACCTCTACCTATAGACATCCGCCTTCTTGGTGCTCTTGCAGATAAGGTTTTTTCCTACTAATATGCAACTCTATAGCTGCACAGCCTTCATGCTTCTGTCTATATTAAAGGCTGTATATCTCATTTTTTGCTTACGGTGAATGCTACATTCCAGTGTCGTGCATTTGCCAAGGCTTTGCATTATAAAGAAATGGAATTCGAAGGTTCACACACCAAGAAGATGGATGCCAATCCAGTTGCTGTAGTTGAAACTCTCATTCATATAAATAATCAGTTACACCAGCACGAGGTCTGTTTTGAGGAAGAGTTATGTTTTACTTCTTGTACCTTTTTGCTGCCTCTTAAAAACTTTCTGTCAGGTTGTCTTGATTTCTGATCATTCTTATCTCATCCATTGCTGATTCTTAGGCTGCTGTTGGAATATTGACCTATGCCCAACAACTCTTGGATGTTCAACTTAAGGAGTCATGGTATTATCAAGCATTGATGTGAAATGAATATATTTCTGTACTCTGAATAAAACATCAATGTTTATTATTTCAGATAAAAATATCTTATACTTTCTTATATTGTTGTAGGTATGAGAAGTTGCAACGGTGGGATGATGCTCTCAAAGCATATACTGTAAAAGCCTCCCAAGTTTCGAGTCCACATCTTGTACTGGAAGCTACATTAGGTTTGCTTTAATTAGTCATTGTTGGTTGTTACGACTACTTGATTTATTTTCATCTCTATAGTTAATTTATTGGAGCCATCCCATCATACCAACCTACCTTTTTATATCAAAATCTGATCTTGGATCTTTTTTGCTATGTGACTAAAAATCAGAGGAAGAATTTGGCTGTGATATCAGGGAACCACTAATTTCTTAAAGCTGGTTCATGTATCTACTGATTGTATCAAATGTTTGGTATGGCTATTCAATGGTGTCAACACACCTGATACCTAAGATGCTACCTAGGGTCATTCATGGGTCAGGATAGCCTAGGAAGTTGGATACCCAATAAGGATTCTCTCTTATTGTGTTTTTTTTTTGCTCTATGGGGAGACCCATTGGTTGCAATCTGGGTATTCCTTGTCGCTTTCATAATGTGTGTGGGTTTTGATCCAAGTTTTTTGGTATGATGCCAAGTTGGTGCAGCCTGGGAAGAGGAAAACAACACTAAACAGAAATTATAGCTGAATATTGACTGAAGCAGAAAAGAAAATTGAAGTTGGAACAAGAAAAAGAGGCCTGAAGTTTACTGAGAAATCTCTGAAATCTTAAATTGATTCATAGGATTAAAATATTGACTTGTAAAAATATCCCTGTAGACAATCATACTAGTTAAGACTCTAGCCCTAATTCTTGTAGGAAAAAAATTTCTCTTTTAGAAGTCAAATGCTATTCACATGAAAATTAAATAATCAAAATAACTTAAAGATTTACAGCTAAAAGAAAAATAATACAGAAAATATTAGAAACCTCGTGCATTACAAGTGACTACTAGCTAAGCTAACCTGTATCCTCTCTGCTTGTACTGGATGTCCCTTTTGGTTTGCTGAAAGATCATTTTTGAATGAAGCATTTTTTACTGGTGATGGAAGTTACCTAGAGGCATCGGGCCATTGGGCCTGCATTACCTTGATGGCCTATTCTTGCAATGATATCCTCCTTAAATCATCTGTTTAGACATTGAACTTCATAGTCAGCTTCCTCCCATGTTTTATTTTTTACAACTTGAGGGACGGGGATGCATTACTTTTTTATACTTCCATATTCCAAGAGTTTAAAGATCTTGATTTGCATCCTGAAATTAATCATCCTTGTGTTCCATGCAGGGAGGATGCGTTGCCTTGCTGCATTAGCTCGTTGGGAAGAGCTTAACAACCTATGCAAGGAATATTGGACACCAGCTGAGCCATCTGCTCGATTGGAAATGGCACCAATGGTTGTTTTCTGAACTTCATGAAGATATTTGAACCTATCCCTGTGGATGCTTATTTTTTTGTGATGCGTTTGTTTCAGGCTGCCAGCGCTGCTTGGAACATGGGTGAATGGGATCAGATGGCAGAATATGTGTCTCGGTTAGATGATGGTGATGAAACCAAACTTCGGGGTTTGGGAAATACTACTGCTAGTGGTGATGGAAGTAGCAATGGCGCATTCTTCAGGGCTGTGCTGTTAGTCCGTAAAGAGAAGGTACTCTTTGAATTAGATCTATATTAGTTCCAATTTATTTATTTTTTTCTTTGTTCTGTGTTGTTAATCATTTCATTGTTACCATTGTTTCTGCAAGTATGATGAAGCTCGTGAGTATGTTGAGAGAGCTAGGAAGTGCTTGGCAACTGAGCTTGCTGCTTTGGTTAGTTTCTTATTTTGTTACTATACTTCCAATTAAGCATTGGTTTTTAAGTTAGCTTTTGCATATCTGACTTCTCTTTCCAGATGAAATTCTTTCTTGTCAACAATTATGATTTCTCAAGGTATTTTCTTCTCTAGGTTCTGGAAAGCTATGAACGTGCTTACGTCAATATGGTCCGTGTTCAGCAGCTGTCAGAACTAGAGGAGGTTTGCTCGATAGTTTTTGAGAATTTATCAACCTTTTTTGTTCTGTTTCTGCATACAGGCATGGAAATTAAACAGGAGTATGGAGTTGTAATTTGATTTTTAACAGGTAATTGACTATTGTACACTTCATGGGGGAGATCCTGTTGGTGATGGACGACGGGCCCTTGTTCAAAATATGTGGACAGAGAGGATACGAGGAGCAAAGAGAAATGTTGAGGTAGAGATGATTTTAGACTCTCTCCCTCTCCCGTGCATTCTTGTTTCCTACAAATTGACTGAAGTTGAGATATTTTCCTGCAAGTGAATATTGCTAGATATGATGTGGTGGTAAATGAGTTTTCCAGGATGTATGATTGTGAAAATGATGTCACTTGAGGATGAGTAGGTCATGGCATTGAAGGCCAGGTTAAAACATATAGGAAGTCGATGAGAGTTTATTGACTATTGCTTCCCACTTTCAGTGAAAAGCTTTTATGGATAATGACAATTGTTTTCACTCTGATCTGTTTGACCATTTTTATGCTTGATTTCTCAGGTCTGGCAACTTCTTTTGGCTGTAAGAGCGCTTGTACTGCCTCCAACAGAAGACATTGATAATTGGCTCAAGTTTGCTTCTCTTTGTCGAAAAAGTAGTCGGATTAGTCAGGCTAGATCCACTTTGGTTAAACTCTTACAGGTCAGGGGTACATGTCTTGCGAAACTAACAAAGATGTTAATTTTGGGATTGACTTTTATTTGTCTTTGCGTGCTGAAATCTTGTTTTGTATTATAAACAGTATGACCCTGAGACATATCCTGAAAATGTGCAATATCATGGTCCCCCCTCAAGTAATATTGGCATACTTGAAATATCAATGGTCTCTTGGGGAGGATCACAAGCGAAAAGAAGCATTTGCTAGGTTGCAGGTGTGTATAATTGATTTAGCTGTGATCCTGTCAGACACATTGCCTTATTCATATAGTCTCATTTGCTAATTCTGATTCCGATTCTCTTGCTGCATATTTATCTTAACTGCCCAATCACTTTTACAGGATTTGGCCATAGAGCTTTCAAGTGCCCCAAATATGCAATCAATCACACCAACAGGTTTAATGGGCAGCACGGGTCAAAATGTCCCACTCCTGTCACGTGTATATCGTACACTTGGAGCCTGGAAGTGGACACTTTCTCCTGGTTTGGATGATGATTCCATACAAGGTGGCTGCTTCCTTCCCCACTAATTTCGGCAAGAAATTGACTTTTTCTTGTCTTGTTTTTTATTTATTCATTGTTTTTTTCCTTTGTGCAGATATTCTTTCATCATTCAGGAATGCCACCCAGTATGCAACAAATTGGGGAAAAGCATGGCACTCATGGGCTTTGTTCAATACAGCAGTGATGTCACAGTATACATTAAGAGGGTTTCCAAATGTAGCCTCACAGTTTGTTGTTGCTGCTGTCACTGGATATTTTCATTCAATAGCCTGTGCAGCAAATACTAAAGGGGTTGACGATAGTTTACAGGTAAATAATACTAATATATGGGATTCCTAAAAGAAAGTGGACCTATTGACTAAAGCTTTCACTATAAACTTTTATCTTTTCATTGATGACTTATCTATTGGTTATTCTTTTTATTTGTTCTTCTTTCGACATTGTAGCTTTAGTCACTCTGTTGAATAGGCTCCTTGTGGTTGTTATAAGAGATGGAGACTATGGTGGGAATCTGGTCATAATTTCAATGAACTGCAGTTTGTACTTTCAAATTTATATGGAGATGTCTTAACATGCATGTGATCGTTTTTACTACTGTCGGTATGAATTTATATCTTGATGCCTGCATTTTTCGCAAGAAAGAGGAGTGTTGTTTTTATGCATTGTTTCCCATTTTCCTGATATGTTAATACTTAAAATGGGTATTGTCTTTAATTGTGCTATATTTTTTCAGGATATACTCCGCCTTCTTACCTTGTGGTTCAACCATGGTGCTAGTGCAGAAGTTCAGATGGCACTGCAGAAAGGATTTGCTCATGTTAATATCAACACATGGCTTGTTGTTCTACCTCAAATTATTGCCAGGATACATTCGAATACCCATGCTGTGAGAGAACTAATTCAATCACTACTGGTGCGAATTGGACAAAGTCATCCACAGGTGAGCATTTTCCGCTTGATGCTTTCCAAATTGATGACCATGATGTTTTAGGTTGGGCTATTAGATAGAAGAACTGAAATATAAAATTGTTGAGTTTTTTAGAATTCCATTTAACAATTTAGGACCTTTTCAAATCAATTTTGCACTATAAAATGGCATTTGCTTATTGTTTCTTTGAGTTAATATTCTGTTGTATTTCTTTTCTTTAAGCATGGGTAAAAACTTCTGAAAGTGAGAATATCCTGATTGAATTGAAGTAAAAAACACAAGTTCTAAAAATTCTTATTGCAGTAACAAGATTTTGACTGCTCTATACCTACAAGGTGGGAATCTTCCTTTATTCAACACGTTGAGTCTTCCAATACATTCATAAAGGCTACTTTGGATGCACAATTTTTACTTTGCATTTAGATTCTTAAAATAGATGTCTCTCTTAACTCAAATTCTTCTGGACCTCTGCATGTGTTTGAGGAATTGATATTTTATTGCAGGCTCTTATGTATCCTCTTCTTGTGGCTTGTAAATCTATAAGCAATTTACGTAAAGCAGCTGCTGAGGAAGTGGTAAACAAAGTTCGAAAGCATAGTGGTGTGCTTGTGGATCAGGTTAATTAAGTTTTCTATTTGCAATAAGTTAATTGTTTATTGTAGTTTGGTTTATTTTAACAATGATCTCCTTTTATATGTAGGCACAACTTGTATCGACAGAATTAATTAGAGTCGCTATACTTTGGCATGAAATGTGGCACGAGGGACTGGAAGAAGCAAGTCGTTTATATTTTGGCGAAGATAACATTGAGGGAATGCTAAAGGTGTTAGAGCCTCTGCATAAAATGCTCGAGGAGGGTGCTGTGAAGGAGAATATTACTATAAAAGAGAGAGCATTCATTGAGGTTGCTACTAATATCATTGCACTAGTCATTTCATATTTTTCCTCTGCGGTATCTGCCATCAGTGCATATGTACTTTGAAATTGTTTTGAATTCTTAAGCACAGTTCAATTATTGAATTTTGGATCTTGCCTTTTTTTAGTCCGAATGTTCCATGTTTCCATTTTTATTTATTGAATCAGTTGACTACCTTTATGTTGAAACCTATTTGTAATTTTCGAACTGGGTCATTTCTTGAAGCATCAAGCATTGTGGCACACTGTTTCATTTATACATTTCGCTGATAACCATAAGCTGTTATGACTGCAGGCATACCAGCATGATTTGTTACTGGCATGGGACTGTTGCATGAAGTACAAGACAACTGTAAAAGAGGCAGAGCTTACTCAGGTATGATAGCTTGATGAAATGATAAATGTAAGTTTTTATTCCTGTCTTTTTTCAACTGGTTAAGAAAATGACAAACATTTTTTTGTGCATATGAATCTGCCTTGGGGTGGATGGTTTGGTTGGAAAATCGTTGCCCTCCTTCTGATTGCCATTTTCAGAACATGGATCTTTTCCTTTTTGCCTTTATACGTAACTTTCATGTCAAAGCATAAAAAACATCAACTAATTTTTAGAGTGCCACTTAGTTTCATCAGAGTAGCGTCACGGCCAGCTATATCTAAAATTTTGCACCATTTGGTGCAATCATAAACCAAATCATCTCCATATCAAGGTTGTTTAAGTCATTCAATACCACTTCCATCCACAATTTTTGGTCCCCCTCTGCCTCCTTCCAGCATCTCCTTTTGATTTCTCTGAATCAGTGCCTCTATTGGCCTGCTCTAACCCAAATCATGTTAGTCGTTCTTCTCTCATTTATCTTCAAATTTCCAAACAGTGGAAAAAACTGTTATTTCTAATTTTTCCTTTTTATTTGTTGCCATTACTCCATCTTAGCATGCACATCTAAAGTACATTCATTTTATGGGTATGCTGTTTTCATGCCTGAGATTTACTCCTATACAGCATGTTTGGCCTACCATGTCATGCAGAACATACCTTTCACTTGTAAAGTTTATATATATATATATATATATATATATAGATAGATAGATAGATAGATAGATCATTTGATGGAAAAGGAACTTTTGAATGAAAATATGCATGAATGAAGAACGGGAAATATACCTAAAATACCAAGAGGAGGAACATATGTTTCCATAGCTGAAGTAATCTAGTCACATTTTAGGCTTGTTTAGTTGAAGCTATGGATGGGGAGGTGTGTGCTTTTATCAAAACCGAGAAGAAGCTAATGATATGAACTATGATTTGAACAGGCATGGGATCTATATTATCATGTCTTCAGACAAATAGACAAGCAGCTTCAAGTCATGACGAATCTTGACCTGCAGGCAAGAATGATATATCTTTATGTTGATTTTTAGCTTGCAATTGAAATGGAACTTATCATTCTCTGATTGTGGAAAAATAGTCTGTTTCTCCTGAGCTGGTAGAATGCTGTAATTTGGAGCTTGCTGTTCCTGGAACGTATCGTGCTGGTAATGCTAGTTAGAAGACTTATTAATTATCAAACCTCAGTTTCCTGGCTAATCCTTCAACTCGGTTTCTCATGCTTCAGATTTACCAGTAGTAACAATAGCGTCATTTGCACCTGAGCTTGTTGTTATAACATCAAAACAGCGACCCCGGAAATTGACTATTCTTGGGAGCGACGGGGAAGATCATGCCTTCTTACTGAAGGGACATGAAGATCTGCGCCAAGATGAACGTGTCATGCAGGTTAACTATGAGATATTTATTATTGTGCTCTACTGTGCTAGATGTTACTGTTTGGGTCTAATTGCTGGTTAATGCTAAAACTTCTTTGGCTGTTGTCAGCTGTTTGGATTGGTGAATACTCTACTGGAGAATTCAAGAAAAACTGTGGAGAAGGATTTATCTATTCACCGATATGCTGTAATTCCATTATCGCCGAACAGTGGGTTAATTGAATGGGTTCCTAATTGTGACACACTACACCATCTCATTCGAGAATATAGGGATGCCAGAAAGGTACATTAAAGTTCATTCGTGGGTATTGGGGTAGTGGGGTGATTGTTGTTGAAGTTTCTGCCTTCATGGGTTTAGTATATGGTTATGTCGGTATTTTGTGATGAGACAGCTGCAATTGATGGATTCCTGTTTGTCTTAATCATTTCAGATCACCCTAAATCAAGAGCACAAACATATGCTCCATTTCGCTCCAGATTATGACAATTTACCACTCATAGCTAAAGTTGAAGTCTTTGAGTATGCTCTTGACAATACTGAAGGGAATGACCTGGCTAGGGTATGGAATGAAATTTCATCTCTACAATATTTACTCCTTCCTCCCCTACGGAAACTATTTCACTTCATCAAGTCATGTTATCTGCTAGGTTCTTTGGTTAAAAAGTCGCACTTCTGAGGTATGGCTAGAAAGGAGAACAAATTACACACGGAGTTTAGCAGTCATGAGCATGGTATGTGTTCACCTTGTATTATTGTTTAGCAGTCATGAATATATTATGTGTCTGCCTTGTATTATTTAACAGCTTTCTTAAAGGATTCCATCCCTTGATTAATGAAACTCTCATTGAATGCATTATATTGCCATTCTAGCTGACTGGTAAGTTTTCCAAACAAACTTGCCATAAAATTGAATCTTGTTTTAACTTGAATACGTCACCGGGAATAACTTTTTGGCCTTAATTTGACAATCATTTCTGGTTCCATATAGTTGAATAGTGTCTAAAAGATTTAAGACAGAGAAGCAGATAATCCCAAATCATTGGGTCATTTATGCCTTTCAAATGTTCCAGATTATGATAATTTTCTGGTGATTTTCTTTTTTTTAATGATCAGGGAAATAAGGTTTTGATGCAAATAGATGTTGGATTCTAAGTTTTAATTCCTAACCAAAGAAGTTGCTGCTGGCCATCTCTTTTCTTTTGTCTACCAGGCGATTTTAACCTTGCTTTGTTTCTATCAAATAAATCAATAAAGCTGCTTTGTTTTGATTCAGGGCACCTATAATATTTTTCTCTTAATTCACTCTCTTTATAGTTGATTGTTTGATTTTTTGAAAACATAGTAATTATTAAACGCTAATTGCTTTTTTTCAGGTTGGTTACCTTCTTGGCTTAGGTGATCGACACCCTAGTAACCTTATGCTGCATCGCTACAGGTATATAATGATTAGAACAAAGCAGGGAAAGAAAAGTGTTAGTTTTTGGGATTAATCGTACTTGTTATGTTTTGCAGTGGAAAGATCTTGCATATTGACTTTGGAGATTGCTTCGAAGCTTCAATGAACCGGGAAAAGTTTCCTGAGAAGGTGCATTCTAGTAAATATTGCATTAACCTATGCTTCTTAATGCACATGATGGTTCTTTGAATTTAAAATGTGGTGGTGCGCTTAAAATTATATTTTCAATGTAGGTTCCTTTCCGCTTGACAAGAATGCTTCTGAAAGCTATGGAGGTTAGTGGTATAGAGGGCAATTTCCGCTCTACTTGTGAAAATGTGATGCAAGTTCTCCGAACACACAAGGATAGTGTTATGGCCATGATGGAGGTATGGACACTGAAGTTTATATTTCTATTTTGTACTTCTATGAGCCTGCTCCATAGGGAAACTAATATCAAATTAATTGCATGTTTTGAATATCTTCTGAAAGTCCACATTTGTAGAACTGTGGAAACCGGTGAAAACAACAGCAATCAATGAGTGTACAAGAAGTTTAAAAATTTGCAATAGTACAAATGATATAAGACTATTAATTGTGTGAAAAACAATTATACATGTCGTTTCTTAACTTACAAGAAATTTATAGTGTCGAGGTAAATATATTCAGTTCAAGGAAGAAAAAAGGTACTATTGGTCTTGTTTTCAATACAATTCTTAAAAGGAAAACATAGTTCTTGTTTGTTGAAATGACAATGAGGTAAGTCAATCCAGTTCCTCTATTTTTCAGGCTTTTGTTCATGATCCTCTCATCAATTGGCGCCTTTTCAACTTTAATGAGGTCCCACAAATGTCAATGGTCACCAATAGTCATGTCCCTGCTGTTGTGAATGCTGATGAATCTGCTCCTAGTAGAGAGCTCCCTCAACCTCAACGCGGTGCTCGTGAGAGGGAACTTCTTCAGGTATCACAGTATCTTAAATTTTAGAAACCTTTTTCTTCAATGATGTTTATATATTCAACTGGTTTTATGTAGGCTGTTAATCAGCTTGGTGATGCTAATGAAGTTTTGAATGAACGTGCTGTGGCTGTCATGGCCCGGATGAGTAATAAACTGACTGGACGTGATTTCTCCACATCTTCATCTACTGCAAGCTCTATCCAACATGCAGTAGATCACAGCTCCTTGATTTCTGGAGATACCCGTGAAGTAGATCATGGCTTATCTGTTAAATTGCAAGTTCAGAAATTAATAATTCAAGCCACGTCACATGAAAATCTGTGCCAAAATTATGTTGGGTATGATGTCAATGTGCCTTCGTGCCTTCTTTTTACTTGTTTATACACGTTTTTGTAACAAGGTGGCAAACACTGGCCAGTTAGTGTTTAAAGATTACATGCTGGTCAATGTTGCTTTTGTTGGTATAATATGCATGGTTTCATTTAAATGTTGCTTTTGAACAGTTCCTTTTCACTTTTAATTTCATCATAAAAACTTTGTTTCATGTCATTTTTGTCTTCTAATTTGCACTGATTGAAAGAAGAATTCAAAGTTAGCAGGCTTTGTTAACTAATGATTTTTACGTTTTGCTTTTCAGGTGGTGTCCTTTTTGGTGAAGGGAAGCAACCCTGTTGTATAAAGTGTACATATGTCAATCACAGTAGACCTCGAGAAGTCCTGGTTTGCATTTTTTCTCACTGTAACTTCTGTATATAGATACCAGTTTGAAGCAACGAAAGTTGCATGTATTTTTGTATAGTGGGATGACATTTGCAATTCATGGGAATGACCATCATCCCCACAATATCACTGCTATTTATTCACCGATGTGAATTGGAATTTCACAATTACGGGAAATAATGTTTCTGGTTTCACACACCAAGTACTTTCCGTGACATTCTGGAACTATAACTTCCTTGACAAGACCTTTTAGCAAATTTAGATAACAGTGCATGGCTTTCAGCGAGTTTCGTGACATGGCCATTTCCATTTACATGGAAAAATATATATATATCCGTACTTTGTACTAAAGGATACTTGAGAAAAGAAATTTTTATTTTGGTATTGGTGATGCTTAAGACGGCATATTTTGTCATATTTTGATTTGTTGGAAGGGCTACTTGGTGTTTAGAGGTATACTTGTCTTGTGTTGCTTAAGGAAACGGCCTGTAACATTTTCCCTGCTGTTTCTTTTCTTAGAGAAACGCTGATCAAAATGAAGAAGAAGAAAAAATGTCATTCTTGTAGGTACTCATGTACCTCCACCTGATTTGGATTAAGCCGGCTCCACATCATTAGAGGCTTTGTCAGGTGGGGAGTTATAGAGACTTGCTTTTCCTTGAGTGGTTCTTTGAAGTAGCATTTTGTGTGAAGTAGCATTAGAGGCCTCGGAACATCCTTTACATCCGTCCAGACATAATTAATGTTTTCTTCATCAGTTTCTCACAAACAATCTCAATTGAAAAGTTCTAGAATTCAAGATGCTTAGTAATAAAGTTGGTTAATTGATTAATCTTTTAGTTCAAGCAATTTAATTCGCTCTCTCTGGCCAAGGTATCTGGTGGCTTGATATAAAAAAAAATACTCAGGTGGTTAGTAGCTAATACATGTAAAAGAACCCTTTTGACATGGATTATGTAAAAATACAAATATATTTTTGGATGGTGGTTTTCTTTTGGATTAATCTTAGATGTTTCCTTTAACAAATATACATGAGTATGGAATAATCTCTTATAGAACTATGGATAGTTCCTTTAAAGTAGAAGCAAGCTGACTAAATAAAAATATTATTGTCACGCAAGGAATATACAATTACCATCTACTTAAATCATTATTTCCTTTTAATCATTTTGTTATATGCTCACAAATCATAATTTCATAACTCGTGTCTTCTTTTTATTCTTCAAGTTTCGTTTAAGCCTATTTTCTATGATTTTTTATTTAGTATTATAATAACAGTTATATTTTTAAAGTGTTCTTAGCTTGTAAATGTATTGAAATAATATTTTTTTTAACAAATATTTTTATATCAAAATAATCTAAAAATATAAAAAATAAATTTAAATCAAAGAATAAATTTATTTATTTTTAATATTTCTAAAATACAAAACGAAGCATGTTCTGCATGGTTTGTCAATTTGCAATTCCTATCCCAGAAAAAAAAAAAGCTTCACCCTACTTCCTAGTTCCTAGCCACAAAAGCCACCCAATAGACACGTCACTTCTTCTCACGTAAGTTCCATATAACATCTACTCGCTAAAATACGCCCACTCGTTTAGCACAGCAACCAAGACCCATCTCTTGTCTTCACCACCTGCCTTCGTTTCCCTAGAAAGAAACACAAAAGTTCACTTCTTCTGATTTTATTTTCTATCTTTGAAAAATGATTTGAAGTGCTCTCATTAATCATAGACTCATCATTCTCCTGATACTAAACGCCACTTCAGAATGGCTTATCTAAACATGTTGAAATCAACTCTCTCGCCAATCTCCATTTCCGCGTCAAAAAACTTTCCTGGGAAACCTAATTCCAGGAAAACAGTTCATAAGTTGAGAACTTCTTATGGCATCTCAAGAGGATATTATGAGAAACAGCAAAAGTTTAAGGTCTTTTGCTCAGTCCGAGAAGAAGATAATAGTAAAAGAAATGGCAAGTTTGGTTTTTGATTGTCATGTCGAAGTTTCGAACTTTATTGGTTTTTGGGTTCTTATATTTAAAGGATAGTAACATTTTGTTGATATTTTATGCTATTTGTTTGTGGGTTTGCTTAGTGAAAAGGGTTTTTGTAATATATATTTTTATGCAGGGGAAGAGCCACCAGAGTCTTTGTTTATGAAGGAACTGAAGAGGAGGGGTATGACTCCGACTTCATTGCTTGAAGAGACCAATAGAGGCAATTATGGAGTGGAAGATGAAATGAGAATTGGAGAGGAAGATTGGGGTTTCTCTAAAAGAAACTCAGTATCAACTGAAATTGATAAAAGTATGTTTAATCAAAGGGAGAAGTCAGTGGCTCTTAATAGTGAAGGACTTGAGGTTTTGTTTCTTCGCCCTTTGTTTATTTCTCAAAGCTTTTTTTCCACTTGCTTATTTGTCAAAGAATTGCTTAAATGTTCTATTAATAATGCCATACCATAACTTGAGCAACAATCGTGGGAGAATTATGTGCTGTGTATACATCCTTACCTATATGTAAAGGTTATTCGAACTTGCACTACTAAATGAATCGTTATTATTTTGTTCATGCTGAAGCTCCTGGTACTGTTTGTAATCTAAAGCTGTTCTAATGAGATTGTGTTTTTTATGTCTTACCATATGGCTATAAGTATTTGACAGTTGCGTGTGTTTCTCTTGACCAAATGAGATATGATTATTTATTTAGTCTCCTTTTCAATTGGAAATTGAGTAGAGTTCTAATTTTGCATTTGCACATCTAAGCTCAGGTGTTCTAAGATGGGCTTACATTTCACCTCTGTTCCAGGGATTAATTCCTCGGGCTAAACTTCTGCTTGCAATTGGAGGAGCTTTCTTCATGGGAGTTTGGCCATTGATTCTCATAACCGTTGCATCTTTTTCCGCTGTCTACTCTGTAAGTTATCTTTCTGCCACACCCATGACTGTTATATGTTGCCATGGATCATTGCCAATTCGTTCAGCGATTATTTGTCTGAACCTGGTGCTGCATGAGGTTAGGTTGTTTTTATTTTCTAAAAATAGATTGTACCATGGATCTGTGCCAATTCCGTTATCAGTATTTCTACATTGACATGGTATTCATCTATTTGAGATATGCTTTTTGGTGGAAGGTGATCAGCTTATGCGGCGAATGGAAACTTGAGATCTGAAAGTAGCTACTGTCGTATAATTTGTTTTTGTTTGGACTCTGTATGTATACTTGTCTTACAAGTTACCATTATTATGGTCATACATACGAATGGCTTGGCTGTTAGATCAGACTTAGTTTATATACACAAACAAGAAAGGTAGCATAACATAAAATATCTCCTCAAATTTGGTTCATTGTATGTTGTTGAGGAAGATTCAGCAAACTAGTGGCATAGCATCATATTGAACAATCATGTAGTTTGCTCTATACCTAAGTATATGATTGGTTAGGCCAAGGAGAACTTTGGTTAACTATGAGGCATCTTGTAAATTTTCATTTGGACCTTTCCCAGCTAGCTTCTCTTATAAATCTCGTTGTTTTGTCTCTGTCTCTGCATATGCTTTAGTCGATCTGATATTGGCTGTCGGTGCTTTAGAGAGACTCAAGTAGTCTCTCTCATCAGACTGGTTGCGCATAACTTATCTGTGTGTCACGGAAACTAGTTGCTGATGATACGTTTCCTCTTTTCTTAAACAGTTCTTCGGGACAAGTTTCGTCCATGACGGAAACGATGCGCCAACCTCACCTCCACAACATGTCGATCCATATGAGCTGCTGGAAGATGAAAGAATATCTCAAATAGCTCCTAGTTTAAAATGAACCGGCAAAAAAAACTGGTGTAAAATCAGTCTCTTAATAGTCCAGATATAGATTCTGTAGCATATCCTCTATCTTTGTAAATGCTGTCATGCCACTTTCCATTACTCTCAACAATTGGATCTCCAGCACTCTGTCACGATATTTTCAGTTTCCAGTTGCTTGCTTGTACGACAGGAAAGATGTGTATTGGTCTCATTGATTATGCAGCAGGGTTTAAATTTTGGGTCATGACCTGTAACCATTAGATAACTGTTGTGCATGTAATGATATTTCATTTTAGTACATTCTTAAACATCTCGTTTTTGTTAATCCTTCTGAGTCAATGCGGTTTGGCGAAAATTTGAGTTGACTTTAGAAAGTCTTTTTTCCTCTCAAATGAATGAAACAAGTTTTGTTTTTTTTTTGTTTTGTTTTTTTGAATTTATTTTTTATATTAATACATAAAATCAATTAAAAAAATCAAAAAAAAAGAGTTTCACCGTAAAACATAAATATATATGTTAATGAAGATCGAAGTACTGAAGCAAAGGCATACAGTCGCCGCTCACATTCCATATAGAATAAGAAACAAGTAGTAGCTTTAACATAAAAAAGGTTCTTAAAACACCTTTGAAAACACGACACTTGGCACTGCCATACAGCATACATGATCAGGCACCTCACATGTACTCCTCGCCGTCTTCATCCTCGCCCTCGGCTGATTCCGCGCCTACCTCTTCATAATCCTTCTCGAGCGCAGCAAGATCCTCACGCGCCTCGGAGAACTCACCCTCCTCCATGCCCTCACCAACATACCAGTGAACGAAAGCGCGCTTGGAGTACATGAGGTCAAATTTGTGGTCAATGCGAGAGAACACCTCAGCAACACTGGTGGAGTTGGAGATCATGCACACAGCCCTCTGGACCTTGGCAAGATCACCACCAGGAACAACTGTGGGTGGCTGGTAGTTGATACCACACTTGAATCCGGTGGGGCACCAGTCGACAAACTGAATTGTACGCTTTGGTCTTGATGGTGGCAACTGCAGCATTGACGTCCTTAGGCACAACATCACCTCGGTACATCAGGCAGCAGGCCATGTACTTGCCATGGCGAGGATCACACTTTGCCATCATAGATGCGGGTTCGAAGGCACTGTTGGTGATTTCAGCAACAGAGAGTTGTTCATGGTAGGCTTTCTCGGCAGAGATGACTGGTGCATAGGAGGAAAGCATGAAGTGGATTCTAGGGTAGGGGACCAAGTTGGTCTGGAATTCAGTGACATCCACATTCAAAGCACCATCGAACCTCAGAGAAGCGGTCAGGGAGGAAATGACCTGCAAATTCCATGCAAAGAGTGAGGTCAGTTCGGCACCATCTTTAAATTTGCAACAACTACAGAATTGAAGTTTCCTATATGAAAATCAACAAAAGCATTGAATACAAAAGCATATGTTGCATGTCTATCTGAGCATCAATAAATCAACAAAAGCATCCCAGGAAGGAGTAGATGTATACCTGAGAGATAAGTCTATTGAGGTTGGTATAGGTGGGTCGCTCAATGTCAAGAGAGCGCTTGCAGATATCGTAGATGGCTTCATTGTCAAGAAGCACGGCCACATCAGTGTGTTCCAACAGGGAGTGAGTTGAGAGGACACTGTTGTAGGGCTCGACAACAGATGTGGAGACCTGAGGAGATGGATAGACAGTGAATCCCAACTTGGATTTCTTTCCATAGTCAACTGACAAACGCTCCAAGAGAAGGGATCCAAGACCAGATCCAGTGCCACCGCCAACAGCATTGAATACAAGGAAACCTTGCAGTCCAGTGCAGTTGTCAGCAAGCTTTCTGATACGGTCTAAGCACAGGTCAACAATTTCCTTGCCAACTGAAACAACAAAGACAATCATTAGAATCATAAACTCACCAGTCTATACAAAAAAGGAAAACGAAGAGACAATAATGGACACTTACTGGTATAGTGTCCACGGGCAAAATTGTTGGCAGCATCTTCCTTGCCACTGATGAGCTGTTCAGGGTGGAAAAGCTGGCGGTAAGTCCCGGTTCTGACTTCATCAATGACAGTGGGCTCAAGATCTACAAAGACGGCACGTGGGACGTGCTTCCCGGCACCAGTTTCACTGAAAAAGGTGTTGAAGGCATCATCTCCACCACCGACGGTCTTGTCACTTGGCATCTGGCCATCAGGCTACAGAAATGATACACGCACATTTATCAGTAATTCATATCGATAATGATAAAATTAAGAGAAAAATTATATTCATATTCTGATAGTACCCGGTTGAATATACAAAATATTCAACAAATTCTTTTACACCAAAATAAGACAATACCAGGTTAAGACTTTACGATTCAAGCACTCGTTTGCAAAGATATACTTGTTGATCTAAGCAAAATCGATAAACGATAAGAGCCACACTAAGATCTACAGATATTAAACAAATTTGAAAGCAATGATATACAAATATGAACCAAATAAGAATAAAAATTCACAGATCCAATGGAAACCAAGCAAAACAAACCCAAAAATCGAAAAATTAATTTCACATCAGGTAATGTTTAGATCTAACTAAACAAACAAAAAACAATCCACAAATCCAAGCAAAAGCACATACAAAACTCGAGATTTAAACACAAAAGTAAATGTGTGCATGTATAAAGTATGAGATCTAAAGAACATTGGAAGATATGAGACCAGAATTGACAGATCTATCGAAAGATACCTGGATACCGTGCTCGAGGCAGTAGAGTTCCCAGCAGGCATTTCCGACCTGAATACCAGCCTGACCAATGTGGATCGAAATGCACTCTCTCATTTTCGCTGATTAAGAAAGGAAAGATAACAACAAAAGCAGATCTGGTGAAAGAAAGAAAGAGATTCGGGACGAAGGCGTTTATCAAGACGCTTCTGGAGAAATAATTGCGAGATGTGGGATTTGGATGGTGGGGTTTTATAGGACAGACATGAGGGGCATTTTTTTTACCGGGGTTGGTTGAGATAGGGCAACATGCAGTAATGACTGCTGACGTGGTGTATTTTCATTGTGTATGTATTTACTATAGTTAGGTTATTTGTCACTTTCAAATATATTTTCAAATTTTTGCCGCTCGAGGCTAGATTTTGGTTGAATTGGAAGGCAGGAAAAGGTGGATCCGCCTGGACGTGAGTGGACCTTTGCCTGGGACCGTCAGGTTGTAACCTGTTAGTGGCTTTTTCCGGTCCATATTTTGGGGACAAATGCGCTGTCTTTTTTATTTTTAGTGCATTTGCAAAATAATTTGTTCGGGGTGTTTATTATTTTGTTTTAAAAATATTTTAAAAAAAATTATTTTTGTTTTTTCTTTTAAATTTTTTTAATATTTTTAAATTATTTTCATATACCGATATCAAAAAAAAAAAAATATATATATATATATATATTATTTTGATATATTTTTTAAATGAAAAATACTTTTAAGAGCAACCGTAACTACAACCACATTTTCAAACAGTCACTAAAACTTGAGAAAAAATAAAACCCATTTTACCATGAATGCCCAAATTTTAGGAGTGTTTATCACTATGTTTTAAAAATATTTTTGAAAAAATTAAAAAAATATATATATTTATTTTTAATTAATTTGTTATGTGCTTTAAATCATTTCCATATGTTATGCTGATGTCAAAAATAATTTTTAAAAAATATAAAAACATAATTTTAATGTATTTCTAAAAAAAATTATTTTAAAAAATAATCTTAACTATACCCCCAAAATATGGAACTGAATTAAAGCCAATCCTGGCATTCTAAGTTCTAACCATTGGATTTGCATGCCCAGAAAGTTTTATATATATATAAAAAAAAACTTTGTGGGCATGACATATATATAAAAGACAATGAATTTGCACTTCAATGTGATGGTGACGATAGTGGATTTGCCAATTGTTCAGAATCCACTCTAGTAAGGGCAAGTCCAACGGGAGAGGCATCCCAGCAGGCAAAGGCAAATTTTGCCTCTTTTTGTTAAATTTGTCACTCTAACGGGGAGAGGCAAATGAAAAGGCAAAATGCCTCTTCCAATTTCGGGAGTCATTCCCACAGGTTTTGGCCAAAGAGCCAAATCAAAAAAGAGCCGTTGGGATTCAAGAAATTACCGTTGCATTGCAAAATATATTAAAATACAACAACAATCAACAATGAAAACCACAAAATCACAACTCATTCACAGATTATTCATCTAAAATGTACTCACTTGACTTCCAAGAATTTGTTTTACAAGAACCTGTTTATTTTTTTTGCTGCTCAGTACTGTGAGAGCGAGAAACAATCAGAGCTGGAGGAGGTGGGATTTCGATCACGTCAGGGTCCATGAACACTCTTTGTCTTTGGTTAGTGAGAAAATGAGGAAAAAAAAAGAAACGAAAGGGAATTTCAATTCAAGAAAAAGGAAAAGGAAAAAAGAGGTATTGAAAGAGAAGAAAGACTTGATATTCAAAGGGATGTGCTGGTGAGACTGACTTCATTGATGAAGATGATGAGGGAGGGAGGCACGGGTCTGGCAAGGGAGAGGGGCTGGAGAGGGAGGGGGCGGCGCATGAAATGTGAAGGTAGGTAGGGTTTGTGTGGGGTGGGGTGGGGGGTTTTATGTTAATAATTATTATTAATTATAATTAAATTTATTTCAGGTGTGGATGGGGTTAATTAATAATAATATTTAGCAAAAAAAAAGAGGTTAATTAATAATAATATTTAGCATAAAAAAATAAGAGGATAGTTAATAATAATATTTAGCATAAAAAAATAATTATGCAAAATTGATAAATTATGAATTTTTGAATCAATTAACTTAATTACATGTTTTAAATTTAATGTTAGATGTTTAAACTGTGTAAATTTTATGTTTAAAAATATTGTGCATTTATTCGTAAATAGATATTTTTAATTACAATTAAATTCATTTTAATTACACTATATACAAAATAATTAAATTTTATTTAAAATAAATTTCAAAAAATGGCTCTTAAAAATGGCTCTTACCATTGGAGACCACATTACCTCAAGAGCCATTTATACACTATTCAAAGAGTCATTTCTATCATTTGCCTCTTAAAAATGCCTCCTACCATTGGACTTGCTCTAATGCAGAGCATCTACAATGGTGCTTCGGACTTCATACATAAATCTTTTATCATTTATAATAATCGGCACATGATAGAGTTTAAATTGTGAACATATAGAAGGGGCGATTGCCCCCATACATTCATTAGATGAAAGCTTTTCATCATCCTTGATCTGGGAATTTCTATTACAAGGATGCTTTTATTCTTGATGAATGGAAAAAATACAGGTAAATTTCAAACTCTATGAATGAAAACTTACGCCGCCGGCTGTGCCCCGGTCCATGCACGAGGGTCATCTTCAACTTCATTTGTTCTAAGATTACGCCTTTCTTGCAAATAGGTTACCCCAGACCATATACCACGTATAAGCAAGATACTTACAAAAACCATGCTTCCAAGGGTGCAAACCACCTGCATTTTGAACATCATCGCAGAGAGGTGAATGACATGATATATAGCAACTATCCAGGCACTAATCCATCTTAAATTTTATCAAGTCCAATTCAATGATTCCAACCAGCTTGGTTGCATTTTGCAGAGACTACCGATACCGATTGTTTCGGGGAGGAAAGCAGGGGAGCAGCAGTCATCCTAGAGCATGGAAATGAATGCCCACAAGGCTCACAAATCAGCACTGATGTATCTATCACTTAATATTATGACACAGTTTACTTACAGAAAGTATTTGCATGTACATATGAGCTCTGGGCTGGAATGGCTACGTCTAACTGGCAATACTACTCAGCATTAACCCAGGCCATTAATCCTGGTACTTTGCTTGATTATTCATTGAGATTCATTTTAAAGCATAATTCAATAGTGATGGTAGAAACTCTTGGTTCCTTCACAGTTCAAACTTTAGAAACATCAAGCTTGGTTCAGATTAGTTCAAGAAGTTGCACCAACATAAGCAACTACATGCCAGAAGGGCGTGCATTATCAGGAAATAGAACATCAAACATCAATGGCGTGAGTGAGAGAAACACCGACAAGTATAAATATTGGGCAATTTCAACAATTCAACTAATCCATTTTCAATAATTCTGGGAATAAATATATCCGGGACATACACAGCTGCAAGAAGTTGCACCAACATGAGCAACTACATGCCAGAAGGGCGTGCATTATCAGGAAATAGAACATCAAACATCCAATGGCGTAGAGTGAGAGAAACACCGACAAGTATAAATATTGGGCAATTTCAACAATTCAACTAATCCATTTTCAATGATTCCGGGAATAAATATATCCAGGACATACACAGCCGCAAAGGACATGAACACTGAAGTAGCATAACAAACAATGGAGTCATTCTACTCAAAGCTCAAACTAGAAGACTGTTTATCATGATTATCCAAGGGATTATAACCTACATTATTAGGTGGATATGTGCCTGGCTGAGCATGATTCTGGCAACACTTGTGTCAATGACTTTGGCTATCTAACGCTGACAAAAACACAAAAGAAAGACAGCAAGCAAAAAAAACGACAGAATTGAGACCAAAAAGATTGTGCCCTAATTTATAATTTTATTACTAAATGTCTTTTCAGAGAGTCTGTCTCTTGAAGAGGTTTACAGCTACTTAAATAAATCCAAAAGTAAGCTAAGAAAACCAGGAAAAATAAAAATAAAAGAAAACCAATAAAAGTACTAAACAAGCTGGGTAAAATAAAATTACCGAGCAAAATATTTAATTTCTTAAACTAAATAGGAAAAAAATAAAATAACTAAGAAACCAAATGTTTTTTTTCTATAAACCTCGTGCATCACTATCTCTCCCTTTTGTTGTATTTCATAGGAGAGATGAAAATCCATGATCTGCCCCTTGTGATAGTTGAGCCAGTTAATCTAGGCATTTTACTCCATGAATGCTTGACTCCCTCTACCCAAATCCTAGAAGAAGAATACTCCTATGTCTTGTCATTATTCTAGATACTTTGGCATCTACTGAGTCCAAGGTATCCCTCCAAGTTTCCAACTCACATTCAACATATATTCAGTTTCATCATTGCACTTAAATCTCCATGTTAGATTCTACAAAACTTACACTGAACACACACCGGAGCAAATACTGAATAACGCAAGAAACTAATTGTAGATTCTGGCAGGACAACAAAAACAACTGAAGTTCACCATTATAATGCTTTCAATAAGCATTCGGTTGCTCAAAAGTTAATAATAAAGGAATGAAAATTAAAAAAATGGTAGTAGTAAATGATCTACAATGACTAGCATTACCTCAAGGAAAGCTTTCAGAACCCACAAAAACGCCAGCAATAAAACTCCATTCACCGAAAACTCCACCTAAACAACCCACAAAAGGCGCAAATTAATCCAATAATAATAAATAAACTCCCCTTCATTTTCATCAACTAATTCAAGAACAGGACCAGTTAACAGTAATTACCAGTTTAGTAGATATAGGAACAGGCAAAACCGATCGGGCGGCCTTTCTAGCACGTTTCGATACCTTCTTGAACACATTTGAAATAAACCTAACTAGCAGATCCAAACTCCTATCCTCCTCCTCTGCTTCATCATCATCACCGTCGTCCTCGTGACCATCGGCGAAATTAGAGTTGATCGACCTGCTCCAATTTCGAGGATCATCTAAGTTGGAGATTCTTCTAGAAGCTCGAAGAAGAGAATTAGGTGATTTGGAAGAGTGAAAATGGAGAAAGAGTTTTGGATGAGAAGGGAAAGTGCGATGGTTTTGGTGTGTTTTTGGAGAGAAAGGAGAGGAGGTGTGAGTGACAGTAAATGACATAGCTGTGAGTTAAGGATTAGACATATTTTTTGAGCTACAAGACATGGATGGATGTTTGAAAGAGGTGGTTGCAGAGACAGACAAGAAAGGTATCTGTGACTCTGAGTCCATGACGGCTCGGTCCAGAGGATCGAGATTACAGTTAAGTGACGGTAAAAGTGAGGGGTTGTTCCCGCAACTGCTCCTAATAGATGCCGCGTGGCATTTCCCTGTAATAATTGAGAATGAGGAGACTATAAACCTGAAGTTTGAAGGATTTATAATGTATTTATAGCTTATTAATCTTTTTTTTCATAGTGTATTTATTTGGTTGCTCTTCCCCCATAAAGATCTCATTGAGTTATGGGAGGATAAATGGGCCCGGGAAGTTACAAAGCCCATTATAAATAAAAAATGAACCTACGTTGTCCAAAATGAGCCCATGGTATGGTGCTCTTCCCCTTCAAAAATCTCATGGAATTAGAGTCTGTTTGGTTGTGCGATCTAACATGTTTTTGATCGAAATTTGAAAAAAAAATATATTTTAAATAAATATATTTTAGTGTTTTTAGATTTTGATGTGCTGATGTAAAAAATGATTTTTAAAAAATAAAAAAACATCATTTTGATACATTTCGGTACGAAAAGCACTTTCAAAGCTACCGCAACCGCATTCTCAAACAGGCCCTTATTGTGCCCATATACATTGAACGAGGTATTTTGGGAATTTTTAGGTTTGTTAAATTTAAGTTTGTCATTGAGAAAAATCTAGTTATATAAATAACATGGTTTTTAGAAGAAAAAAACAATTCATATGTTCTTTCGCTCGAACCAAAGTTTTTTTCTCTCTCATCACATCACAAACAACTCAACGTAAAAGCATCACAAAAACACCTCCATCAAAATTCAATATAAATGAATCTTCCATAACAAATCACACACAAAAAACAGATTTATAATCCATAAAGTCTCTAAAATTTAAGATATGAAAATAAAACAATCATAACTCATCAACATTATCATTTCCTATATACCTCAATATAAATTATTTTATTTACAAAATCAAAATTCAAATCACTTTTTAAATGACATTCACCTCACCTAAATCCAACTGATCATCCTATGAATATGTCATTATATGATTGTGAATTATTCAAATCTGGTTGAACAGCTCTAGAAAAACTCATCTTTGGTTATTCCTTAGCTTATTTGGCCCTGTGTCCTTAATTATTCTAGGCATGTAACATTAGATTTGATTCCAAGCTTTACAGTTCTGGAATCAACTTGTTGGGTCAAGATGGATTGGATAGCTATGTGTATAGATAGAAAAAACATTGTACAACCATCAATCTACATGAAGCATGTAAAGGACGACATAAGGATTTTTTTCAAACATTTTGAGTAACATATACAGTCATACAGTTAGCCTTTTCACACAACACCCCTGAAAAAAGGGTCACTGAGGAATGGACTAGAGAATGTTCCACCGCCGTTGGGGAAAAGTGTGAGGAAACAGATGAGACCAAGAACAAAGCCCCAAGCAAGTCTGTCATCTCCCAAAGGGGTGATCTCATCTTTAGCAGGTATTTCTTCTCCACCCCGGAAAAATGTTGCAAATAATCCCCAAGCCAAACAAAGGACACTGCCACTTAGACCTCCGATACCAAGTAAAAGGGATGTTCCAAAAGACAACAAAGTTGCTGTATTTCTCCCAAACATAGCTTGAGCTATGCGGCCTCCTTCAAGTCTTCCACAGGGCAACAAGTTCAAAGAAGTCACCACCATTCCTGCAGAAACATAAGGTTGCTATGACTTAGACAAACATAAAGTTCATTTTGTTTGTTTATTTTTCATTATTTAACTGTTATCTAACTGAAGGCTTCAGAAGAATGCGCCGTCTCCAGAAGCTTTACAGGGACCTGTCCAGATAGTATCACTATCTTCATGCCTATGCTCAACCTTTACAATGCTTATGCTCATACTTAATTTGCCGAAATGTGAGAGAACAGGCCAAATATCCATTTAGAATATACAAAAAAATCTAGATATAATTCAAGGAACTCACCTAAGAGTCCAGCAAAAGCAAGGGGATCCACAGGAACCCCCACACCCTGTACTGCATAAGGCAATACATTCCCGAGGTCATCCGAATAAGGTCCGATGACAAACTGGATGAAAGAAAGCAAAGGGTTGTTGTAGAAGAATTGCGGCCTTATATACCTGCAAGCAAATGGTTTATGTTATTCCAAACAAATCTGACATGGATGAAATTCATAGTTTGCGTTGACAGTGTATAACCATGGGAAACAAGCAACCTATCAAATCAGAGATTGGCGTACCAGCTAAATTCTCAATAGATTATCATCACCACATTAGGGTGATTTCATAATCAAATTTGAAGTGAAATTACAAAAACATAGTAAAAGGAGATGCAGGGTCATAAGAGAATATTTTGCAACTCTTTAGATTCAGCTGAAAGGACATTTTGCATGAGACATAATTCTTCAGTATTTTTTCTACAACTGAATACTTATTTCTCTGGTTCTCTCAGAAGGGAAATATAGAAAGCTTACAGTGCATTGTCACCGCCATTGAAACTACCATCAGTCATGAAAGCAGCAATCGCCAGCACTAGCGATGTCAAATATGCACTTGCTGTTCTTGCCACTGGAATATCAAAAAGGGCCTTCTTATTTGGAAGCAAGGATTCATAATTGTTCATCACTCCCAAGCATCCTGTCCAATTGGATGGAACAAGAAATGATGGGCTGAGTTTGACACCATAATGAGATGCTGTTACCCTTGTGACTATCTGCCAAAATAATGAAAATATCCATCATGCATCTGTTTACATTCAACAGAAAGTTGCAATTGAACAGAAGAAGACTACAGATTAGATGAAAACATACCTCCGAAACTCCCAAAATAGTGAGGAAGCCACCAAAAAGAGGAATAACATCAGCAATATAGTCATCAAAAGTTGCATTTGGCTTCAGGAAGAAGCCACTCATCAAAGCTACTGTCCCAAATGTGGCCACACATAACACTATAGCACTGATATAGCCCCATGGTGTGCTCAGCTTAATTGATTCGAATTGGAGGTCCATCTCTGTCTTGGGTTGCACCACACAAGCCTTGAAGAACAACGAATTGTAAGTATAAAGGAAGCTAGCAACTGCAACAAGGTTGATCTCTGAATGCTAGAGAAAACACTAATTTATAAACATTGTAGGCATATGAGTATTTTCAAAAGACATCCATGGAGCATGTTAGAGCCTGGAAATCACTTGATTATGGTGTAGGAAGGGGGATCAAGTAAGAAACCAACCTCACGAATCTTTACCACTGACTGGATTCAGTGGAAGATCCTGGACCACTAACGTAATGCCTTTAGCAATACGTCTCAGACTACTTCGGCAATGTCCTGCGCAGTCTGTTGGTTCATGGTTGGTTGATGCTCGTATCTAACCATCAAAATAAAGCCTGGGGCTAGGGTCATGAAATCGAAATACATCCCTAACAAAGTCGTGGCATGCTTGATTTTCTATTGTTTAGATGAGCTAAAGAGTCAAGATGAACCAGCAAATTGCTGAACTAAGCAATTACTTTTTTCTAAATAATAGACATTAGTACATCATTAAGTCAAGCATAGCTTCGGTGAAGACTATAACATTGCTTAAGCGTTCCAAAAAAAGGGCCTAATGAAATCACTCATGCACTATTCATTAAACTCAACTGAAGACATACCAGTGCTGGAATTAAACTCATTTATCAGTACCTGTTTTGTAATGTCATCGTTCTTTTCTTCCATGAACCACACAACTACCTCCCTCCCTGCTGCTTCAGATAGCTTTTTCTCCAGTTTAGGAATGACCTCTTCAATAGGTTTCCTCAAATTCCCAATAAATACGCCCCCATCACCAAATCTTCGAACATCAGTTGCAAAAAAGGTGTCAAACCCGAAACAGCTCTTCAACTGCCATGTAAATGTCAACAGAATAAATGCATGTTAGAGAAACATTGACATGTTTAATAAGAAGCCTCCTGATCGATTATCAAACTTTTCAAGAAGTATTGAAGTTGGAAGCTATTATCTCGTCTATCGTCTTGCTTTTTGACACCAATACAAATTTTAAGGTCAATTTGAACTATGTAATTTGATACAATCTAACTGATCAGCACAATTATATGTCAGCAGTAGCAACTCCTATTGGTGGTAAGATTAGTTCTAATCACTTCAATAACTTAAAAGTGTTTTATCAATTACAATCACGTTGTGTGGATTGAGGACAGAAATTTGTCCAAATACCTACTACTTAAACAATCAAAGTTAGAACCTAAAGACAGTACCACCACTGAGATCAACAATAAATAAACAGAATTACCTTATTAAGATCAAGAGCCCTAAACACCTCCTCAGCCTTCTCCAGCCTCTCTTTTTCCCTAGTCAAACGGTCACGGACCAGTCTATTAACCAACCCCACAATTGGGTTATCACTGCTTTCCCTATCAAGTTCCTTAAGCTTTCTATCAGCCCTTTTCTTCTCCAGCTTTATCGCTGCCTCTATGGAAGGATTGCCCATGAACTTCTTGAACTCTTCATCCGTCTTCCAGTCCACCTCTTGTTGCTTCTCTCTATCCTTATTTAATCGATCACTTTCTTTACTCAAATCCACTTCTGGACTCTCTTTTGTTTCACTTTCCGTCTTGTCAGTAATCACTGCGACTGAAGATGAAGAAGTCTGCTCACTTTCTTCCTCATCTTTAGCAGAGGACTTGACAGGCTTCAAGTGATATTCTTTTGTAACAAGAGAAAACGAGAGGTGGGTTCCTCGTCCAAATGAGTGTCTTTTACGAAACGAATGCCTTATGGCTTCAGATTCTAGCTCATTTCTGATGGCAAGTTTAAGGGGTTCTCTTGGTTTGTTTTTAGAGCACAGAGAAAAGCAAAGGTACGTGTTTTGGGCAGGACGGTTCGTGGTTAAAGAACACGAGATGCCGCTGCACCGGTTTCTTCTAATGTTCTTCTTTTTGATAGTGCATGGGGATAGAGAAAAATGTGAAGAGGTGGAGAGGGTTGCCATCGGTGAAGTTGAAATCAAAAGAAATCATGGTGTGGAAATTTAAAAGGATGGGAGCTTTCTGAATGGAGGGAGAAGGGGGGGGAACTATAATAGTCTAGAAGGTTGGTGAAGTTTAACAGGTGGACAGAGCATTGAAGATGGTGACAGAATTTTCTGACCCCGCAGAAAAATCCATAGAAAGATTTTGTGTGGTTGATGAGTTGGAACTTTATTTATTATACGACGGAATTACAGTGTTTTTTTTATTAAAAAAATAAATTGATGGAGATTGTTTTTAAAATGTTTTTTTTAAAATATATTAAAATAATATTTTTTTTATTTTTTAAAAGTTATATCATTACATCAAAATAAATTAATAATATTAAAATAAATTAATTTAAAAATAATTAAACCTTTTCAAAAACTTTTTTTTATTCCAAACAACCCCGATATCTAGTCTAGCAAATACTTGTTTCTCCGAAAAAAATCAATTAAATGTGGCATTTTGCCAGAGCAGCTTACGACGCTGTTGCGATACTTTGTAATATTATTTTTGATAGTGTTTAAAAATAATTTAAAAATATTAAAAAAATAATAATTTAAAATAAAAAATAAAAAATTAATCTTTTTTTAAAATACTTTTAAAATATAACACCAGCAAATGAGAAAGTAGGATGATAAAAATGCACATGTATCATAAACTTTAAATCTGCACCCATCTTACCCTTCTTTAACTTTAATCCTCTATATTTTAATTTTATAATTTCTTAGTAATTTAATCTTAAGTTTTGCATTAAAAAGGGAAAATGAAAAAAAGAAAAGGGATGAAAATAAAACAATAGATACATAATGAGTCCATAATGCGCTAGATCTGTTTGTACAATGAATGTGCTATAGAAAAAACACTATATGGCTTAGGACTGTTTGGTATTCCGGTAGTTGCAGTTTATAATTAAAATTAAAGTATTTGATTAAAATTATAATTGAGTTTGAGGTTTAATAAAAAGTAATTTCATGTGTTTAGTTATCATGTTTTTCATATTGTTATCAACTTGTTAAATTATTTTAAAACACGCGCGCGCGCGCGCGCATATATATATATATATTGTTTTTTAAATATTTTAGATTTAATAATCATAATAATAAAATTCAAATAATAATTCAAGTAAATTAGACACTTGTTTTTATTCTCCCGTCAAACTACTTATAATTTCATCACAAACTAAATCGATGCGTGAAGGCCTCCGCAATCCTTTGTTATTTGATCGAGGAATAACATCTGGTAAAATATAATCAGGAACAATATTTGTGACCCATAGTAAGTTTCAGGATCTCTATCTACATGCTGTAGAGATATAATTTCAATGTCAAATCCAGTAGCAATTTTTTGATCCATAATCAATGGAAAAGCAACATGTTGTGGAGTGAAACGAAGTCGCGCATCTTACCTTTTCATCAAGACTGAGCTCTATTTACATATATTTTTTAATTTTTTTAAATATGATTTTTATATTTTTAAAAAAATCATATTAGGTATGACCCAACTAAATGAGTTGGTCCAGTTAAGTTGGCTAAAAGACCCAACTCTGCTAGACTTGGGTTGGCCGAGAGCATGTCCAAACTAGGAGGTAAGAAAAAGTGAAATAGTACGTTACACTATTCATGTCTTGCATGAATAGTGCAAAATGAACTAATTCACTCATGCATTGTTCACGTAACACGTGAACAGTAACGGAGTGGTCGACCGACAATGACGAGAAGCTCACCTGAAGATGTCATCGAGTAAAGAAGGGCGAGGTGTTTCTTCTTATGGTGGTGTCGTCATAAATGGTGGCCTGTGGTGGCCGGGAGAAACGTTGTTGGAAGGTTGTTGTTGTTGTTGTTGCTTGATGTCGGAGCTATGAGAAAAGACAGGACTAATGCGAGGTGCTGCCGGTGAAGAGAAGAGGTTGTCGATGTCAAGGGAGGAGCTGTTGGTGCTCGTGCAGTGACTGCTATTGCTGGAGGAGAGAGAGGGTTGCATCCATGACTGTTTTTGAGAGAGAAACCTGCGACCAAGATAGAAGGGAGCTAATGGTGGTCTTATCGACGCCAAGGGTGGCAGGGTGGGCGATGATTATACTATAATTTTTTTCTGTTGTATCATACCATGGTATTAAGGGGTATTTTTATTTTTTTTTTAATTTCTGTGCACAATATAATAGCCATAATACCCTCAAATAAGATAAAAACAAATAATTGTCATTGGAGGGTGTCACGATAAATTCACATTTTCAGTGCACAGTAAATATAATCTTTGTAGCCTCAAATAAGACAAAATGGAAGAGTTACCTGCGAAGTGTTTCAAATATTTCATGTTTAACTATACATGCATAAGAGAGAGTTTCACTCTCATTTTACACCACAAAAACTAAACTTATTATGTTTTTTTTTAATGCAAGTTGCGTTCAATGCAAATAAAATAACAATAAAAATTAAAAATATAAACTAAGAGTAAAGGTATATAGATACAAATAAAAAATTAAGAACTATCTTAGAAAGATCGAAAAAATCAAGGGATCAAAACTACACCAAATATTAAAAAAGAATAAAAACTAAAATACAATATAAAAAATTATATATATTAAAACTAGACAAAAAAAAATTTGAACCATTAAAGGAACACATGAAATGACAACAACACATGTAATAAACATGAGTTCTATTATAAAAAATTATTTAAAAAAAAAGGTGAAACTGTTCATAAAAATGGTGAATGCCTTTCATAGTATTTCATTAAGTCTTTCCTTACTTTTCATTTCCTAAATTTTATGTTTGGAAGACAACGAAAACATGTTTTGAATCGTGAACATGCAAAAGAATATGATAATAATAAAATATTAAAAACAATGAAAACATAACTTATGAAAAAAATAAATTTATCATAGATAGCAATTGTTACCTATAATAATTATTATTTTTAAATCATTTTGATGTGCTGATGTCAAAAATGATTTTTAAAAAATAATAAAAAATATTATTTTAATGTATTTCTAAATGAAAAACACTTTCAAAAGCAACCACAGCCGCCCTCCCAAACAGGCCCTAAGTTAATGATTGTTTTGGTACGATAAAACTCAACCTTATTTATTCTGAAATAATTTTTAGTTTGAATTAAAAAAAATATTATTTAGTAACATATATAATTATTAAATATAAATATAATTTTTTCAGTTTTGGTTTATTAGAGATGTGATAACTGATAACGATTATGTTTTAAAGAATTTCTCGCTAGAAAATACATCAAAATAATATATATTTTTATTTTTTAAAAAATATTTTTGATATAAGCATATAAAAATAATTTTTTAAATATTTAGAAAAGGTAATTTCGTGTAAAATTAAAAATAAGATTTGTACCATGGTATAACGTGAGAAATCAATAATGTGTACCATGGTACACTACGTTTCAAAAGTGATTTTGAATTTTTTTTTTTGAATTTTAATTTTAAATTATATTTTTTGATCTTTTTAGATTGTTTTCATGTGCTAGTATAAAAGATAATTGTTAAAATAAAAAAAAAATATTTTAATATATTTTTAAATCAAAATTATTTTTAAAAGTAATCTCAATATATCAACACCTATCGTACCCGCATTGTACAGGAGTCGAGTCCTTCCATATATATACATTTATGATTTTCGTAATTGCTGGAGCATTTAGAAAATAAATAAATTATACTAAAACTAATTAATCTTTACTGAATAACCATATATAGTTACATATTTTAGTTTTTTTACCAATTGAGTCCCTATTCCTTTTCTCAACCGGGACTCCGACATATTCATCGTTTGTTGTTTGGTTTGGCTTTGTTTCTTTCTACTTATTTACTTTCCAGGCCAGGCCAAGCCAAGCCAAACTAATACAAAACCAAACCACCGAGTGTGCGCCTTCTCACTATGTATCTCTGTACCAGACAACACAAAATCATCTCTTTAAATTGAAGGCACTAAACTCCCCCCCCTATACATGCACTTAAACCCTCCATTCTTGAATTTAACGACGCCAAAACTTAGTGTTTATTTTGTTGGTATGGTTTCACTCTCCACTGCTTAAACTTGAATTGATTGTCTTGAATTCTCGAAAGAATAATAAAATTAGGGTTATTTATGATTCTTTGCTGTGCAGGAGTTGTATTACTCTCTGATTAATTAGAATTCGAGTTGTGGGTTCATGTGATTGTAGTAAATTTTGTTTATATGGTTTTTTAGGTTATGAATGCCGAGGGTCGGTGAATTAAAGGTTTGGACTTTTTTTAAAATAAAATTTGGAGGTTTAAGAATCTTATTTGGAGGATATGAGGAAAAACCCAGTTCGTTTAAAATTGATTTGTGGCATTGGTGAAGTATTTTTTTTTGGGTACTTTTTTCTTCCGTTTTTGTCAATGAATTTTGATAAGCAGCAATAGAACTCCAGGAAATGGCAACAAGGGGATGTTAATTTTTGTAGGAAAGCAATTTATTTAAGCCCACAAATTAGTTGCTTTGAGAAAGTGAGAAAAAAATGCTGTGAGGTGTAAGACTTTTTTGATGCACCTCTATGGAGTCTGTAGGTAAGTTCTGCTGCTTGTGTTTTGAGATTTTAAGGGTAAAAGTATTGAATTGTGACATTCTTTAAGAATGGGATCATCACATTGCTATTTAAGGCATAGTCTTTTTAAAATTTAGATAAGGGATATTGTTGATCAATTGATCGATAGCAATTAAGTTCCCAAATTTGCACATTTGATGCGAGAAAGAATTCAAATAATATTGAGGTTGATCTTAAGATTTAATTATACGCCCCTGCTTTCCATTTCTGGAAATGCTGTTGCTATATTAGTTAAAAATGTTACCACATCAATTAACTAATGCAGCATAAAGCTGTTGGTTACTGAATTTGCTTTCTCACACGTGGTTGTTTTTTAGATGTTTGCTACATTTGGGACTTGCTGGTATCTGTTTGCAATTTTAAGGAATACCCCCATCAGAATTTCATGGTTTTACTGCCTCTAAGGAGAACTCATTGTTTTCAAGGAGACTTTGTCTTTCCTATCACTGATAATGGTTTCGTGGATTGCTTTATTTGTCTTTATACTGGTCAAGTAACACTGGTTTTGGTTTCTAGAAACACATGAGATGGAGGGAAACTTGGGTTGAAACAATGTTTTTGATGACACTGATTTTATTAGTTCTTTGACTGTATCGTGATTTGTGATTATTTTGTTTTTCTTTAAAAAAATCATGATATCATGGCTTTGGTTGCCAAGTGATAGCCTTCTATTTGACTGCGTAGATATTTGTCTCTTCTGTTAAGGGTGAGTTGTTTTCTGCAAATATAATGAATTTCCCAATAATGTAATACCGTAATGAGAAGCTTAGAAAAAGTTGGCAAGGCAGATGATTTCAAGAGCGTATATAGGGAACTGATGCAACTCAAAGAGTCCATTATAAACACATCACAGCTCCTCAACTTTTCTACTGTACTTTGCAAACAAAACCATATTGATGCTCCCCTTGCCTTAAATTTTTTTACTGAGATGGACTATCTTTCATGAACATGTCGAGGAGACCCTCCATGGTGGTCTGAATGCATGTTTGCTTGTAGCCTCTCCAGGTTAATGTATCAACCTAAACAATAAAGCTCTAGGAAGAAATAGAAGGCAAACAATACAAAGTTTATCGATGTAGGTCTTCTCAGAGGTTTAATTGAAAACAAATTTTCATCTGAATAACCTGGTTAGTTTCATTTTATTAATAGGCATCGCGTAATGGGGTGCATGGCTCATTGAAACTGACAAAAATATACTGTCAAGTTATGAGCAGAAAGCTCAGCTTTTATCGGTGATCCCTTGATTTTTGTCTTATTCAATTTCCTGAAAGTACACCAATTTCTTTCCAGAAGTGGAAAATGGTTTTAAAGGGAAAATGGTCTTCATGTCTAAATTATGTGGATGTGAATTTTTTTTGATAGCCTACATTGTATGCTACAAGCACAAGTTCAATATCTGCTGTCTTCCTTTCCATGACTAAATGTTTTTTGATATGCTATTTTGTAGCAATAGTTCATCTGTTTGAATAGAATATTTTTTGTTCTACCAACCATAAAAAAATCAATTGTGTTGCTATCAGTGTTGTTGAACTTGTTTGATCTTTCAACATGTGCTTCTTGATATGTTATATACAGTGGTTTCTGTTGTTGCCATATTGGAAAATACTAATGTGATGGTAATTTTTGCTGGTTTAGTCCTTGTCCGATACACGCTGCATCCATAAATGGCCAACAACCCTCATTTCTCTGGAATGCAGGTAATGTTAAAAAAAAAAAAAATTATGCGCTTTGCATTCCTTTCTGATACTCAAATCTTGACTACTTGCTACTTTTTGGGCATTCATACAGCAAGAGACCTTGAATTTTTTAGCATGCCTCCATTTTCTTTTTTTATTTTATGTGATGGATTGTTTACCACTGTTTTCCAATCTGTGATTATTCACCAAAAGCATTCTCTTAACTAAGTATTTTTGAAAGTAACATATGCCATGTCATAATTCAGATTTTTCATTGCATATCAATCTATCGTGCATTAGTTAAAAAGACACAGAGAAAAGAAATGTAAGATGACAGTAATGTTTAGCATGTTGAATGTTAAAAAGTAATGGTTAAATTTACATGTCTTGAAATGTGCACAAGTGCAGCCACTCTCTTGTTTGAGATGGTGCTGTCTATGCTCAGAATTTTTTCCTTTCATTTAATTTCTCTTTCCTAGACCCATTGCTAAAAGATTAAGCACCCAACAAGTGTACATGAGTTCTTCTGCACGGCATCTCAAGGTTGATATGTTTAATGCTCATGCCAATTTAAGGTTTTGCTTATGTTTTGCATGGAGGCTTGCATCACTTACTCAAATGTCTTAAAATTCCTGATGGCTAATGGTTGATATTTAACTAGTCATAATTAATGCTATTATATAAAGTGTTTTGACTTATTTATGTCTTAAAAAAGTAAGTATTCAGGACCCACAGTGCTACTTTATGTGTTTAGACATGACATTTATTGCTATTTTTTATTTATTTGACATGTAGTCACATAGGATTGAGTAACTTGAAAGATGCCACCCCTTTCTGAGCTTCAGGACCATCATGTTGCCGTGCAATAATTTTTTTGCTGCACTTGTCATCCACATGCTAAAACATTAGAGAAATCTATGTTGTGCTAAAGAATTGTAACAAAATTATATGTTATGGTAAAAAAATAAATGCCAGTGATTTTGTTCTTATCTAATGAAATAATTTATTCCATACAAAAGAAAAAAAAGGGTTGGTGGATACTAGATAAACAATAATATCCTAATTCCTTTTCTCTCTATTACATCCATTATTGAGATATGTTCAAGGTTCTGTATCTTGTAGTTCATTCCATTTGCCTTGAAGCTTGAGGCTATGTTACTAGAAGACAAAAACAGAAAACTCTTGAATTTGCCACTTGTTATTCAAACTGGTTTTGCTGGCAATTTCCCTTTATCCTTTCCTAATTGTGCTTTTTATTATTATTTAAAAGCCTCTCCAGCCTCCTCTGGTTAGCCCCATGGATCATCCTCGAAATTTTGTTCCGCCACCACCAATGCCTGTTCAAGTAATGTTTCTGACCTGTTAAAATTTACAGATCATCTATTCCAATTACTTCAAATAGATCTGGAGAAATCTTTTTCAATCAATTGTTGCTGCAGTTCCGACCGGTTGGTCCAGGGCAGCCACCACAGCAATTCATTCCTGTGAATTCTCCACACTTTCAGCCTGTAGGCCGAGGTGTCACAGTGATGAATCAAGGATTGCCTCCTCAACCCCCACAACCTCAATTTCCTCACCCAATGCAGCAGTTATCAGCTAGACCTAACCAGCCAGGCCTTGGTCCACCACCACCTCAGGCAATTCCATTACCAAATGCTCAGCAAAACAGGCATGTCATGTCTGGATCTCCACTGCCTCCACCTAGTGTTCAAACTCCAAACAGCTACATGCCAGGTTTAGGTGGCCCAGGAGTGCCTCTATCTTCATCGTATACTGTAAGATACTTGGAGTTTCCTCATAATTGATTTTTATGAGTTTGATTGATATCAAGTATTTAATATACAGAATCTGATTTTTGCAGTTTGCACCGTCTTCATATGGTCAACCACCCTGTAAACTTTAATGCTGTAACTCAATTTCAGCCTATGACTCAAATGCATGCACAGCCTATTCCCACTGGAGGACAGCCTGTGTCATCCATGAACCAGAACTCTGCACCAGCTACGCCTATACAGCGCAATGGTGAACAATCTTCAGTTACCACTACGAATGTTCTGGTTGGAAGAACCCTCTCATTTTTCATTTTTTTTTGTTCTCCACATTACCTTTTCTCCTTTGCATTCTTAACAATTCTTTATATCTTATCCTGGTGTTGGCACTTTCCAGACAACAAGTATCCAGCCTAAGCCGATTGAAGAAGCCTTGACAGAGTGGAAAGAACATACATCTGCTAATGGAAGGAGGTATGTAGTTCCTAGTGGTGCTGGTGATTGTAGGTGCATACAATGCTGTCAGATTAGTTTATTGGGTTTTATTTGGTTTTGGTACAAGTGGGCAGGGAGTGGTCTACCCTGACTTGAATCACTTCTTGTGATAATGCATTGCTGTTAACAATTCATTTTGATGTTGTATCTACATATTTGTTTATTTTATTGCTCTTTCCCTTGTATCCAGATTTTATTACAATAAGAGGACAAGGCAATCAAGTTGGGAGAAGCCTTTTGAGTTATTGACGCCAATTGAGGTGAGTTCAAGTTGCTGCTGTTATTTAGCATGTTGATTCATTCATAATTTGTAGCTTTATAGCTTTAATTTTTTGTGGAACTGTGTGCATATTCATCCCTTCATGTCATAGCACAGTTTTATTGGGCTTTAATACGACGGTTACTTGTTATATGGATTTCTTCCCCAATTGGAAGCTGGTCATTTGGTACATTTTATAAAAGTTTGGTAAATGAAACTTGCAACGCTAGCTTGCCATTAAGGTTGGTTTTTTTTTCTCATGCAGGCAACCATTACTTTTGACTTTTTGTAAGTGATGTTTTGTTTTATAAAATTGTTAAACCTGGTCCAAAAAGATACGGTCCCATGAATTGACAATCGCTAATAGTGTTTTGAACATTCTGACCATCACACAGCCTAATCTTTTTAGTGATAGGAGGAAACTTTGCTTCTTCTTCTCCTATTTCTTTTATTCTTCCATCTTCACCATTTCTTTATCATTTGTTTTTGCTCAACATAATCATTTGTCTAGACATTTGAAAGAAAAAGGAAAGGTACTTCCTCTATCTTTTGTCCAAATGTTTTTTCAAGTAAATGTCTCTCTCTCTCTCTCTAACTCCTGCTCTGCTTGCTTGCCCAGTTTCTCCTTTTGATTTAGATTGTGCTTGCAAAATGACTTTGCTTTTTGAATGTTTTTCTTGTACTAATTGGCAATGCCTGATACTTAGGCTCTCAGTATATCACATGGCTGAGTATGATGTTTTTGAGTAGCTCAATAAATATTCTTTGGAAAAATTGTTATTTTAATGTGGTTGTGATACATTCGAAGATGCTTATATACTCTTACATGCTTCCCCACTATTTCTTGTCCAATTCCCACACGTGCTTTCAAGGTATTCTTGTGATCAGTATTTCCATGGTATCATGAAAAGTTCTCCTTGTTATCTGTTCTCATTAGGTTGAATGGTATATGAACTCCCTTTTGATTTTTTGTTATATGAAAAAATACCTTGTTATGACTCCCATAGCTTTAAAGCTGCTGACAGGTACGAGCTGTGCTACTCTATGAGAGGTAGGATATGCTGTGCGTCTTTGCTGCTTGCACTACCTACTTTATAGCTTGAATGGTAGTAATTCCTGTCATTCGTGTTATTTACCGATTGTTATGGATTTATTTGAGTGAAACTGTTGCGTTACTTGGTTAGTATGCACTAACAAGGAAACTTCTTAACATGTTTGACCATAAGAAAAACATCCTTACTAGGCCTTCAATGTGTACCCGATACCTGAACTCCCATACTATGCCTTAAATGTCTTTTTTATTCTGTGCCCCTAGAAAGAAATCATTATTCCTCTTATTTTGTGAAATCAATTGCAAAAGAAGGAAATAAAGATTGTTTTTTTATTAGATTACTTGACCATGGATGCTTTTTATGATGGGTTCTTAGACTTCTTGTAATGTATGATACCATTGGTTTTTTTTTATTCCTTTTTAGTTTTTGCATACATGTTCATTATTCATGAAAGAAGCATGTTGGTGAAGTGAATATAGCTCAGTGAAAACAAAGCATTTTGTGGGATAATGAGAAAGTGAGAGGTGCTTGAAGTGGGATTGAAGCTTGGGTATCACTGAAAGTACTTATCCCCCTCCATACAGTTCCATCCTTTATTTTGGGAAGAGGGTTTTAAGCATTTTATTGTTATCAAATTCTATATAAGAATTATTGAATTCTGTAAATGCTTTCTGAATAGATTAAATCTAAATTAAATTTTCTCTGGGACTAAGCTTTTTGTTTAGTAAGTTTTCTTATTTGAGTTCTACATCTATTTATCATTTCAAAGTAGTACTTATCAGATGGTGTTCTCTTTATTCATTGATTTATTTATTTTACCAATATAGAGGGCAGATGCATCAACCGACTGGAAGGAGTTTACGAGTCCTGATGGACGAAAGTGTGTAAATTGATCTTCTTTCCTTGAAGCTATTTACTCATAATCTTTATATGCAGATTATCTTTTCAGTAAAGCGAGTAAGCAACTAAGCTATTTTTATGTTTTGGGTGCTGTTCTGTTCATGAATCCTCTAGATATTACTACAATAAAGTTACCAAGCAGTCAAAATGGGAAATCCCTGAAGATTTGAAGGTTTGCCTGCACCAACCTCTTTTTTCTTTTTTCTTTTTTCCTTTTTTTTTAAAATTTTATCTTTTCTTAAAAGAAAAACTTGCATATTTATCCCACTATTGCTTTTAAAATACTTGCTTCCAGTTGGCCCGTGCACGAGCAGAAAATACATCAACCATGGAAAAACTATCAGAAGTCCTTACAAATTCTCATGCCACTACTTGTGTTCCTCCATCCGCGGATAAGACACCATCAATTGCGGATGCTTCTACAGCTCAAGGTGCACCATTGAGTCCGGTTCTTGTTATACCTGTTGCTGCTGCTGGTAATGCCCAAATGCAGTTAGCTTCTGAATCATCAAACTTACCTGTCATGTCCTCTTCCAAGACGACCAATGCAGAGGAAGTTCAGACAATTGAAATTCCTGTTGCTGATGTTCCAAAAAGTGGTGAAGTCACTGCCACAGCGGTGAACACCATAACTGCACCAATGTATTGTATTCTTTACCTATTTCATAAGAAACAGAGTAGAACGTATCTTAGGTGAACTTATTTGTTAATTTTTTTTATAGGAACAACTTTTCAGATCAAGATAAACCTAGTTCAGAAGATGCAACTCCTGCACAAGACAAGGAGGTAGCTGTCTGTCACCATTAAGATTATCAGTCTGGAAACATACTTGACTTGCTTAACTAGCTACTTGATGTGGTTTATTCCTTCCAGGAAGCTGAAAAGGAGGTGGTCATAGATGAAAAGGTTAACAATGTTCCATTGGAAGAGAAAGCAGTTAATCATGAGCCCTTACTTTATGCTGATAAGCTGGTATGTATTTTATAGACTCAAGTTTCTCTTATTGCGCCTTCTCTGTTATCAACATCTTGACTGTAAATTTATCCACCACCCCCTTCTAGGAAGCAAAAAATTTATTTAAAGCACTTCTGGAGTCTGCAAATGTTGGGTCTGAATGGACCTGGGACCAGGTAATTCAGTACATTGTATGTATGTCTCTGTCTCCTGCATTTGGAAGTTCCTGACTTGGCTGCTGATTATATCAGGCCATGAGAGTAATAATTAATGATAAAAGATATGGTGCATTAAAAACACTTGGAGAGAGAAAGCAAGCATTTAATGAGGTAATTACTTACAGTTGATGTTCTTTAAGTTTTAACCCAACATTTTATTCGTCCTAAAAAAATAAATTCAGTACTTTGTTTGATGATTTCTGGAACCAGTGTCTAGCTGTTTATCATACGTGCATTAAAAATGTCATCTATCATGATATTAACCTTTTGTTTCAGTTCTTGGGTCAAAAGAGAAAACAGGAAGCTGATGAAAGGAGGATTAAACAGAAAAGAGCACGGGAAGAATTCAAGAAGATGCTAGAAGTAAATTTTTTGAATTTCTTTCTTTAATTATGTCTGTAAAGATGTATGTGATATTTCTATAAGAATTTTGTTTTCTTTTGTTTTGACATGAATTCTTTGCAGGAGTCCAAGGAGCTGACAGCATCAACTAGATTGAGGTTTGCATTTTCTTATGTCATTTTAATTTTTCATTCTAATTCATTTGCTACTTGCTACTTACAGAATGGTTGTTTTCTTAATAATAATTTCTAGTTTTTTACTGGAATGCTTAAAATATTGCTCAGCAAAGTGGTGGCTTTGTTTGAAAACGATGAGCGGTTTAAAGCTGTTGAGCGGGAAAGAGACCGTAGGGATCTGATTGAAACCTACTTACAGGGACTTGAAGAAAAGGTATACTTTGCTAGCTTCATTTTTGTATCCTCTATTTATAACATCCATCCTAATAATCTAGTACCCTATTAGTAGTATACATTTGTTGATGCTGTGTGATTCACTGTTTAATCATCTGAGATGGCTTTGCATGAACAACAAGAGCAATAGAATCTAGAGGACATGACCTAATGTCCAGAGAGATATCACTGTATTATTTTTATACCCAGTTGCCAATACATTTAGACAATGCTCTTATATATGCACTTTGGAGTTTGTTATTATATAAATATTATGGTCACAGCAGCCTTTATATTCTGCTGCATACTTGTTCCTGTTTCAAGTCTAATAACTGACGGTAGCAATATATAAAGTCGTGATTTGAAGCTTTAATTGGGATTTTGACTAGGAACGAGCAAAGGCACAGGAGGAGCGCAAGAGGAACATTATGGAATATAGGCAGTTTCTGGAATCATGCGAATTCATTAAGGCACTCTTTTCGCAAAGCTGATTGTTTTTCAGGTTTCCTTTGGCAATGCATCTTCTTATTTATCCATCATTTCCCTCTGCAGGCAAGCACCCAGTGGCGAAAAGTACAAGATCGGCTAGAATCTGATGAAAGATGTTCATGTCTTGAAAAAATTGATCGCATAGAAATTTTTCAGGTAATCATCTTTATTTAGAAGTGACATTTCTACAAGTATTTGGAACTAATTTTCAGGTAAACGGTGTCTCAGGATTATTTACATGATTTGGAGAAGGAAGAAGAGGAGCAAAGGAAGATACATAAGGTGCTATTATCTGTTAGCCTTTGTGATGACAAAGCATTTTAATTTGTTTTATATGATATTCTTATCCCAATATTGATGAAAATAGGAAGAACTGAGAAAGGCTGAGCGTAAAAATCGTGATGAGTTCCGCAAGTTACTTGAAGAACATGTTGCTGCAGGCACTCTTACTGCCAAAACTAATTGGCGTGATTATCACCTGAAGGTTATTAACCCACTTGGTTTTGTTTTGATTAGCATCTCTCTGTGTGTGTGCGTGTCTCTTTTTATTTCCAGGAATTGTATATTTGGTTTTGTTTCGCAGAGCTGTTTGTTTCATGTTGGGGGATGTATTTTTCATATTTTTACTTCAATCTGTCATTCAGGTTAAAGATTTACCTGCACATGTGGCTGTTGCTTCAAACAACTCTGGTTCAAGTCCAAAAGATTTGTTTGAAGATGTCGCTGAAGAGCTACAGAAACAGGTAATTATACTGTATGTTTAGGTATCATGATGATTGGCTTTTTCATCAACGAAAACATATTGACTTCGGAAAAATATGCATGTTGAATTGTGCAAAATATACTTTTATGAGCTTTAGATCACATGGAATATGTTTAATTTTGTTTTATTCTTGATGTTTCAGCATTTTCTTTGTTAGATCTACTATAATCTTCAGAAATAACTTCAGTCTCCACAAATGTAGTTTATTAGTTTATATAGCCAATTAGTTTTTTGAAACTAAATAATGTAGTATTGAGATATTTTTCCTTCGATGAAGTTGGGCCCATAGAATTTGGGTTTAAATGAAAGAGACAAGCAGCTTCTTTGCAGTGAAAATCCAGATTGTCTAGTTATCTGATTTACATGATTACTATACTGTTTTTGGGAAGGTCACAGATTGATTTAAATCCCAACAATTATTGATTGGAAAATCGAGTTTCTTTGACTTGATGTTCCAGTGCTCACAAATTTGCATTCCTGTTTGTTTTTACAGTATCATGAGGACAAAACTCGGATAAAGGATGTTGTAAAGTTGAAAAAGGTATAACCTGGAGATTGCATCTTCTTTTCACTTATCATTTTCTCTTAGATATCTAATGTACTTGTAACTTTCAGGTTCCTTTGGCATCAACCTGGACACTTGAAGATTTGAAGGTTGCTATTCTAGAGGATGTTGGCTCTCCTCCTATATCAGATGTGAACCTTAAGGTGCTGTATGTTCTCATAATAGTTAATGCTTGCTTTCTTAAGGTGACTTGGCATGCTTGTCTTTTACAATGTCATTTTCTTCATGTTTCATTGGGTTACATGTTCCTTTTGAGTTTCTTCTATTATTTGTAATCAGAATTTCTGGTGAAGACAAAAAAAGTAAAGAAAGAAGAAAAAGAAAAGGAAAAAAAAAGGAAAGGATAGAAAGGAAAGGAAAAAGAAAGAAATTGTTAGAAATTAGAATTTCGCTTGGTTGTGTATCGTCCTTGTTTGATGTCACTGGACTATGCTCAGCTTTGCTTGGCAACTGTTTGAATGTGATCAATTGGACCAACAATGAGTGTCATTTCTTAAGAAATTGCTCAAAATGTGGTATTACCCCAATTCAAAGGTGAATGATATCTATATCTGGAAACTGGGAACTACACTATGGTGTACCTGATTATATATTTGGGGAATTGTTTTTCTCATTTGCCTTTTGTGCTGTGTTTTTTTTTGGTGGGGGGCTAGCTAGGCAAGCTTATAGTCATTCATTGTGTGCTACAATAATCTGATGCTTGCTTTACACCTCTTTGCAGATGGTATTTGATGAATTGCTGGAAAGAGCCAGGGAAAAGGAGGAGAAAGAGGCCAGGAAGCGTAAACGTCTTGAGGATGATTTTCTCATTCTACTACAGTCTATCAAGGTTTGCATTGCTCTCTAAATTAACTTTCTTTGTATTGGATGGTCAGTTAAGGGCATTTTCATGCCATCATCCATCTGATCCTCTGCTTTGTTTCAGGATATAACTGCATCTTCTGAGTGGGAGAGCTGCAAGGAAATCTTTGATGGTAGCCGAGAATACAGGTATTACTTGTCAAATTGATAATAAGTAGAGTCTATAATACATGCATCTGCAATGGTTTTGATTGCCTACCAAACATGTCAGCCCCGATTAATTATTAATTACTTACAAACATGCCCCCCGACCTTAAACATGCTAGGACATACATGTCTTATTTGTGAACACGTGGCAAATCAACATCGAGAACTATCCATTACCCGAGCTTTGCATTATTCATAATATCATTTTTGCTTGATGCTGTCTTTTAGTTCCATTGGTGAAGAAGGCTTCTGTAGGGAGATATTTGAGGAATATGTATCTCAACTGAAAGACCAGGAGAAAGAGAACGAGTGGAAACGAAAGGAGGAAAAGGTATTAAACAGTTTCAAGTGCCTCTAAACAATGTTCAAAACTCTAAATGTGTTTATTTTTCCCTTTGATACTTTTTTATGGAAATACATAGAAGTCTATGCAGAGTACTACTGTGATCTTATGGCTTCCTAGCTTGTAGATGGTAGGAACATATTGCAATTTGTAAACATAGAATTATAATACTGATGTTTCTCTAGAATTTTTTTGTCGGATTATGATCACCGTGATTAGATAACGTTTTTGCACACTTGCTTGTTTGTTGCTCTGCTGACACTGTTAGTTATGGTGAAAAAGCTAAACTAGTTTCTGAATACTGTGGCAAGCTTTGTTCCATGTGGTATTAGGGTTATAGAGTTGGCTGCTGTAGTTTGATCGTATAGAAGGTTGGTGACTGCACAATCAAGAAGGTTTATTTCAGTTTCACCAAGTTGCCTAGAGAATTGAAGTGGAAGTAGTTGAAATTGGTTTGGAAATTTAGAATGTGGGATATATATATTTGACCTCAACATGGTTAAACAGTTGAAGATAGACTGTGTAGGCTTTACTGGACCATTAACTCCACATTAATGGTTTTACTTCATGGATGACTTCAGGCATGGGTTCAAATAAATAATGGATTTAGTACACTGCTGTTTGCCCTAAACAAAACCAGGGTTCTTGTATGTAAGAATTGATATGTGAATTCCTGTTACTTTCCTCCTGGAACTTGTGGATATGTAAAATAAATAACTTGGATATTCAAGTAAATTGTGGTTTTAATATTCTGCAGGCAAAAAAGGAAAAAGAGAGGGAGGAAAGAGAAAGGAGGAAAGAAAAACATAGAAGGGAAAAGGAGAGGGGACATGATAAAGAAAAGGAGCACACAAGAAAGGAAGAAGAAGATGTTGAAATTGACGATGCAATGGAAACTCAAGTTTGTAGCGATAAGAAAAGATCTGGGAGTGACAATAGCAGGAAACAGAGGAAGAGGCATCAAAATGCTGTGGATGATCTAGATGAAAGTGAGAAGGATAGGTCCAAGAGTTCACACAGACATAGCGGCAGTGACGTCAAAAAATCAAGAAGGGTATGCATTTTCCCCCAAATCAAGTGTTAAATGCTTGGCTCCTCGTGTAATTTGTTGGTCAATCTATTCACTTAAAGCTCTAATGCACATTGTTTCCTTCATTTTTCTCCCAATAATTGGCACAGCATGCTTCCACTCCTGAGTCAGATAGTGAAAGCAGGCACAAGAGACACAAGAGAGATTACCGTAATGGTTCTCGTAGAACTGGTGATCTTGAGGATCTTGAAGATGGCGAATTTGGTGAGGATAGGGAAACTCGGTAGTTAATAATTTATCCCCTTCAAAATTTCTTCAATGTTTTCTGTATTACAAAGATGAACTGTTTTTTCCAATGCATTACCGTAATAGAATAGAGTTTTCAAGTCGAATTCCTACATCTTTCTGTAATCTTTATGCATTGGTTTTTGGTTTAATCAGGCCATAGATCCATATTTTTGTTTTGGATAATATTTTGAGAGAAGTCACAATGCATGGACAATGTTGTATCAATTCTGAAACCTGGTTTCAGGCTCTTTCCTCGGGGGTGTGCTTTGGGCACGAAGAAACGGAGAGTGAATTCAAATTGGAGACTCGGTCTAAAAGAAGAATAATACGTAGAACTTCAACAAAGAAGCAATCTCCCTGGAACGGAATGTTTTGGGTGTGCCACAGTCGGTATATTTTGCACGTACGCGTTGTGGACGTTGCGGTCTGGGTGACGATCCCAGAGGTTTTGGCACTTCGAAGATCACCCCCCCAACCCCAAATAGACCGTGATTAGTTTCGATTTATCATTTGTACTTGCTCATCGCGGATGGATCATGGCAATTTGCGCTTTATCCTGGCTGAATAGATCTTGTTTGCAGTATATGCATGTGCGATATATAACCACCTGGTCCTGGTCCTCAAGGGGTGTGATGTGATGACAAAGAGTTTGAAATCTGCTATGCAGATCTTGAGTTCTAGCCAAGACGGTACATTTCTTATAAGAGTCTGAAATAAACAGAGTTTTACTCTCTTATCTAAGCCAACAAAGGTTTCTTTGAATAAAAAAAAGTAAAATACATAACCACCTGGTTTTTTCCTCGTTTATGAAAGTACGAGACAATATCAACTTTGTTTTGCACTCTGCATTGCTTGATAAAATTTACCACGTCACTAGTTGTTATTGATGTTTGTGAAAACAAATTGAAAGTTTATGCCGCCATGGGAACTCCTGAAGCTCAGCCAGTTGAACTACCTGACACTGGATTCCTTGCAAGTTCTTACAGAAGGTTCTGTTGATGGTTTCTGTTTCCAAGTAATTACAACGATTCTTTACTGAAAAGATAAGTCGATTACTTCCTGAATTATTTCATTCAAGATCGCATCTCCTATCTCTATCCCTATCCTCCTACTAAGCTGCTGCTGCAAATAATACCCATCTTCCACTATGCTAGTGACGTCAATATTTATTTGTTCGTCTGCGTTTTGTTTTCCCCATAAGCAAATTTGGTCGCAGATGATTTTTCCAAGCTCTTTCAGATCTATTAATTCCTTAGAACACTGCTTTTTTCTGTTCTTCCTTCTGTATACTTCTATGGCTTCGTTTACACAATCAAAAAGTAGCTGCATGTTTTGCCATATGACCCTTCTGTTTTTTAGATGCCGAGAAAAAGCAGGCACAATCATCTCCTGTAACTCTGTGAAACCACCAAGAGTCTGCTTTTCAATCAATGATTCGGTCAACAAGTCGCACAAGAAAGCTGAGAACAAAGAGTCTTCCTCCATGTTTGCGCTCAAAACGGTGCTTGAAGGTGATGCATCTTCTTCTTCTTCTTTTGCTGGGAACTGACACACTGTTCATTGTAAGATTGATATTTGAGTTAAAATACAAATCTAGAAATTATAAATCAAGAAAGTTGCTTTGTTATTCATAGATGAAATTACTGATTCTTTGTACCCTTGTTTATTGATGGTAGTTCCTTTTGCACTGATACTTGGCTGAGTTGCTTATTCTCTTCCTTGTATTCCCATTGAAGATTTATGCCTGCAGCAGCCTGCAAAGCTATGCCAGCAGCTCAGTTTAACACAAGAAACATAAACCATGTAAAATTCTTTCGTGACCACATTATGAGAAGGAAATTAAGTTTAGATCTCCTTTTCTTGATCCATTTCTGTACCTTCTGTTTCACACTGCTATGTGTTAGCGCTTGAGAAATCTTCGGATGAAGAGATGCGTGATTTTCATAACAAGATGAATCCTTAACATTGCATCTGAAAGATTCACGAACTGCAACTGAACTGCTCACTTTAGGAAGCCACTTCATTTCTCCAAACTGCCGGGGCTTTTCAACTGTTTTCAAAACAGGTTCATGTTTCTGAGCTTTCTGGCAGCTTGAAACTGGCTGGTTTCGACTAGTGCGAGTAAACTTGAGCAATAACACCTTCAGGATCTTCCTAGCCTGTATAAATCTTCTCTTGTTCAAATCATAGCCGCGTGGTCTCTTTTGCTTCTTGTTCAACACCATCTGCCGTTCCAAAAGGTAAAGATCTAATACAAAAGGTTTCTGTTGCTCTTGGAGATATTCCCAGAGCTGTTTTGATGTAGAGGAAGCCATGCAAGTCCTGCAAAACCCTAAAGCTTTGATGTTGCAAGTATGGTCAGGGAGGAAGGTTAATGAGAGGTATGACGTGCAGCTGCTTTAGTAGTTGGAGCAGACAAAGAACATGTCTGTCACATTGAAGGCTAAATATAAAGAAAAGATGATAGAAGGGTGTGGATTTAAATATGTGAAAGAGAGAATTTTTGACATCCATCTTCTTGAATTCCTATTGTCTTTGAGATTTTGGTATCATCAGCAATCAATAAAAGGATCGCATAGTTTAAACTTTTTGGCTGCCCACAATCTATGGCTAGATTGCTTGGACTCTAACACGATATGCCTGGAGGTCTTGAGAGACGTGGTGTGATAACAAAGAGTTTGTAATCTGCATAGCAGATCTCAAATTTGAATCAGAGTATGTATTTTTTGTAAAAGTCTGAGACAATCAGAATTTTACTCCGCTCACATGAGTCCATAAAATACGCTTTTCAGGGGTGGAGTTTCCTAGCATAAAATAAAATAAAATAAAATGCCTGCAGATGATATCCTATACTTTGTTTGGTCTGCTCAAGTTTTGTCTTATGTAGAGAAGCACCCATAAGAACACTGGATGAATCAGGGGCAAATTAAATGTTGTCCACGATGCATGGTGGCAGTTCGGCTACATTCAGACAAAATTCTACCTGTCTCTGTAATTGTTTATGCATGCAAATGGTTCCTTGGATACTTCAATACTCACTGACCACCGATCAGCTATAAGAAATGTATTAATCTCCCCTCATCTCTCTTACAAGTCCTTGCTTTTGGGAGTAAATACAAAGTCCAATTGGTCCCCCTGGTGTTTAAATCTTCTGTTCATCATAAATTCATCATGTGGGTGGGGCCCTTCGTGGGCATTTCAGCATGTTTGAGTGAAGTTTGTCGGGACAACGAGGGAGACAAATGATGGGCAATGATTATCTCTTGTCATCCAATTTGTTTCTTAAAGATGGATGCCATGCAAAAAAGTTTGATCCCATACAAAAGTCACTACTTTACATTCAAAACCTTGTTCTCCATAGCATAATTTACAGCTTAACACTCTTGAATTTTTATTATTATTATTATTATTATTATTAATATGAGTATTCAGATCAGTTTACGCGTGTTTCAACTAATTTCATAAACCCTAAAGTTAATGATCATATAAATTTCTAGTAATTATCTTATTAACAACTATAAATCTTGAATCTAAGATTACATGGGAACAAACTTCCTTTTCAAACTCTTATTAATGGGCCATTATTAGATGATTACACTTTTTGTTATTATGTGCTGTTTATTATTCCAATCACAGAGCAATTTGCTCTCCTTGCTGATACTATGACCTTTTGTTTTCAATTTCTTTTGTAGTATTCGAGTTTTTCTCTGTTTTTGATGAAATCCTTTGTTTTGGTTGAAGGATTTTATAATTATTATATGAGAAACACTGAATTCCTTTTAATCATCACCAAAACATAAAGGAAAAAAATATAAACTATGTTTTGCATTCTTAAAGATTTATTGTAATTATATATATATTTTAATTCCTTAACTATGTTAATTACTCTGTCAAAAAGAGAGAAAAAAATGACCAGATGCATAGAAGGCTCTGGCCTACCATTTTCATGGGCTTGTGTAGAGCCCAATACTTCCATCAGACGTACACACAATGGAAGAAATAGGGTCTATCCCTACATCCATGCATCTATTTTGAGCCCATCAGAAAATTATGAAGGAGGCAGCAGAAGAGATGGTATAATTGCGAGCTCAATTATGCGTTGAGGATTATGCTCGGGAAAGTGGTTAAATGTTTTCCAAATTTTGGATTTTTTTTTTAATTTCTTATATTTTTTGGATCTTTTTGATATACTAATATTAAAAGTAATTTTATTACATTTTCCAAACAAAAAATATTTTAAAAAACAAAATTTATCTTTCATGTGTTAAAAAAGAAAACTGGCCAGTTAGTCAAATGTGTAAACCCAGTAAGAATGGTTAACTTGCTGGTGCTGCAGAAGGCCGGAAAATTTTATGACAGTAGCTGTCAGTGATGGTGGATGATATGGGGAAACCTCTTTGTCAAACCTGTCGTAACATCATGAAAGGCTCTAGTGGGAAGATGATAGTGTGTCTCAAGAAATTGTCCTCGAGCCCCTCTGGAAAAAAGAGAGGAAGATACACAGAATCCTTAGAAGGTGACTGTTGGCACAAATCAAAACTGAAATGGCACCAACTTCTGCAATTGAAACCTACCATCGTGCCAGTTTTGAATCTTATTGCTTGTGGGCCTAAATGAAACAGGCTCATTGATCGAAACGGCAAGTTTTGGTGACAGCAAGCAAGGAAGGGTGAGTAAAAAATGGTGTCTCATGGTTTTAACACAGCAGGATTCTTCTGCAGCAATGCACCGAAGAGTGTGTTGGGTTTTGGCAATAATTAGCATTTTGTTGCTTAAAATTTGATTCCATCTCGAGTATTTTCAGCAGTTTCTTCTGCAGTAAGACGCCAAAGGAAGACAACAACATCCCTGGAGTTGATCAAGCTAGCAAACACTGGCCTGGCCTACCATGGAAAGCTATCTTCGGTATTGTAATGGAATTCATTGAAAAACCTCAGTTTCTGATAATTTATAATAACTAAACGATCTCTTTCTTTGGTCATCATCCTTAACTTATGTCTTATGGTCTCCACTTGACCATAATTCTTGGTTAATTTGTAGGTACGTTAGCCCACATGGAGGGGGACCTAAATGAAAAGGACAAAGAATGGCCGGCCTTATGGTCCGATCAATTCATCTTTCACGGCCAACCATTCGTTGAGCCTCATTGAAGCACAGCTTACTAGCAAAAATCTAGTGTGCTCGACGTTATATTCCTTGATTATGGTCCAATAATCGGCATGCACTAAGCTTTAATTTCATGGCATTCACAGTCTCACCTCATCCTTGGCTGTTTGGGTGCTATTAGAAAATAATATAAATCATATTATGATATCTTAACGGGATATTCTCTGAAAAGAAAATCCTCTAAGGATCTTCAAAGGAAACGAGGGTGGATGCAGAAAGATGATTGCATGGAGATAGAAAATTAAGCAGTGAATATTGCATGTTAACAACGCATTCAAGCTAGATTTCTAGATTCTGATAATGAATGCTATTTTAATGGCGTTTTCACCGGACTCACATGGCTTTCTTCCAGCATATGACCAATCAGTGCCGACAGGTCGACGACCCTTCTTTTTTTTTTCTTTTCCGACGAGGCAAATGACTCGAAGCTAACCTATCACGTTCAGGCTGGTTTCAGTAATATAATTAATAGGATCGATGTCTTTTTTAATCACGATAAATGCTTCATTTTCAAGAACTGGTTTTCATGGCTGGCCTGCTCTCTTTCATTTTCAAGAACACCGAAAGCATTCCCATCCCTCTCCGCGCTCGAAGACTTACAAGTACGGCTGGTGTTTGGGTCACAGGTTCGACCGAAAGAATTTTTGTTGATTCAATAATCACGGGTTTAAATTTTATTATTTTTATTTTATTTGATAAAAATTAAACACCAGATAATATAAACATGTATGCAAGGGATCATAAAGAAATAAATTATATTTAAGAAATTCATATAACATTTTTAAATTGAGATAATTATTTTATATATCCAACTACTCATCCACGTTGTAGTTGTCCAAAGTGGATGAAAACCTCCTAATATTGTGAATTCTATTATTCGTAACATTAATAAAAGATAATATTTTGAAAAAAATCGTAATAATTCTTGATCTGAAGGATGCTTGGATTAATAAACGTTATATAGGTAGTGATCTACATTAATTTATTATTTTAGGAAATTAACTTGCGGGGGCTTCTTCTTATCAAGAACTTTAAAACCCCTTGATTTGTAGTATTTAATTATAATCCAAACTCTTAATTAGCTGTATGAAAAGGCTACTACAAGTCGTGGTTCTAGAATTCCTTTACTTTTCAAAGATGATGCAAATTTCCATTTTTTCTATTTATTTTTTCCCAGCTAGGAAATAGATGATCTATCTTAAATTAATCAGAAATATATAGGGTGTGGGAAACTCGCCATGTGGAGATTTTATCGTAGGGTTGTAATAGTAAATTGATGCTTTTACAATTTATCAAATCAATTAAAAAAAATCAAACTTCAAGAGTAACTAATGATTTTTTTTAGATTTTATAGTTTTTAGCACAATAAATTTACTAAAATAACTTTTGTTCCAAAAATTTTAGTTTTTTATATATAATTAGATTGGTTTATATTAAGTAAGAAAATATTAAAAAAAGTTTACTCTTTTTTTTTTCCGTGTCGTTGAATTCCTCACCATGTCCCTTTTCTTCATAGACATATCTGTTTGATTTTGCTGGAAGAATTATCGCTAGAGCTATTTTTTTCTTTCCCTTTTGGTCCCTATTGATTCGGTATATTTGAGTATCAATTCTATTTTTATTTTAAATTGTTTTTTGTCCTTGCTCTTTTTGTAAGTTTTTTTTTTTAATTTCATCCTTCGATATAAATTTCTTATTTTTTTTTCAAATTTGGTCTTAATTTGTTTTGCTTTTTTTTTAATAAACTTTCAATTGTTTTCAATTTTATCATTTGACTAAAAAATTTAATTTGTTGATTTTTTTTTAAATTTGATCTTCATTCTCTTAGTGGTTTAATTCTTTTAAGTCTTTTATGAAATTGATTTCTTTTCAGTTCAGCCCTTCAATAAAATATTATCCATTCTCTAATTTATTTATGTTTAAAAAATCCAATCCTCATTATTTTAGTTGCTAGTTTTTCTTTTGATTTTTTTTTTGTGAATAATATTTGTTTTCAATATTCATCCTACATTTGATTTATTAAAAATTGAGCCTCGTAATATTGTTTTCAAGTTTGGTGCTTCCAATCAAATGACCCATACCACAAGTTCATATTGTTTTTTTTTTTCTTGTTTTTTTTTCAATCTCATTACTTTAAGTTGATTTGTTTTTAAGAAAGTAGGCTTCCTGTTTTTTTTATAAATTTATTTTAATCTCATGACTTGACCAACTGGTTTGACATGTTCACCTGTTTGGGCTCACATTTTTTTTTGGACTTTTAATTATTGTTTTTATTATTATTTATATCTTATTGTGTGAATATTCCTTTTAAAAAAAAATTATACTTCGATATTTGACATGCTAAGAATCGACCTTAGTTGTTTTTGTTATATTTGATGTTTCCGATTAAATTACCTACACATGTATTTTATAGGCTAACATGGGTTGACATCAATTTATTATTGTACTTATTTTCTCTCTCTCATAATTTGATATTGGTCTTTTTAAAATTAAATTTATATTTTGGGTTATCTCAATCTCATAACTCATAACGTAATATGAACTGTGAATTTGAGAGGTTAGCCCGGGTAAGCTAAAGGTTTTTTCCCTTACAATTCCTATGTTTTTTTTTATTTTATATATATATTATATAATTTTATTATTCAATATTTGGTTTGTTTAGAGTTGGATTTCAATTATTTATTTATTTATTAATTATTTCTAATAAAATAACTTGGACTATAAATTTTATAAGTTAATATGAGATGACATTTTTTTTTATCATTTGATGATGGCTTTTGGTAATATACATTGGTTTAAAACAAAATATTTTCTCTCTTTTAAATCTAACTCGTGGAAGAGCACCTGTCACATACATATGTAATTTCATATTTGCCCTCCATGATGTCTACAAGTTAAAACCGTACGACTTCTCTCCATCATCTTTTATGTTCCTTTGACATTTCCAGAAAGAAAGAAAACAAAGGAGAAACTGAAGAATGACTTACAGGATCATCACCGTCTGCGTTATAGCCGTTCTCCTCCTCTCCTTCACCGTGACCTATGCTTCCCGGCCGGAGCCACCCTTCGATGATGTAACTCCGATGGACAATCTGTATTGGGTACGTTAATATATATTTCTTTCCAACTTTTTTTCTTTTCAATCAACTTGCCTGTAGTTTCTGTTTGCTTAATTAATATGTTTTCTTCTTGATTTGCTAAAGGGTACTGCTGAACCAGATACAATTAATATGGAGGAGATCTGTGAAGGAGCTGGAGAAGAGGAGTGTTTGACGAGAAGAACACTTACAGCTCAAATTGATTATATCTACACACAGAAACAGAAACCATGAACTCTTACGTTTTCTTAACATCTATTCCTTATTTCAATCTCCCATAGCTATTGTTTATGTATTATTATTATTATTATCAGTTGCCACATATGTTCTAGCGGGTTTTTGATTTTGGTTCCTGTCTTAATTTTTTGATTACAATTCATGGGATTCCGACAGGAGTTCATGGACACCGATCAAGTGAAAAGTAATCTACTAATCAGAAGTGTTGATGGTTTGTGAGATTTTGAAAATCTTTGATTATGGCTTAACTAGCTTTCTCTTTATCTTTTGTGGATCCTCCGGTGAGGGCTGCGCTGGCTACAGGAAACTCGACAAATTAATTCAAGCATGTATTATTGGGTTAAACATATATTAATTACTTAAATATATATAGCGGCCCATATAGTTTATGCCAAGTTTGATACATTATTTTAGAGATATAAAACGTCTTGTCCTGGCGAATATGTCATATACATTTTCCTACCTTCCATTAATATATAGTTTATATATGTTCTACCAAACTGAATCGTTTTTTTTTCCTGGTAAAAAAAAACCATGTTCTACCAAAGTCCACTCGAATAAATTTTGGTAGATCATGCTATTTCCCCTTCTATCTTGACATGCAATAACATAGTAGTCCATTAATCATGTTAGGTAGAACACAACTTTTCTTTCGAGCTAGGTATATATTCAGCCCATCCCCTCACGCTTCACCTCCTCCTCGTCATTCTTTCCACACGACTCAAGACTTGTCCTAAAATAATCAGAGGCCAAGTATAGAATAATAACTATATTCCATCAACGTATTTGCCAGCACTGTTTAGCCACCAGCATCGTGGACGATTGCCACTGCAGTTGAGACATCGAAATCATAATAGTTTATTCAGCAAAGCAAAGTAAAAGTGGAATGGCCCATGCATCTATCTATCTACGTCGACGATAGGGTATTGCTGTGTAGTGTTTGACCCGGATTGAAATTTGAAAGTCCACTGAGCAGCCATGTTCGAAGAATTCACAAGCATGATACACAGTTTGCCCTGCAGGCATGATCGTGATCATGCCAATATGCTTGACCAGGTCGTGCAAATGGTGGGCGTCAATGCCAACCTACCACACCACTTTCCAAGCACTTTATCTGATAATCATGTTAAGGTATTATAATCTCTGCCAGAAAAAGATCAATGAAAACTAAAATTTCCATCATTTATGCAATTATTGTTGAAGTTTGATAGTTTCTAAGGCTGCTGGAGTCCACATCAGCTAAATGTTGAAGATTGAAGATTGAAGATTCCACAGCAAGTGTTAGAGTTAGATTAGAATTTATCTAGCATTTTTTTTTTAAATAAGATCAATGTTTGATCAAGTGTTTTAGTTCAAGTGCAATTTCAATTCTAGTTTAAAAGTAAAGACTATAAGAAGTTGTAATCAAATTAGAACTCTTAAGTAACTCTATTAGTTTTTTCATTATAAATAAAAAAAATAGATTACAGTAACCTTATCTTGATTCTGTCTCTATTTGACGAAATCATTGTTTTTCATTGTTCTTAATTTTATCAAATTCTAGAATTGAATCCAAACAATAACTGTTTGTATTACTGTTTGAATTCAATAAAACAATATTGTTGACTTTGGTTGACCTTTTGATTTTTGAGTTTCTACATTATGAGTTCATCCATCGGAAGCACTAGTTGTTCAGGTTGCATTACGAAACAGAACGTTACGCGGATAGCAAAGAAGTAAAGAGGTATCCGTGATTCTCCCCGTCCGGTTGGAGTCAATTTTATTAATTTTAAATAAACTTTAATTGTTTTTGGCAAAATTAACCTTCAGTGAGATGATAATATTATATTCGGGAGAGGTTTGAAAAATAACCCGTTAAAGTTTGCATGAAGACATAAAAAAAGGCTACACGTGCCATTAGAGAAATGACTTGAAAAACAAATCAAGTAAAATATTATGAAATGAGTATCTCATGTTTATATTTAATAAATTAGTGCAATTTAATTAAAAAAAAAGGTGTAAAAAACTTAAAAGAGCAAAAAAAATGTTTTTCCCTATTAAAAAAAAAGTTGTGACGTGATGAAAAAAAAATTTACGATCTGTATAACAAGTTCCTCGAATTCGAATCAAGACATATACCACTTGTAAAGAGTATAAAACTAATCAGAATTTTATTCACTCACTTGGGCCTACAAAATACATTTTCTGAAAATAGAGTTTCTTTACATAAAAAAGCACTTGGGTTTTTGTAAATATAATAGTTACCCTACGGGTTGCCCGTGGGTCAATCTATTCGGGCATAAACCTCTTCTATTCATTGTTTTAATGGGCCTAAATGAGTGTGTATAGGCATTATCCAGTTTGATGTCCATAAATATGGTCCAATAAAAATGACAGTGAGGCAGGGCCTTAGTCATAGCAGTAAGCCCATTTTACTTTTGCGGCTCCCCAATCGCATCCTCCTGGGCAAATGTTTAAAACAAAACCAGAGGCAAAAAAACACGCTTCGAACGAACACAGGAACACTTTTGTCTGTTGCAGTGTTCTATCTCTCAGAGGTAGCTGCTGCTGCTGCTTATTTTCTTTTTGGGCAAATGCAAGCATTAAACCCAATACAACCTCGTTTTACCAAACTCTTCAACCGTCAATTGCTTAAACCCTTAAACCTCCGTGCTTTCTCGTCATCATCAGATGATTACACCAACCAGTCACGTGGTGGCCTCCCTCGCTTCTTCTCTGAAGAACTCCCAGCTTCTAAGGCATCGCATCTCTCTTTTGTCTAATAATCATCCCTTTCAATCACTTACTGGAAAGATAAAATGAGGGTTTCTTTACACTCAATGCCTTGCTTATAGTTTTGGTATTGTACGTCTCCTATTAATCGAGAATGGTGTGCAGGGTGGCGTTGTTCGTGTACAAGGCGATGAATTCAGGCATATGACTAAAGTTTTGAGGTTGAGCACGAATGCTAGGTAACCCTGTTGGTTAATTTTTACTCGCTGGCCTCTTGTATTTTTTGTACGCCATTTGTGGTTATGGATATGATTCTTGTAAGCAGGCATCTAGTGAGTTATCGAATCAGTATATTGAAAGTAACTTACTGTTGCTGCTGTTGTATTCTTGATCATTTTAAGCAGCAGGGACTTTCTCAAATTTGTTTTGTAAATGCGTTTGCTTTATTTTATTGTTGATTTTGTTTGAACTCTGCTCCGGCAAATAATTTAAATTGGAACATTATCATTCTTGTTTTAATACCAAACGTTTATGGTTTTCTGGCTCTGAAAAAAATGGTGATTTCTGAACAATTGAATGCAAGGGTAGAGCTCTTCAATGGGAAAGGAAGTTTAGTAGAAGGGTGCATAGAGAGAATTGACCGTATTGGACTTGATTTTGTTGCACTAGAAGATCCAACATTAGCTCCTCCTCTGAGCACACAGTGGCATGTATTTGCAGCATTTGGTGAGTTTGGTAGATGTGTGCATAGAAGATTATTCACAATCTTTTAAACTCATCCCAGTCTTCGCATTTTCAAACTTCCTCCTCCTTAGGTACCCTAAAGGGGTGATCGAGCTGACTGGCTCGTTGAGAAATGCACGGTATGACTTAAATGCACAAACAAAAACTTCTGTGCTTGAGCTATTACCATTTTAATCTCCTTACTTCGGTTACTGTCGAGTCCTCTGATTTTCCCTTGCTTAGGAACTTGGAGCTCATAGTGTGACCCCTCTACTGACTGAACGTTCTCCATCAATCTCAGAAAATCGAGTGGACAGGTTACGACGTGTCATTTTGGCAGCGACTAAACAGAGTAAATAATTGCACCTGCAATATTTTTCTGATATTGTCCTGTTAAATTATCATTGTGTTGTGGAGGTTCTAATCAGTTTAATTTTAGCTCTCTGATCAAAAGTTATTTATTAATTTTCTTCTAACCTTACCTCTGTACCAGGTCAGCGGTTGCATGAAATGATTCTAAATCCTCCAGCTAAAATCGTTGGCCTTTTGCCCCTAGTGAGTTTCTTCCCTCCTTACACTAACAAAATCAAGCAGCATATTGGTTCCAGTAGGAGAGATTTACAAGTTTTTGTGGAGCTTCTTGGTGGTTTCGGATTTACTAGTGTTATAATTTGAGAGAAAGGGAACCATCCAACTCGGTGCTTGCCTCCTATTCAATTAATGCGATTCTGTGTTTCTTCCTTTTTGCCAAAACCTCAATGGCATTTGCCAAGACCCGCCGATAACATAACATGACCCGGCATATGACCCATGATAGCCCAGGATATAGTAAAACATAAAGAGTAAATAGACTAAACCAACTATAAATCAAAGCCTCGACAACAATCAAAAACATATTTGTTACAGGTTAAAATTGGCCACCTCTTATACTTACCATGCAACAGATGCACCAGCATTTGTTTTGCTTTTCGAAACCATATGGGATTGTGTAATTGATGCTGTTGCCATTAATGCGCAAAGGAATGTTTGGAAATACATGAATGTTTTCCTTTTCATCTATCACAACTATGTTGAGAGCTTAACTTTGTTTTTCATATTATATAGCTTGCCCAGTCAAAGCTATCTTTTCTGGCAGCAGCAGGAGCTACTCCTGTTGTTAGTGTACTGACTTCATCAAGAAAAGAATCAAGTGGATTGATGATAGTGGGACCAGAAGGGGGTTAGTACACATCCTATGTTAGTTCCTATTCATCACAATTTTCATTTGTTGCTTTATCTGGGCAAAAACTACCTGGTATGTTTGTCTGTTAATTTTCTTTTTCAGCTGCTTTTGTTCAAGTTTTTTTTTCTTCCAATTATGTTATCAGTTGGATTATTTTTTTAGGAAGTGCTCATGGCTTTTGAAAATATTGATGCTACTGGTGCTCATATCTTGTGGCATAATTATTTTGTTATGGTGTGAAGGTTGCCACACACTGTTTCCTCACTCACCTTCACCCCTTCTTTTTTCTCTTCACACCGCGGCTTCTATGTCTTTCAGATCTCACTATACTGTCATCCGATTTATGATCTGACATGGGACCTGTGTACTTCGATGGTTCTTTCTTTGCCCTCCTTGAAACCTCAAACTGATTTTGTTGTTCCCATTTTAGCTTTCGCTTCCCCAACTTGAATCCCCTCTTTTGTTGATTCCCTATCAGAAAACATGCTGAAGTTCTTGCTCTTGGATCATACCTGCCACATCCATATTTCTGGATCAAGTTGCTTAGAGAATAGGAATCTTGTAATCTTGATTTCTTCTAGCCAAGAAATTCTTGTTCTGAAATATAGTTGCCTACACTATGATGATATTTAGATGAACTGCGTGCATAACTAAAATGCTGATAATTTAGCTTCAAAATCCTGTTTTCCTTTGGAAAATAAAGTCCCTGAATTTTCATTGATGCATGGCTTAGACTTCACTGAGAAAGAAGTGAATATGATGATGAAAGCTGGCGCATCAGCTGTTGGTCTTGGACCACATCGCCTCCGTGTTGAAACTGCAACAATGGCACTTTTGGCTACTCTAATGCTATGGTCCGACTCCCCGTAGTATTGAGTTCTTAGTCACATTTGCAAGTAAGCTTTTCACAACTTTTATCGTACACCTTGCTGAAGACTTGATGTGTCCTTGACAAATCTGATTCAAAATAGAAAGTGATCTTGTTGATCAATTTAAAGCCAGACTTCATTAGAATCACACCTGCCTTAGGGCATGCTATGTAATTATCTCAAATCATAGCAAAACTAGGTAAACTTTTAAGTTGACTGGTATATTTTGCAATCAGGATGCTTGTGTTGTTTGCATTTTAAAAATATAACATGTGTGTTTTTTTCTTCTCGTGCAGGCCAACGATGGAGTTTTTTTACTAGTGTTGATGAACTGTTCAATTTTCCGGTATCATCTAGGTCAATATTCAACTTCTTACTGTCACAGCCTACACCAGTTACAGGCTTCTCTTTAATTTTGTTTAAACATGCTCCTTTATCAGTAGAGGGCTTTTCTATTCGCTGAAACTCTTATCGCATGGGATACATGCCAAGTCAAATGTATTAGATCACAGAAAACATATCTTTTGTCCTTGTTTATATTCAATACTTAAAAAAACATTTAGCTGACCTGCTGATTTCATTGATATTTCTTTATCTGCTCAAGTACTAATTGAATTGTTTCTCTTGTTATGCTTGAATATCCTGACAATCCGCTGAGCTGATATTTTTAATAACTTGGATATTGTGCTTTGAATTTGATGTGGTGGCGAAAATTTAAAAAAAAGATCAATACCATGATGCCCGGAGCCTGTTGGGGTGGGGTGGGAGGTTGTGGCAGCTGTCCTAGAAGAGGTCTTTACCACCACTTCGCTACGTATCAACATTTATTTAATATGCTCCTTTATTCTATGTCCGACCCAAAATGGTCGGATGCTGCTATGATTTACAGGATAAACCATTTATATGATGCACATCCTCTCCGAAGTATAATGTTAAAGATAATTCTACGTTTTTTTTTAAAATAAAATAAATATTTTGCCATGGGGTGCTGTGAGTCTTGTGAGTTGTGATTCTGCTCTTTTTGAGAGCACTTTTAATGCCTTTGCGAACTCCTTTGCGCTATTCCCACATCATGTAGATACGCTTCGGTGATTATGTTGTTAGTGTCCTAGGAGGCGTGACGTGATGGTAAAGGGCTTGAGATCTACATAGCAGACTTTAAGTTCAAATCAGGGCATGCACTTCTTGTAAGAGCCTGAGACAACCGGGGTCTTACTCACTTACCTGGGTCTACAAAGTACGCTTTACGGTGGGTGGGGTTTCCTCAAGTCTAAAAATAAATAAATTATGTTGTTAGTTGTCTGACTACAGTTCATTTTAATTTTGAAAGCGATCTTAAAACTGGATTTCTCCTCACAAACTCAAATGGTTATGGCATAAATATGACCGTTCCTTCTTTTCATTTCCTGCTCTTGTTTCTTCTCATTTCGGGTATTGAATGGAGGGGGGACTTCTTAGTTCTTACCCAATTCACTAAACATTTGGCTGGATTCTATTCCCGAATCTGCTATCCAGTATCTTGTGAGCCGATGATTTATTCAGAATCATCTCCCTCTTTTACCTCTATTTATGGCTAATTTGTGCAGATAAGCACCTGACACTTGGTGGATTTGTATCCCTTGCACATGAGCTTCTTCTAAATAAATGACTAGATGCCTGTTATGATTGAATGAAAAAAAGAAAAGAGATGACAGTTTGGTGATCAGACGAGATATTCTTAAATTAAATTCTTCAGTCAAACAATAGTAGTTGCATTCATCAGGAATTCTCTATTATATTCAGTCAACAAGGCAAACTTTTTTGTTTTTGTCCTGGCTTGCAATGAGAGCTGAACCCGATTAGTCTGGTAGGAGGCAGGAATGTTGCCAAGAGTTCTGGCTCTTGGGGCAAGCAAGTTTTTATTTGTTTGTTTTTTGAATTTGATTATCATTATCTACCGGGAAAATGGACATGCAATTCAAGAAAGTCAATGATTTGTCGATATGAATTCTATAGTCAATATATTGACTGTTGAACGAATTATCTACCACTCGTATGAGGTGTGAGGTATTGAATTTACGACTAGAAACCAAGTTCATGACTTGTAATTATGAGATTTCCAATCCTATACGAGTGGATAAGGCTTGTACTAACTTGACTTCATGCCTAACTCAAGTTTTTAATAACAATTAATTTAATAGGTTCAAAGATAACTTGGATGACTGATAAAAACATGACATAATTTTTTTATATATAAAAACATATAATATTTGATGAATAAACTCATCAAACTTATGAATTTGATAGCTCGGGTCAAAACTTCAAACCTACAAATTGAGTAATGTATTCTAGTGGGATTAATAACTTATTCTTTTCTAAACTATTATTTATCTAACCATAGGATAACAAAAAATATATTATCAACTATTTAAAAACCATATAAAAGGCACATTAAAAGCCAAATCAAAATAAATTAGAAGATTAAAGAATAAGATCATGCAGTTTATTTCCCAACCAATATAAAAGAAAAATTAAAATAAATTATCATAAGGAAAAATAATGTGAACTACTATTGTAACTCACAATGCTAATGGGTGCGAAAAAACAATATTTTTCTATATCTATTAACTTTAAGTATAAAATATACTTTTCAAATAAATTCTAAAAAGTCATCTAAGCCACTAGAGTTTCTTATTTGAGTTCTCTATCTTTCAATTCAAACATTTCCTAAGAAAACATGATATTAGATGCTTAAAAAAAAGTTTGATTGTTTAAAGAAAGGGTTCAAGCCTTTAAGGACCCAAATAAAAGATTATCAAAAAACACTATTATAAATTCACAATTAATTATGAGATGATGAACAATAAAAGAATTTACAGTAAAAAAGAGCCATGTCATTTTATTGTTTTAAAAATATTATTAATTGCTACAGTAATGTTTATAATAATAATAATAATAAAAATAATCCATCATGCTCGTAGATATTTAGAAGAATAAATATATCATGCTAGCATCAATCCTATAAAAACAAAAGAAGCTTACTAAAGTTTTGTATAGAATGACTCATCTATTATGTATTTCATAGTTGACAAATCTTTTGCTCTTGGAGCTCACCGTTTATCATTCACCATATAATAAAAATAATTATTATATTGCTAATAATATTAATAATAATTTATATTTTGATAGAGACCCGTGTAATATTTTATATTATATTAACGGCTTTTTTAAAAGTTTTTTTTTAAAACATATATTCAAATAATATTTTTATCTAAATTTATTTATGGAATTAACATATTAAAACTATCCAAAACATAAAAAATTAAAACTTTTAAAAAGATGGTAAAAACAAACACTATCAAAGTCATGTATTTATTGTTGACTCTGGTATATTTCTAAGGTATTTTAAAAAAATCACAATCCCACAATTTAATTTGAATTATTATTATTTTTTAAATAGAATTGAAAAGATATTAATATGACGGTGCTTAATTGATTAAATCGGGTTTTTATGATTTTATTAATCTAGTCAAACTTAATCCAATACTAAATTAACACCAGGAAAAATCATAAAACAAAAAATACCATTTAATAAAATTAACTGACTCAAATTAATTTAATAATTTATAAAGTTTATCCAACAACCTGTTTTTTCCTGATCAGTTGGGTGAAGTATGAGTTATGCTTTCAACACACCTTATCATAACTTATAACTTCGTGTCTATTTGACACTACATAATTTATGCTTTTCAATTAAAATAATGATGACTTTATTTTAATATTTTTCAATATATTAATATAAAAAATAAATAGCTAAAAATATTATTTTAATATAAAAAATTACTCTTGCACCTCACTAACACACAAAAGATAGAAAGAAGCAGCAATTAGTAAACCGTAATAACCTTCAAAACGACGCCGCATATTTGACCAACATGTCAATATAAAAACGAAGCGACACCAAAATTGATCACGAACACACACAGACCACAAGCAAAGCAAAAGCATAAGCAAATATCTAAGACAAGATTTATAGAAGAGAACCCAAATTCCCTCTTCTTTTTTTGTTTCTTTAAAAATCCCGGTGAAGTTTTTGTTCCAGCGAGATAACCCAGATGCCAATCCAACTAGAAAATCTGGTGAAGTCAATCAAATCAAAAGTTAGAGCCTTGAAGAAGTCGAAGAAGCCATACATCAAGATGGACAAGAGCTCAAGTGTTAGGGTTGAGATCCGTAGCAGAAACGCAAGAAAGCTTATTGACAAGACTCTTCAAGGTGCTGATCGTCCTGGAAAACGTGTCATTTCTTGATTCTCCTTTGCTTTTCCTCTCCAATAAATGTTCTCTAAATCTCCGAACAGGTAAGGTTTAGATTTTTATTTTTAATTTTAATTTTGGTCCTGGTGGTTTCTTTTATGTGCCTACCGATCCTGTGTTTTATTTAAGAAGTTGAGGCCTTTCCAGGCTGGGAACCGTTTCGGGTTTGGCTTGAAAGAATGTTTTGTTTTATGTAGCGATCAATGATCAAAAGCTTACAGCTTGTTAGAGGAGGGAATGCCATTTTATTATTATTATTATTATTATTATTATTATTATTATTATTATTATTATATATAACATCAACAAAGAAACCTAATGATGAACACTCCATCATAGCCTATACGAAGCGGTAGTTCTTAAGAATTTTAGCAATTTATTAATAACCAGGAAGAAGTTTAACAAGCGTTCCATCATGTAAACATTTATGAAACTGTGATTTACTTTCGACTCATGCCCTAGCGTGGCAGTATATTATTATCCATATAGTGTAAGTGAATCCCACCGAGATATCTTTTGATTACGAAAACTATAATTGTAACATTAACATATTAGTCAACTCTGGCTTTTCAAAAGGCTAAGACAAGGTCGAGCGATGCGACCGAACTTCGAGGCTCGTTGCATGTACTCGGGTGATTTTGACAAGAAACTTGGGTGAAGGAAGCAATACATGGCTGCCAATGACTTGTTTGTGTTTCTTTCACTGCCCATAAACTAGATTTGAACGCCTAATTCGTTATGTTTGCTTTCCTGACAATGAAGGAGCTTTGATTAAACCTCAGCGAAAAAGAAATGTTGACAATTGAAATAAATAAATAGCATGAAAACATGGAAGGTAGAACTTTGACCGTTGAATCAAACCCTAATAATACATCCTATATATCGATTACACACAGCATAATGGTTTGAACGGGCCGGCATGAAAAGTTGGGCTGAAGATTGAGTCCTCGCACCCTATTATGGGGAGCCTGTGGCACCAGTCTGTATGGTCTGGTCTGCAGAAAAATCTTCGATCAAGTCTTGAACGAGCTAACGAGTTGACAGGCCGAGGACAGACCAGGTATCCAAGACAAGCATTTCGGTATATTTAGAGATTTTAAGCTTATCTTTACCTGGCCATCCCGCCTTTAAAGGAGTTTTTTTTTTTTTTTATTTTTATAATTTATATTTTGATTTAGAATGTGTCCAGGGGAAGCTCTCCTTGTCCTATTCTTTACTTTGGTTCGATAATATTTTTCCACTTTTGATAATTAATAGTGCAAAAAAAACAAATCAAAACAGAATCATACTATAGTCATTGCTCGTGCTGTACACTACAGGCTGCCTAAATTTATTTTTTTACCTTAAAAAATATTAAGACCATGCAGTGTTTCAAAAAAAAAAAATTGAGACCGAGGTCATCAATTTATCTGGGTTTTAATAAAATCCGTTATCAAACAATTAAATACCAAAAGACAAGATTGAAAAAAAATCATAAAAAGCAATGCAAAAAAGATTTAAATCAACTCGGGTTAACCCATGACCAGCAACATGGGATTGGGATAAACTCCGTAGACAGGAAAGAAAAAAATGTGTGAAGGCCAATTCCACACCAAATGATAAATTGTATTTTTTTTTCTTTTAAAAATATACCTAAAATAAAAATGAAGTAAACCTGTGTTGATATCTAAGACCCACGACCCTTGTCATAAGTTCAAAACTAACGCTATAAAAGGAAACCCTAAAAAAACATAACAAATTATAATTCTCAATAAAAAAATATTAAGGGATAAAATTGAAAGAAAAAGACAAGAAAAAAATATAAAACAAAACAAATAACAAAAAAAATAATGAGTAAAAAATTTAACATAAAAATAATATAAATAAAATTTAAATACCATAGGATGAGATTGAAAATAAAATTCAATTAGAAAAATGATAAAGAAAAAACAAATAGAAATTACAAGATAGATGACCAAATTTGGTACAAAAATAAAATGAAACCAAATGGTGAGGGACTAAATTGAAGTAAACAATATATAAAAAAATAGCTAAGAAACCAAATAGCAGTAAAAAGAATAAGAATAGTTAAGAAACCAAATAAAAAGAATAAGAATCAGATTGAAGATGACAAAAATATTAAAAGGCACATGTATAGAAATTAAAAGAAAAGGAGATAAAAACTTGATTAAAAAATAAAATAAAATAAAATGATGAGGGATTAAATTGAAAAAAAATCAAACATAAATAAAAATAATAGCTAAATTGGATATGAAAAAAAAAAAAGCCTTGTATTTTACAACGAAGGAGAGAGGGAGAGACAAAGAAAAAAAAAACATTTATCATAGCCATATCACATGTCCATCACCAATACGCGTCCATCATTATCAAAAGAATCTTTCATGAACTTTATGCAAAACTCCCCAGCCTTTCCAAGAACTTTAAAGGGTACTAGCAAAATAATTATGAATTTGCTTTGCTTTCATTATCCCACCTATGTTAGTGCTAATTTACAAAAAGAAAAAAAAGAAAAAAGAAGAAATGCAACTTTTAAGAATCCAATAGTTTAGAGCATCTCCAATGGTAAGAGTCATTTTGGAGAGTCAAATTTTTAAAATAACTTTTTGAATAGTGTATATATGATTTTTTTGTTGATGTGTACTCCAATGATAAAAACTATTTTGGAGAGCTATTTTTATATTATTTTAAATATAGTGCAATTATTTTGTATATAGTTTAATTATGCAAGTAATTATACACTTAATAGGAATAAGTTATATAATTAAATAATTTCTTTTAAAAAACCTTTTTTTTTAATACGAGGAGAAACCACTCTACCCGGAAAGCGCACTTTGTGGGCCCAGGAAGCGGGGAAAACCCCGGCTGTCCCAGGCTCTTACAGGGCAGGAGTGACTCGCGTCACTAGGGCGCGCCCCGACTCGAATCTTGCTCTTGCATTTGCAAGAGCAAGGCCGTTGCCGCCACGCTACCCCCTGGGGACAATTCTTTTAAAAAACCCTCCAACAATATAATTATTAATTTTGTATATAATGAATATATAGGTGTGTGATAGTTGAATTTGAATCTGATGACTTTTCCATATATTATATTATAGTGAGGTTTATTTAATTATATCTTATGAGACATCATATTAAGGTCGAGGTTGTTGGACGGACAATAAAAACCTGTATGTGGACATTTAACCATAAAAAACAGACGCATGAAGATCTCAAAAGTAAACACCTAGTAGTAGTATTAAAGTAATTCGTTTAGTAGATCAACATGGAAAATGCTTAATAAGCCTATAATCCCACCTCATGAATGATCAAGTGGGATGACTCGTTTGACTTCCTGTGTCACCTCTCCGTTAAACTAACCATTGTTTTTCTTTGTATTGTTTTTTCTATAATAACTCTTTCTATGATAACTTTTACCATCGGTTGTTTAGTCATATATTAAGAGGATATTTAAGAATATAGTGGTGATTATCTTTCAAAATACTTTTGCTAAAATATGTATTAAAACAATATATTTTAAAAAAAAATACTTTTAAAACGTACTGCCAAATACTCTCTTTAAGTTCTTGTAGCCCCAGTACTCTTCCTACCAATAGGTTGGCTTTTACTTCTTGTACACCAATCTGCCTTCAAATTTATCATCCTCCCTGAATGAACAAGGCTTATCCTCATCAATTCTCCCAATCCTTCCTACCCCGATGTAGTTTGTATGATCACCTCTCCGTTCCCATCCATATTTGAATCTAGCTATTTGAAAGGTGCTAACATAATCCGAACACGCTTGTTGCTTTGCTTGTTTGCAGTGCTCCTCATACTTGCCCCAGCGATGGAGTGAAGCTGGCTGGACCGTGTAAGGGAAGAAAACTTTGGAATCTTGAGACATTTGGATGAACAGTAACCTGAATATATACACTTGATGTGATGATTTTGGATTTTAAAATTATGCCAGGCTTGTTTCTTGGAGGTAACATCAGGCCATCGTTTTTAACAACGTGAAACGGAATGAAACAGGACGGAAACAGCCAGGAAGGTTAATTACAGGACATTATTTGAAGAGTCCTTCTGATCTGACACTGACCTTGTTTTGTCGTGTCGCGGATTTTTCAAAAATACACAGGTACTATCTGTTTGGTGGTTGGGTTTTATATCAATCAATATACATTGATTGATGAGTTGGTTGGATTGTATGTCGGGATTAAGCTCATTCCGCGTAAGTGTCTGTTTATTTCAAGATTTTTTTAAGGAAAAAAATAATAAAAAACTATTATTTTTATTTTAAATTGTTTTTTTTTATATTATTTTGATGTTTAATTTTGAAATCACATTTCCAAACATACATTATAATACAAATAACATAGCTAGAAATTTAGGATTCAGATTTGAATTTTTGGGAGCAAAACATATAAGATACATGTTGCTAGACTTAAAATCAAGGGATATTGCTGCCTTCGTGAACTCTGCAGAAGACTGGAAAATAACACCTGAAGATTTGTGTCAATCGCCAGTGTAATATTAGCCATTTTACTATGAAAACCATAAGGTGTTGTACCAAATGTAGATTTAAGATATTAACATGTTAGTTCCCAAGGAGCATGACGTGATGACAAAATGTTGGAGATATGCACAGCAGGTCTCAAGTTCAAGTCACAGTTTGCACCTCTTTGTAAGAGTCTTAGACAATTGGGGTTTTACTTGTTCACTTGAGTCCACAAAGTGTGTTTTTCTGGGGGTGTTGTTTTCTTGAGTTCGAGATTTGCATAGTAGATCTTGGGTTCAAGTCAAGGCGTGCACCTCTTGTAAGAACATGAGACAACCAGGATTTTACTTGGTCACATGAGCTCACAAAATACATTTTTTAAAAGGTAAGGTTTTCTCGAATAAAAAAAAAGTATCACAACTTAACAAGTGTAAGCAGAATTGTAGAAGCACGTAGGTAGAATTGAAGCCGAAACCATGTTGATACGAGAGTGAAGTGCATGATCACATCCCATTGGAAAACTTGGTGCTCTCATAACGTGCTTAAATTAACTAAATTCGATGCCTAGACAACTTGGTTTTGTTGCGCCTTCTGTTTGGTAGGTTCGATTGACCATATAATAATAATAAAAAAAAAAAAAAAAAAACACAAGCAAGAAGACATGATAGGATTCGGTGTGGAGGCTGGTGTTGTGATGCTTAGGGGTGCTGAAGAGCTAACCTATACTAAATTCGATGCCTAAACAACATTGTTTTGATTAAGAGAGATGAAGTCAAATGAGTGGAGATCATTTAAAAATAACTTGAATAATAATAAAATATTTATTTCTTTTTTTCTTCTTTTATGATGAATATGAATGCGATGATTCTTAAAGCGCTAATTAAATTGATTTTCTAATTATTATTTTCTTGTTTGTTAAATTCTAAGCTAATAATAATATGGATACCCTTAAATATGTGGGTGCTAACTGCCAGCTGTCAGAGCTAAGGTGTGGAGCTGGATTGGAGTGTCGGGGGTTGTTTTTTAAAATATATATATTTTAATTTTAAAAAACAAGTTTAACTACCTGACCGAATACAACATGTTAGAACTTAGAAGTACTTTGTGGTTTGAAGACTTGAAAAGATCAACCAATATATATTAAAACATGAAATATGATTAAAAAAAAAAAAAACAAGTGGGAAGGTAGACAGTGATAGAGTACGGTTAATCTTCTTCGTTAGACTAGACGACTAGTAGTGCTATTTACCAACCCCCCGGCCCCACAAAAAAAGAGTTAATTTATAGTCCTTCGCATTTGCTGCTGCATCAACAAGTAAAGACTCACGGCGACTTTGCTGTTCAAGAGAGAGAAGAGAAGAGAAGAAATAACATTATGAATTAAAAAAAACATAGTTGAAAAGCCAGAAATGGTAATCTTAATATTTATAACAATTGAAAATTTATTTTTAACAATCACAAATTTAAAAATTTCCAGTTTATTTTTTTCCAGCAACTATAACTATCACTATTATTTAATTTCTTAACAACTATATTTTAAATTATTGTAAAAAACCATTTTAATTTCATAATAAATTTAAATATTAATGTCACATCATGACTACCTCTAAATACCATCCAATTTTTTCAAACAATACACAAACTGAAATATGTCTCGAACCGTTCCGAAGACTCTAAGAGGGTGTTTGGAAGTGCTTTTCAAAAGTGTTTTTGAAAAAAATTAAAAAAAAAAATATTTTTATTTTTAAGTTTAAATTAATAAAATTTGATATTTTGATATCATTTTAATGTGTTCATGTCAAAAATATTTTTTTTTAAAAAAAAACATAATTTTAATGTATTTTTAAATAAAAAATAATTTCAAAAACAATCACAACCACAGTCCCAACCAAGGTAGTCAAAATCGCGAGCCAACTCGCAAAAAATCGCATCTGATTTTTGTGAAGTTGGTCTCAAAACCCTGGTTGGACCCGGAAAGAAAAAATCGAAACCGGTCAAACTTCGGTCAAACTCAGTAGAAAAAATCGTAAAAAAAAATCGTGAGAAAAAATCGTAGAATAATAATAATAATAATAAAAAAAAATAATATTTAATTATATTTAAATTCATTTTTTAAATTTAAGTATAATTAAAAATAATAATTTTTGTACGGACATTTTACGATCTTTCTACGATTTTACGATCCGATCTTACGATCCGATTTTTCAGAGCCCTTTCCGATCCGTGTCAAAATCTCGATTTTGACTACCTTGGTCCCAACACACTCGATAGAGGTATCCAATACCGAGACCGTTGTAGGTCTTCTTTCGAAAGAAAAATAAGTTGACCGGGGTTCTCGTCATTACATGACAATAGGACACCACGAAGACTCCATCAATGCTTTGGTTTCTTTCTGGGAAACTTCCCATTTATCTTCTTCTTCTTCTTCTTCTTCTTTTCATGGCAATCATGTCTGGACTTCAAAACATAAGAAACTTCATGGAAATTGGTGGCAGCAAGCATCGTCTCTTTCTTACATCATTATACAATTTCATTATCTAATCTGGTAAATTTAGTTTTTTTTTTAAAAAAAATAGTATAGTAACCTAAATTTACATTTGAAAAAACTTTGGCTAGGTATTACATTTATCCTGTCATATTTTAAAAACATGATGTTTACTAAATATCGCTATTTCCAAGCACAGTAAGATGATTGTTTGCATTTTAAAAGAGCAACAATTAAACGTGTCATGCTTCAGAAACACGATGTGTTTGAGAAATTTAAATTCCTTTTCAAATTGAAGAACATAAAGAGACACGACTACTCTCTCTCTAAAAACTGACATTCACAACCCTTCTCTTTCTAAAAAAACTCATTGATCACTTGTTTCTTTGCCCTTCGTAGGTAAAATAGTCATCTGTAATTTCATTTGTTATTGAATAATAATTTTATATTATTATCATTACATTTAAATTTATTAATCGTAATGATTTTATTCCTCATCTAATGATGGATTAGTTCTCTTTTAGCGTGTTACGTGAACAATAACCACATCTTAATAATTAAAAATAAAAAGAATAAAGGAAAAACAATGTGTTTTGTGTCTTTTTTTACTCTTGGACTGGGTTGGGTTGACTCAACGACCGTTACAATTCCCCATTCCCCTATGAACGGAGGAGTTCCCATCTCTGTTTGTGAAAAGAAAGTGATATTTTTCCAGCTGCGTTTCTTTCAATACCAGTAATGACTCAATTTCCCCAGTAAGCCCAAGAATTCCTCTATCCCATTCACTTTTAGTTCTGGAAATCATTACATCCTCATTTCGAACAGCTTATGCTATCTTCTTCCTGCGTGGTTGTGTTCTTGTTTGCAGATTCATCAGTGGACTAGATTTGGCAAACTTAGTGGTGAGCGCAGATTTGCTTCAGCTTTCATGTGGCGCCGTAAAGGACCTACACGCAGAAACCAATCGAAATCCACAGTTCTCTGTGAGACACAAAATTGTCAGCCAATCGAACTGTACCATCATAGCTTTTGCCGCTCCAGCCCTCATTTCAGAAGACCTTATTTTACAAGGAGGAGATTTGATTTCATCATCAGCTCTCAAGGAGCAGGGCTTTCCTCTCTTTGAATCCTTGTGCTCCGAAGGCAATCCTTCCTTCTCCGTTCATGGCGCTGCGATAACCCTTTTTAAGGCCTATTTTCAGGAGCTCTCTCTACTCAAAGATCAGGTGCTCTTCTTCCCTTCAATTTTTTGAGTCCTTTTCCACCTGGGTCTTTTTTTTTTTTTTATCGTCACTGTAGAATCATAGCCATTAGACCTGGAGAACTGGCTCACATTCATTTTCTGTCAATCCCCGATCCTCCGTGGTAAAAATCAGCAAACTATTATTTAGTCCCTATATTCTCCATTTGGGTCTGGAAGCCCTAATTGAGTGTCTATATTTAGTCCCTCCCTTGATTGATCGTTACCATTTTCTTTCTCCGAAAGTGCCCATCTTTAGTTTTTATAATCACACTTGCTGCAAACTAACCAAAATTTGATTTAAGAGGGAAGTTCGGATATTTTAGAGAAAAATCAAAATCAATTTTGTTGAAAGATGCCAAAGAACTATGATTTTCAAGACCGAAAGGGAAATTTTATAAAATCATAGAAACACAGGAGCTAAATTGTATAATATAAACTGTAACTTACAGGATTTGACTCGAGATTCACCTTCACTTGAGTGTGTTTTCATTCATGTGGTCACATCTTGTTTTTTCAACTAAATCATTGATCTGGAAAAATTCTATAGTTTTTTTTAGGAGATTTATCTAAGACTTTGGGTTGAATAATGTACTGTATCATGTCAGATCCATGATTCAAAGTCTGGCGAGTTGCAAGTGAGCTCCCAGTTGATTGTTACCGGACACTCTCTCGGAGGATCAATTGCTTCTCTCTTCACTTTATGGCTGCTAGACAACATCAAACAAACATACAAAAAAACTAAACTCCCCCTCTGCTTCACTTTTGGTTCACCTCTTTTAGGGGACCAGGGCCTCCAACGAGCCATCTCAGAACGTTCAAAATGGTGTTCTTGCTTTTTACACGTTGCTGCAAACAGGGACGTATTCCCAAGGATTTCCAGCACCTCACAATCTAATCCTCAGTGCAAGCCTTTTGGTACATTTTTCTTCTGTTCTGAATTAAGATGCAACTGTGTTGATGATCCTGAGGTGGTTTCAAGGTTACTGGAAAGCACGGCGAGTCCAGCTTCCGCAGAAGAAATGGGGATTGATGATTATAGTGGAATTGTGAATAGTCTGAAGTCGAGACTTATCCTGAGAGAGGATTCACAACTTGGCCAACCAGTTTTACCTCCACTTCGGCTAGGGATAATCTTACAGCTGAAAGCCGCTGGAGTAGAAATAACTGCCGAGGTAACGAGTGATATTTTTCCCAATAAACTATACTTGCACAGTTTTTTTTCCACTATTGATTGATGACTTTCACAAACTATCTCTCTTAATATTCTGATGATGCTAAAGTCCTTCGAAACTTCAGACCAAGGCATCACTCGAGTGTTCATAAGATCAATTGGCGGCTATTTTTTTCCCTTTAGTAACTCAAGCTCACCTTGTCTTTTGCAACTTTCTTTTAGTTATTCGAATACCTAATGGAAAATACATTTAAACTCAGCAGCAACAGCAGCAGAACAGCAGCATCGATGATCTAATATCAGAATTGGAAAGCCACGAAAACCGAATGGCACAACAAAGGAAGGGTAATGGCGGGATAGAGAAACTAAACAGAGTAAAGATAAACATGGCCCGCCTAGAATGGTACAAGAAAGACCGCAAGACTAAGGGGACAGGCTACTATGATAGTTACAAGAACCTGAACTCTATGAGCGACATTGACGCTACCAAGTTCAAGAAATCTCTCACCCATTACTGGAGAAAATTGGTGGAGGAAGCTGAGCGAAAACCCCAGAAAGAGGGAGCATTTATGCGGGAGACATGGCTTTATGCTGGGACAAATTATAGAAGAATGGTTGAACCACTTGACATTGCCGAATTCTATAGACAGAAAGGGAAACGAGACTACCAAACTCATGGAAGATCGAAACATTATATTCTGCTGGAGCAATGGCAAAAGGAGCATGCAGAAAAACTTGCCGGGCCACCAAACGATAAGAAGAAACAAAATGTGGCTGGTAATCTTACAGAGGATTCTTGCTTTTGGATGTTTGTGGAGGAGGCTCTCATCTCTTGCAAACAGTTAAAGGATGAGAGTACTATAGAGAAACAATCAGCGAGAGAGTTTCTGAACAAGTTTGAGCAATATGTGATGGACCAAATCAATAACTATGCAGTATCTCCTGAGATTTTTTTGGAAAAAAGCAGTTTTATGAAGTGGTGGATAGATTTTCAGGAAATCATCGAAACATCCCATGATTCTCCTCTCAGAGGCTTCATGACGAATTGCAGATATCGCCAATATGAAAAGGGGCTGTTTTAGAGGTTTAGTGTCACGTGCCACACGTGACAGGAGACAGGTGGCGTTCATCAGCAGAGGTGGCGTTCATCAGCAGGTAGGGAGTCTTGTCCATGCCAGCTGAGTCTTGTCCAGCCGCCTGCAAATGCTATGCAGAGGAGGCCACGTGTGAGGAGTGCGAAGCTGTGCCAACCAGAAGAGTAAAACTTAGTTGATGTTGAATTCTAGTTAATAATAAGTCTGATTTAATTAGTTGAGTTGTAAGGGAACCAGTTGAATTAATAACTGGGTCGGGTCGTCGGGTTAATAAATTAGAGTGTCAGTCTATTTGCCAAGTGTTGGCTGGGAGAATAAATCGTGGTCTGTTAGCTAAAGGTCGGATTATTAGCATGACGTGCATTAGTAGGGTCCTTGGAACCCGAGTTCTTGTTATTTTTTAGCTATATAAAGTCAGGAGTCTAAGTCATTTGTATGGAAGAAATTTATCAATTAAGTTCAGGAGGTTGTGAATTCCTTAAAAATCCATTAATTTTATCTTCAAATTGCTAGTAACGTGACATTTAGTGCTCGAATGAAATAATTATTGGCATGTGCAGGAAGTGGATGCCGCCGTGTGTGCAATGGAGCTTTAGTCAGGATCCGATTGACTTTGTTCGTCTCCTTCTTTTCTGTTTTTTCTCCTTGTAGTCCCTATTATTTATTCTGTATATCTAATTTAGTTCTTTTTCTGTTGATTGCTATATACTTTGTTTTTTTAATCTTATTTTGATTGATTTTGTCTCTTCAATTCTGCCCATGCCATTGTTTGTTCATTTATGGCATCGAGCAAAACGTTTTGGAGCCGAATTTGGCCAAAAAAAGTATATAAACATGTATATTTTGAAAATCCCATCGAGACCCCAAACCCACGTCACAAACTACAAAGCAAGGCCAATTTATTGTAACTCAGGATTGAAAATTTTCCGAAGGTAAATTTCCTTTGGCTTAGATTTGCTAGGAGGAGACAAACATAGTCGGACGTTCTTTTTTCCTCTGCTACCATTCAAAACTCTTTTTGCACGACTGTTTGGTGTAGAGATATCGACAAGCAACAAATCATGCCTTCTGTTCATTAACAAATAACTAAAAGATTATGGAAAACACTATTCATTACTGTTCACGCACTCACAAAACACTGTGGATGCGAGCTTTCTCCTCCGTGCGTCGCGGGTGCACGTCCACCCTTTTTTTTTTCCGCCTATGAACAGTGTAGTAACGATTTTAGCCCCGATAATAAGACAAAATAACGTTTTCGGCTGAGGGTTAAGGGGGTAATTGCGCGCGTCCGTACCGGTCCGGTCCGCCGCATGAGTTTTTTTTTTTTAATGGCTAAATACGGTTATAACCCCTAATAAGACAAAATTTATTAATTAGGGACAGGGCTATAACGATAACTGACCATTATTATTTATTTATTTTTCGAAATTCTGTCAGGCGCGTGCCATTCACGCGACGCACGCTATTCCCCCCTACGCCCCTTTCAAGTGGCGCGTGCGGTATTATACGGTGGCCGGAAATGGGCTACCGGCGGCTAATACGGTGCGCCTCCTCTTGGTCTTCCTCCCGGTGCGGCGCGTTTTGCTACACGGTGTCCGTGGAAACGGCGGTGGCGGTTAAAGCCCGATTGCACCGTTTCTCTCTCTCCCGCGCGTCAAAGTCGCGAGCGCCCGAGTTTTGTAAACTTTCACTTCGGTCCCTTGACTTTTAATTGTGTTATATACTGTGCAGATTGACCTGATTTCAGTTATATAAGTTTTGATTTTCTTCGATTGGGTCATTCGATTGCAATTAATTAAATTGGAATGTTTCACTTCGGTCCTCCGTCTTTTAATTTCCGGATTAGGTTGAAAAGACTTAATATATTTGGTACAAAAGTTTCTAATTTTGCAAATTTGTCCTTTAATTGAAAATATTAATAAATCTGATTTTCATTTCAGCCCTTAAACTTTTAATTTTTTGATTTTAATCCCTTTATATTTTATTTTCATTTAAGCCTTTATACTTTTATTTTTTTAAATTTCTAATATAACCCCAACTTTTGTCCATGTATATATAAGTGTGTTTAACACAATAATAATAATAATAATAATAATAATAATAATAATAATAATAATAATAATAATAATAATAATAATAATAATAATAATAATAATAATAATAATAATAATAATAATAATAATAATTTAATTATTTTTCTTGCTTCCTCTTTTGTTAATATTTTTTTTCCTCCATATAATTTAATAAATTTTTTATTGTTTTGACAGTAATGGCAATGATTTTTTTTTCCTTTTCTTAAAGTTTCTAGAATATTTTTAGTCTTTCATTAATTATATGTTCTAATATTTATTGAATATTATCTCATAGGCATATATATAGGGAGAAGAAAACATGACCTAGGATTTTTTGAATGAAAAAAATTAATATTAGTATTCTTAAATACATTTAATATAATCATATAATGAATAAATCAGATAATATAAAAAAAAAATTTGTCTTCGAATTTTAATTTTGTATTTAACACAATAATAATAATAATAATAATAATAATAATAATAATAATTTAATTGTTTTTCTTGCTTACTCTTTTGTTAATGTTTTTTTTCTCCATATAATTTAGTCATTTTTATTGTTTTTACAGTAATGGCAATGATATTTATTTATTTTTTTAATTTTTTAGCGCATTTTTAGTCTTTCATTAATTATATGTTCTAATATTTATTGAATATTATCTCATAGGAATATATATAGGGAGAAGAAAACATGACCTAGGTTTTTTGAATAAAAAAAATTAATATCAGTATTCTTAAATGCATTTAATATAATCATATAATGAATAAATCGGATAACATAAAAAAAAATTGTCTTCGAATTTTAATTTTATATTTAACACAACAACAACACCAACAACAATAATAATAATTTAATTGTTTTTCTTGCTTGCTATTTTGTTAATGTTTTTTTTTTCTCCGTATAATTTAATAATTTTTATTGTTTTGACAGTAATGACAATGATATTTATTTATTTTTTCTTTTGTTAAAGTTTCTATGATATTTTTAGTCTTTCATTATATGTTCTAATATTTATTGAATATTATCTCATAGGAATATATATAGGGACAAGAAAACATGACCTAGGATTTTTTGAATAAAAAAAATTTAATATCAGTATTCTTAAATACGTTTAATGTAATCATATAATGAATATATCGGATGAAATAAAAAAAAAAATTGTCTTCAAATTTTAATTTTGTACTTAACACAATAATAATAATAATAATAATAATAATAATAATAATAATAATAATAATAATAATAATAATAATAATAATTTAATTTCTCTTCTTGCTTACTCTTTTGTTAATGTTTTAATAATAATAATAATAATAATAATAATAATAATAATAATAATAATAATAATAATAATAATAATAATAATAATAATAATAATAATATAATGAATAAATTGGATAACATAAAATAAATTTATCTTCGAATTGTAATTTTGTATTTAGCACAATAATAATAATAATAATTTAATTGTTTTTCTTGCTTACTCTTTTGTTAATGTTTTTTTTTTCTCCATATAATTTAGTAGTTTTTATTGTTTTTGCAGTAATGGCAATGATATTTTTTTTTAATTTTTTAGGGTATATTTAGTCTTTCATTAATTATATGTTCTAATATTTATTGAATATTATCTCATAGGAATATATATAGCGAGAAGAAAACATGACCTAGGATTTTTTGAATAAAAAAAATTAATATCAGTATTCTTAAATACATTTAATATAATCATATAATGAATAAATAGGATAACATAAAAAAAAAATTTGTCTTCGAATTTTAATTTTGTATTTAACACATTAATAATAATAATAATAATAATAATAATAATAATAATAATAATAATAATAATAATAATAATAATAATATAATCATATAATGAATAAATCGGATAACATAAAATAAATTTGTCTTCAAATTGTAATTTTGTACTTAGCACAATAATAATAATAATAATAATAATAATAATAATAATAATAATAATAATAATAATAATAATAATAATAATAATTTAATTGTTTTTCTTGCTTACTCTTTTGTTAATGTTTTTTTTTTCTCCATATAATTTAGTAATTTTTATTGTTTTTGCAGTAATGGCAATGATATTTATTTTCTTTTTTTTTTAATTTTTTAGCGTATTTTTAGTCTTTCATTAATTATATGTTCTAATATTTATTGAATATTATCTCATAGGAATATATATAGGGAGAAGAAAACATGACTTAGGATTTTTTAAATAAAAAAAATTAATATCAGTATTCTTAAATGCATTTAATATAATCATATAATGAATAAATCAGAAAACATAAAAAAAATTTTGCTTCGCATTTTAATTTTGTATTTAACACAATAATAATAATAATACAATAATAATAAATTTAATAATAATTAATATTATTATAATAATGATAATTTAATTGTTTTTCTTGCTTACTCTTCTGTTAATATTTTTTCCCCTCCGGATAATTTAATTTTTTTTTTGTTTTGACAGTAATAGCAATGCTAATTTTTATTTTATTTTTTATTTTATCTTTTGTTAAAGTTTCTTAAATATTTTTACTCTATCATTAATTATATGTTCTAATATTTATTGAATATTATTGCATAGGAATATATATAGGGAAAAGAAAACATGACCTAGCATTTTTTGAATAAAAAAAATTAATATCAGTATTCTTAAATACATTTTATATAATATTGTTAACAACCAACCAGATCAATGCAAACAAAAAATAATCTATCTTTAATAGATTTCAGCGATTCCAATATTGTTATCAACCAGTTAAATGCTTAGTAACTGTTAAAAAATATTTAACCATCAACACATTCAGTTCAAGACAATAAAAAATCATCTTTCATTTATTTTATTGATTACAGATTTACATCAACCAATTAAATAACCATCAAAACAATTAGTACATACTAAGCAATTAATCAATTATGGTCTTGCAATACTCAAATTACAATTCGCTGATCTTTCATAAATTTTATCGCTAATAATTTTTAAATTTCGCAATTGAATTATTATTTGAGTATTTAAGCTTATAGCAACAATCAACTAATTCAATACATAAAAAAATATTATAGCATGATTTAAAATTTACAATTCTCTATCTATCAACTAAAAAATTCTTTGCTGACCACATAAATAATCAGTTTGCTACATATAAAAAGTCCGGCGCAACACGCGGGCTACCCAGCTCGTAGTAGCTAAATTAGTTGGGAGGCTGAAGGCATTGATGTCAAAGTTCATTAGTATAGTTTAGAGTAGCTTTGTTCTAGGGAGACATGTTTTAAACAATATTATTATTGCCCAGGAAATTGTCTATTAAATGCGTCAAATGTAATGAAAAAGAGGAATTATAGGCATTAAAGTGGAGACAATGAATAAGACTCTTTATAATGAAATTAGCATGGGGAGTATTACAAGAGAGAATGCTTCTTTTAGAAATTTAGTGTTGTGGAAAACTATATGCCAAGTATGGGGGTATGGAATAAAGTGAATCAAAACGTAAGATGAAATTTAAGGAATGGCAAACAAATTTAATTTGGAAAGATAGTTGGTTGAAGAGTTATGGCCCTCTCATTAAACACGTAAATAGAGAAGTTTTAGTAAATAAAATTATTTGGAGGATTATTTGGAAGTGGAAATGAATGGATCAGATAAAATTGTTTTATGGACCATGGCTCATAATTCTATTGTGAAAAGTGAAATATGATAGAGAAGATGAATATCAAATAATCGATGTCGCAATCATTGTTTTACTGAAGTGGAAATGTTATCTCATGCATTGCGTGATTGTCCTAACACCTGTAAGATTTGGTGAGGTATTTGTCAAGGTAGAAGAGAGTGACATTTTCTTAAGTCAAAATTGGTATGCATGGTTGATATCAAACATGTATATCTGAAACAGAACATAATGCAGTGTGGATTGATTATTGGAATTCGATATGACATTGTGGTATATCTGGAAGGAGAGATGTAATAAAACACTTGACTCTTATCAGGGTAATTGGTATGAGACTGTTCTAGCTATAAAAAGAATGGTTGGAAATAATAAAATTATTCCGATGAGTGGTAATGGGGGGATGAATCGCATTAATGTAATTCAGCAGGTCGGCTAGACTTATTCGCAAATGATTGGATCAAGCTTAATGTTGATGGTGCAGTAAAGAAAATCCAGGTGTGGCAAGTGTCGGAGGAGTAATTCGGGATAATATGGGTTCCTGGAAAATGAGATTTGCAAGGAATAATGACATATGTTCGTCAGGTATTGTTGAGTTATTAGTTGTTTATGTTGAACTACAACTTACATGGAATAAAAGATTTAGAAAGGTGGTTTTGAAGTCAGCTTCTAGTGTTGTAATTGGGCTTATCAATGTGGATAGAGTGAATATAGATAAAAATTACAATCTTATCATGCATATTAAATGTATGTTAGGCAAGGCTTGGGAGGTTAAAATTGTACATATTTACAGAGAAGTCAATCATATGGTTGATTGATTGACTAATTATGGGCTAAATAGAGACTTGTTAGACAAAGAGTATGATGTTCAAGCTAAGCCACCTTCAAGACTTTATATTTTGTTGTATTATGACATGATTGTGTCTATTGTAACTCGTTCAATTTTATAGAGTTATTTGATCTCATTATTAGAAAAACAAATCATCCTATCTAAACCTTTAGGATGATAAAGACTAAATTTGCTCTTGTTATGGTGAAATTAATCCATACTTAATCAATGATATATTCAAAATTATTAAAATCATATTTGACATTGTGTTTTAAAAGTGTTTTTAAAAGAAAAAAAATGATTTTTTTTTATATTTTAAATTAAATATTTTTAAATAATTTTCATATGATAATATAAAAATATTTTTTAAAAAATAAAAAATTATTATTTTATATCAAAAACAATTTCCAGAACCATTCAAACAGTAAATAAATGTATGTCCTGCTTTTGAGACACATCATGTCAGGGGTACCCATTAGGGCATCTCCAGTGGGGAGTGCCATTTTGAAGTGCTAAATCTCTAAAATGGCACTTTGAATAGTGTAAAAATGACATTTTTGTTGATGTGTGCTCCAGTGGGGAGTGCCATTTTGGAGAGCCATTTATTTTTATATTATTTTAAATATAGTATAATTATTTTGTATGTAGTTTAATTATGCAATTAATTATACAATTAATAAGAGTAAGTTATATAATTAAATAAATGCTTTTAAAAAACCCTCCAACATTGATTATATAATTAATAGGAGTAAGTTATATAATTATTAATTTTATATATAAATTTTTACTCTCTTGTTAAGGTATTTGTAAATAAAAATAAATATTTTTGATATAATTATATTATTTTCTAATATATATATTACATTTTATATATATATATATATATATATATATATATATATATTATAATATATAAAAAAGGTGGCCCCAAGGTGGGGCCACCTTTTTTAGCTCTATGTCCAGCAGCTCGGGAAGGTGATGCCATTTTTACATGGGCAAATGGCATCCCCGCTGTAGCATGAACAGAAGCTACAAAATGCTAAAAAAAATAATATTTTAATTTTGGCACTCCATTTGCCATCTCCGCTGGAGATGCTCTTACAGTTCTCGTGCGGTGAAAAGACAACTCGACCCTGATACCTACCAGCTATTTAACTTCTTTCCGTAGATGAATGTGCATCTGCCACCACCGAAATGTCAGCTATCAAACTCCGAAACACACATTACCAATATGATGTTATTCTATGTATTCACTCTACTCCTACTCTCCAACGTCGCTGCATCAAAATCAATTATCAACTCCCTGCCTGGATTTGTCGGGAACCTTCCATTTGTACTAGAAACAGGGTGAGTGCACCTTTTTTTTTCTTTTTGGTTGCAAGGCTTCGTGAAGTTTATCCTGTTTTCATTATGATTTTCTGTGTCCAGGTATATTGGCGTGGGAGAATCGGAAGCCGTTCAGCTTTTCTACTACTTCATCGCGTCGGAGAGGAGCCCGGAAGATGACCCTCTTGTGCTTTGGCTCACTGGTGGCCCTGGATGTTCTGCCCTGTCTGGACTTGTGTATGAAATTGGTACACAGACAGAGAGATCTGAAATCTTCTTCTCATGCACTGTTTAAAACAGAAATTTCTCTATTTCCTTATTCGTTTGGCCTAATCAAGTCTGTTTAAAGTTTTCCTAATGGTGGTCATGAATAGGCCCGTTAGCAGTTGATTATGCAAAATCCAGCGGAGGAGGCCAACCTGTTTTTGCATCGAACCCATATTCATGGACAAAGGTCACAAATTTCTACAGCCCTGAATTATTTATTCGAATCGTGCAGCTAAATGTAACTGTTGAAACTTTGTGTCATGTAATGATGCAGATTGCCAGCATAATATTTTTAGATGCACCTGCTGGTACCGGATTTTCCTATTCAACAACACTGGAAGGTTACGATGTTAGTGATACATTATCAGCTGCACAGACTTACGAGTTCTTAAGAAAGGTAAGGGAAAGTTTGTATTTTTAAATCACAAGATATAGAAGTTGAACGTCAAGGAAAACAAGTGGAACAGAAGTGGATTTTTTACTATTTAAAATTAGATGATGTTGGTTTTTTGATTAAATATGGAAGAATACCTGCCAGCAAATCAGTTTGAAGAAAACTGGAGACTGATTCATGGATATGCTGGAAAAACATCGTTTTATTGATCATTGACTTGCAATGTATACATCATTAGGGAATCAGAATCGTGGAAAAACCTGCTAGCAAATCAGTTTGTTAAATGAAGAACTAGTGATAATCGTATTAGTCAGATTGACTGATTTATTTCCTAAAGAGTACCAGCAATAAACAACTGTTAAATTCAAAAGCTCGTTAGCAGCTACATGGTTTATGATAGTCAACAGAGGTAAATGCATAGGAGTAAACTAGTAATGTAAATTAATTTGGCTAACATTTTGAGTTTTTGACGTAGTGGCTTGTGGACCACCCCGAGTTTCTTACAAATCCACTCTATGTTGCCGGGGACTCCTACTCAGGCATCATTGCACCTATCATAGTCCAGGAGATTTCTGATGGTAGTTGACTTCTGTCCCAAACACAACTGATTTTTCTGGTAATATGCATACATAAGTGTAATTTGTTTTTGTTTTATTTCTTGCAGGGAATGAAGTGGGAGATCAGCCAACAATGAACCTCAAAGTACTCAATCAACTCTGAAAATCTAAATACATATTCGTTACATGTCTGCAACTGTCTTTGTTTTATTGTATTTTTGTTTATTTGGGTTGTGGCTGACAAGACTGTACAACATGTTGGAACTCAGGGATATGTGCTTGGAAACCCAGTTACAGATGATGAGATTGACACCAATTCAATAGTTCCTTTTGCTCACTTAAAAGCACTTATATCAGATGAGCTCTACGAGGTAACTTCCCTCTCCTAGCTCTGTTCTTAACTTCTCAGCTAGCTAGTTCTCGTAAAAGTAAGACTATTCTCTTGTTTGTTTTCCCTGTAGTCCTTCATGAAAAATTGCAAGGGTGAGTACTTAAATCCAGATCAAAGCACTGCATCATGTATGGAAGACATATTAGCCATCAAGGAGGTGACTGATCAATTTATAAATCAAATCTTTGATAAAAAATTGTCGCGTCATGCTTGAAGTTTATGAGCATGAAATTATTGACTTCTCTTTTGAATGTATAGTGCATTGGAAAATTATTTACTGGACAAATTTTAGAACCTTTATGTAAGACCATATCCCCAAAACCAATTGCATTGAAATTGGATCCAAGGTTTCTCATAGCTGATGACACTGATATTCTGCTATCAAGTCCCCATGTTCCTAGACCTTGGTGTCGGGTACGTTGAACTTTCTCTTTTCTTTTCTTTTTTTTTCCACTTTATTTTCTCACTCTTAGACACAGAAATCATCGCATACCATGGTTACTAACCCGCTTATTTGTATGCAGCATTTCAATTATGTATACATTTATAAGTGGGCTAATGATGAAACTGTTCAAGATGCTCTCCATATTCGCAAGGTATGCTTGCCTAACAAGTATTAGCTTCCAGATTCAAGATAACTCTTCTCATGACGGGAAAAAATGAACTATCATGACCAGGGAACCAAAAAGCATTGGGAAAGATGCAATAAGACCCTGGCTTATTCTTACAATGTCAAAAGTTCTGTTGATTACCATCGGAACTTGACCAAGAAACCATATCGAGCTCTAATTTACAGGTAATGTTTATAGTTCTATGAACACATTATTCTGAATCTTCCCATTCAGTGCAATTTTAACTATTGTTTTAACTTGTGCAGTGGCGATCATGACATGTCTATCCCATACATTGGTACACATGAATGGATCGAATCCCTGAATTTGACGATTAAGTTTGACTGGGAACCATGGTTTGTTGATGGTCAAGTTGCAGGGTTAGTAACTATCATTTTAAACCCTTAAATTTTATTTTTTATAGACAGAATCCAAATAGTGATAAACAATTTGACCATCTTTTATTTTTGCATGTTTGGCCATCTTTAGATACACAATGCTGTATGCATACAATGAGCTCGATTACATAACATACGACCTGAGGTTTGCAACTGTAAAGGTAAGAACAAACATTAGCCTATTTAACAGTTTAATATAAAAATATAAATAAGCAACTATGTTGTCTTGCAAAGTGTAATATTTGTGGTGGTGGTGTGTAGGGAGGGGGTCACACAGCGCCGGAATACAGGCCAGAGCAGTGCCTTGCCATGATAGATAGGTGGTTTGATTACTACCCTCTATGAAAAAAAAGCCACTGCAAAAATGTTTCTTGTGTATTCAGCAACTCATGATCTTATCAATCAAACATCGCAAGCCCTAATCCATGTTTTGTATTTCAGCAACGGAATCTTTAATATGATCCAGCTTCTAATGGACATCGAAAACTCTCCCATACAATTTATTTATCCTTCATGTCTCTCTCTTCTGTTGATCTTTGCTGACTAATGTTCGTTGGTTAGCTGCTAATGTTTAGTAAGCCAAAACTGCCACAGTTAGTTAAGAGAGAGAGGGTGGTGACATGGTTTTCTAGTTGCTAAGGTTGATAGCATGGCTGTCTTGTCAAAATCTGATGGTTTGCTGATTTCTTGATAGAGTGTATGCTGTGAGTGTATGTTGGGTTTGATGATGGAGAGAGAGAAAGGTTGCTGTTTTGGCGGAGTGGTAGGTGAATAACTGGTAGGTGTAAGTTGTTGTTGTGGTGGTTTTTGTTTATTTACATAATTGTATTTTTGTGTTACTATATCACAATAGAAAACTAAATATACAAGGAAATTTGAAAACTAATTACTGGAATCAATTATCCTATTTCATGGAACAAATGTAGGATCTTACACCCTATGCAATCCCTGAATAATCGATATAAATTCTCAACATTTCCCCTCAAGTTGGTTCATAGATTTCACACATGCTTAGCTTGTCTAAAAACTTTGAGAAAATTTGATTTGAGACTACTTCAGTGAGAATGTTAACCAATTAGTACTCAGATCGAATCTTAGGCAACTCCACAATTTTTTCATCCAATTTCTCCTTAATAAAGAATCTATTTATCTCAACATGCTTTGTACGATCATGTTGAATTGGGTTATGGGCAATATCACACGTTTTGTTATCATAATATAGTTGAATTGGTTGCCCAGATTAGTAACTTAGATCATGTAAGAGAAGTCTTAGCCATGATGCTTCATAAAGATCAAGTGTCATACCTCTGAATTCAGCTTCTGCGTTAGACCAAACAACCACGTTTTGTTTCCTGTTTCTTCATGTAACAAGATTATCTCCTTCTTTTCTGTTTTTTCTCCTTGTGTCCTATTATTTATTCTGTATATCTAATTTAGTTCCTTTTCTGTTGATTACTATATACTTTTGTTTTTTTAATCTTATTTTTATTGATTTTGTCTCTTCAATTCTGCCCATGCCATTTAGTTCAATTTGTTTTTCATATCAAATTTAGTTTTTACGAGGTTACGTGCTACCAAAAAAAAGTACCCCAAACCCACATCATAAACTACAAAGCAAGGCGGGTCTTCTAAAATTTAATGTAACTCATGGCCAAAACACAAGATAAATTACCTTTGGCTTAGATTTGCTAGTTAGGAGAAGACAAGCACTGTCGGACGTTCTTTTTTCTTCTGCTACCAATCAAAACTCTTTCCGCATGACTGTTTGGTGTAGAGATATCGTCAAGCAACAAATCATGCCATGTAAAACTTGTCGATTCTAAAGACTAAATTTGCTCTTTTATGGTGAAATTAATCCATCCATAATTAATGATACGTTCAAAACTATTAATGTATGTCCTGCTTTTGAGACACATCATGTCAGAAGTAGAGTTATCCAACTCGGTGCGGTGATAAGACAACTCGACTCCGACTGCTATTTAACCTCGTTCCGTAGACAACTCGACGTTGCTCTCTCCTTCCACCACCGAAATGTCAGCTATCCAACTCGGAAACACACATTACCGCTTCAACAATAGGATGTTATTCTACGTATTCACTCTTCTGCTACTCTCCAACTTCGCTGCATCAAAATCAATAATCAAGTCCCTGCCTGGCTTTAACGGGAGCCTTCCATTTGTACTGGAAACAGGGTGAGTGTACCTTTTTTAATTTTTTTTGGTGCAAGGCTTCGTGAAGTTTATCCTGTTTTCATTATGATTTTCTGTTTCCAGGTACATTGGCGTGGGAGAATTGGAAGCCGTGCAGCTTTTCTACTACTTCATCGAGTCCGAGAGGAGCCCGGAAGATGACCCTCTTGTGCTTTGGCTCACTGGTGGCCCTGGATGTTCTGCCCTGTCTGGACTTGTGTATGAAATTGGTACACACACACACAGAACTGCAATCTTCTTCTCATGCACTTTTTAAAACAGAAATTTCTCTATTTCCTCATTCGTTTGGCCAAATCAAGTCTATTTTAAGTTTTCCTAATGGTGGTCATGAATAGGCCCGTTGGCAGTTGATTATGCAAAATCCAGCGGAGGAGGCCAACCTGTTTTTGCATTGAACCCATATTCATGGACAAAGGTCACAAATTTCTACAGCCCTGAATTATTTATTCGAATCGTGCAGTTAAATGTAACTGTCGAAACTTTGTGTCATGTAATGGTGCAGATTGCCAGCATAATATTTATAGATGCACCTGTTGGTACCGGATTTTCCTATTCAACAACACTGGAAGGTTACGATGTTAGTGATACATTATCAGCTGCACAGACTTACGAGTTCTTAAGAAAGGTAAGGGAAAGTTTGTATTTTTAAATCACAAGATATAGAAGTAGAACGTCACGAAAAACGAATGGCACAGAAGTGGATTTTTTTTCTATTTAGAATTAGAGGTTGTTGGTATTTTGAATAAATATGGAAGAAAACCTGCTAGCAAATCAGTTTGAAGAAAACTGGAGACTGATTCATGAACATGCTCGAAAAGCGTGGTTTTATTGATCATTGACTTGCAATTTATACATGATAAGTGACCCAGATTCGTGGAAAAGCCTGCTAGCAAATCAGTTTTTAAATAAAGAACTAGTGATAATCATATTAGTCAGATTGACTGATTTATTTCCTAAAGAGTACTAGCAATAAACATCTGTTAAATTAAAAAGCTCGTTAGCAGCTACATGGTTTATGATAGTCAACATGTTGGAAATTCTTGAATCTGTACAGTAACTGTTTTGAACAGTTACTGTTCAGATTAAAATCTGGAATTTGGCAGAAATTGAACAACTGGAGAAAATCCTGACGAACAAAACTATAATTTGCTGAAATTTTGCACACATACCTTTATTGAATCAGAAATTTCCTTATATAAGGATTACAAGGACACGAATTTGAATAAACTAGAACTCTCAACACATAAGGAGAGGTTATTGGATAAATAACAGGTTTGTTGATAAAACCTGTTATGAATAGTAATTTTCTGAAACTAAAAGACTACAACTAATTCTTTCTTATCTAAAAGCTAATCTCATTAAATCTAACACAACAGAGGTAAATGAATAGGAGAAAACTAGTAATGTAAAATTAATTGGCTAACATTTTGAGTTTGTGACATAGTGGCTTGTGGACCACCCCGAGTTTCTTACAAATCCACTCTATGTTGCCGGGGACTCCTACTCAGGCATCGTTGCACCTATCATAGTCCAGGAGATTTCTGATGGTAGTTAACTTCTGTCCCTAACACAACTTATTTTTCTGGTAATATTCAACCTCCATATACATACGTTTAATTTGTTTTTGTTTTATTTCTAGCAGGGAATGAAGCGGGACATCAGCCAACAATAAACCTCAAAGTACTCGTTAAACTCTGAAAATCTAAATACGTATTAGTTCCAAGTCCACAACTGTATTTGTTCTATTTTTTATTGTTTATTTGGGTTGTGGCTGACAAGACTGCACAACATGTTGGAACTCAGGGATATGTGCTTGGAAACCCAGTTACAGATGACGAGATTGACAACAATTCAAAAGTTCCTTTTGCTCACTTAAAAACGCTAATATCAGATGAACTCTACGAGGTAACTTCCCTCTCCTAGCTCTGCTCTTAACTTCCCAGCTAGCTAGTTCTCGTAAAAGTAAAACTATTCTCATTTTTGTTTGTTTTTTCTCTAGTCCTTCATGAAAAATTGCAAGGGTGAGTACCTAAATCCAGATCAAAGCAATGCATCATGTATGGAAGACATATTATCCATCAAGGAGGTGACTGATCAATTCATAAATCAAATCTTTGATAAAAATTTATCGCGTCATGCTTGAAGTTTGAGCATGAAATTATTGACTTGTCTTTTGAATTTATAGTGCATTGGAAAAGTATGTCCTGTACAAATTCTGGAACCTATATGTAAGGTCATATCCCCAAAACCAATGACATTGAAATGGGATCCAAGGTTTCTCATAGCCGATGACACTGATATTCTGCTATCAAGTCCCCATGTTCCTAGACATTGGTGCCGGGTACATTGAACTTTCTCTGTTCTTTTCTTTTTTTCCACTTTATTTTCTCACTCTTACACACAAAAATCATCGCATAACCTGGTTACTAACCCGCTTATTTGTATGCAGAGTTTCAATTATGTATACATTTATAAGTGGGCTAATGATGAAACTGTTCAAGATGCTCTCCATATTCGCAAGGTATGCTTGCCTAACAAGTATTAGCTTCCAGATTCAAAATAACTCTGCTCATGACGGGAAAAAATAAACTATCATGACCAGGGAACCAAAAAGCAATGGGAAAGATGCAACAAGACCCTGGCCTATTCGTCCAATGTCAAAAGTTCTGTTGATTACCATCGGAACTTGACCAAGAAACCATATCGAGCTCTAATTTATAGGTAATGTTTGTAAAACTGGTATAAAATATATTATGGCTTAATGAATATTTCATTGATCAAACGTCATTCTTATACAAGGAGAGTATAATCTCATCTAGGGAAATATATAGTCTAACTAGGAAAGAATATTTACACAACAATTACAGGAAGAAATAATTAATTACAAGGAAGACTTTCTCATTCTAGTTCCCGTAGAATCTAGTATTTGATTTGCTTTCTAACACCCTCCTTTAAGTTGGAGAGTGAATATCAAGAACTCCCAACTTACCTAGCATGGACAAGAAAGGATCTTTCCCCAAAGGTTTGGTGAACATATCTGCCAGTTGATGTGAAGAAGGTATGAACTGTGTAGAGATTGAACCATCCTGTATCTTATCCCTAATAAAATGACAGTCCATTTCTATATGGCGAGTTCTATCATGAAAAACTGGATTTGCAACTATGTGTAGTGTTGCCTTGTTATCACAATGGAGAATTGAAGCTTTTGGATGTGTAAGATGTAGATCACGTAGTAGACTTCGTAACTAAGTGAGCTCGCAACATGTTCTTGTCATTGCTCGATATTCTGCCTCTACAGAAGATAGTGAGATGGTTTTTTGTCTCTTAGTTCTCCAAGAAATTAATGAATCCCCAACGAACACGTAATAACCACTTGTGGATCTTCTCATCATAGGACATCCTGCCCAATCAAAATCACAATAAGCACGCAACTTCAAGTTGTTCTCGGCTGGAAAAAAAAGACCTTGTCATAGTGCATTCTTAAGATACTTGAGTATTCTGAGAGCTGCTTCCATATGTGGAATTCGAGGTGTATGCATAAATCGACTAAGCACATGCACTGCATATGTTATATCAGGTCGTGTTATATCAGGCGCCCCACCATCCTTCTGAACTGGGACGAATCCTTGAGCAGATCACCTGTATCAGAAAGTTTGATGTCCTGTTCCATAGGGAACGCTATTGGCTTGGCTCCTAAAGTGTCACTGTATTTGAGTATGTCAAGGGTGTATTTCCTCTAGGAAATACATATACCCTGTTTTGATCGGGAAACTTCAATCTCTAAAAACTTTTGAGATCTCCGAGTTCCTTTATTTTAACCGTGACAACAAAAACTACTTAAGGGATGAAATTGCCTTTTGATCATTCCTAGATATCAAGATGTCATCAACGTAATTGAGAACATAATCGATCTGCCAAACAAGGGGGTGTTTATAACGATGAGAGACTCTGACAGGAGCATTAGAAAGTGGAAGACAAGTGGAATGTGATAGAGCAATAGGGGATGATATGGCAGGTTCGGCTAGAAAAAGAGGGGGATGAATGGTGATTGTGACTGTAGATGTGGAATCAATAGGGTTTGAATATGTGGGAGTGAGCACAGGGGAAGATGGGGGGTTGAGCTCAGATAGACGTGTGGTCTCGGGTGGAGGGGGAGATGTGGGATTGGGCTCAAATGGAGGTGTGGGCTGGGGCACAGGGGAGGATGTGAGGTCTGGCTCAAATGGAGGCGTGGAGATGGGCTCTAATAGGATGAGCTCAGATGTAGGTGTGGGCTTAGGGGAAGGTGCTGGAGGGAAGGGATTAAAACCATCCATTTATGGTGGAGATCGAATGGGTATTGATGTTGGAGATGTAGTGGAGGTTAAAAAGGGGAAATGATGCTCAAGAAAATGGACATCCTAATTAATGAATTTTTTTTGGTAGCAAGATCATACAATTTGTAAGCCTTTTGTCCACTAGGGTAACCTAAAACAATGCTCTTTGTGGCACGAGTATTGAATTTGGATGTTGGATAGTTATTAGTGGGAAAAGCAAGACACCCAAAGACTCTCATATGTGTATAGGAAGGTGACTTGCCATTCAATTTCTCAAAAGGGGATTTTTGGGCCAACAATTTTGTGGGAATTCTATTAATGATGTGAGCAGCGGTAAATACCCCTTCTCCCCAAAAACAAAGAGGAAGGTGAGCTTGAAAAAATAAAGCTCATGCCATTTCAAAGAGATGATGATGTTTGCGTTCAACGACCCTATTTTGTTGGGGGGGCAAACGCAAGATCGTTGGTAAATAACACCGTGATCTGAAAAGAATTTGCGAAGGGAAAAAAATTCTCTGCCATTATCCACATGGATTTGTTTGATTTTGATGTTGAATTGGGTCTGGGCATAATCAAAAAAAGATCAAAGGTGTTCTTGTGTGTCACTTTTATGGTGCATGAGAAAAATCCATGTAAATCTTGTAAAATCATCTACCACAGTGAGAAAATAGTGTGCTCCATATAAAGATGTTATTTTATGTAGTCCCCAAATATCACAATGAATGAGTTCAAAAGGGTGTGAAGATGTGATGGAACTATTAATAAAAGACAATCTTGTTTGCTTGGCCAATGGGCAAATATCACAAACATTATTTAAAAAGTAAGGAAATTTGAGCAATGTTTTTGACATAAAATTTAAACGGGTTGAAGATAGATGACCCAAACAGCAATGCTATAAATTTGCAGAATTGGAAGCCAAATGACAAGATGGACCGGGTTGTTTTTGAGATGAGTTTGAAGAGGCCAGTGCTGCCAAATAGTATAAGCCTCCTTGTTGCTTACCCACACCAATCATCCTCCTCGTAACCAAATCCTGCAAAATACACCAATGTGGAAAAATAGTTATCGAATAAGTTAAATTCTTTGTAATTTTACTTACCGATAAGTTGACTTTGAATGTGGGAACCCCCAACATATCTTTTAGGAATAAATATTATTGGCAAAGTGCTAGTAGTAGCAATCAAAGCCTGTTCTCCACTCGGTAACTTTACGGGAGGCATGTCACCATGCTTTTATATTTATGAGCAGATAGGGGGAAGACATGATATGGTCTATTGCTTTGCTGTCAATAATCCAATCAAGTGTGGAGGTATCGTGAGACAAACTTGAACTGGGGAAAGGTTCATGAGAATCAGTTCGTGAATTGTTTTCTTTCGCTTTCAGGATTGAGCATATCTGCTTATATTGCTGATTGGTGAGATTCGGCATCACGGTTTTCACATCACTAAAACTGGGATTTGTGTCAACAGAGTTTGCATCAACGTGGTTCACTGAAGGAAATTTTCTGCCTCCTCCTCCTCCTGTTTTGTGTAGTTTATGCCATGAAGGATATCCATGCAGTTTTCAACAAGTTTTAATAACATGGTTTGCATCTCCACAATGGGAGCAAAACACTGATTGTTGGCTGAATTTGGAGCTGGGCAGTAAGTGATTGAACCTGGGTTGCTGATGTTGCTGACCAATGTTGGACCATTTATTATTCCTTTGAAGTTGCTAGTTGGATTGCACCACCATTATTGCGCTCTCAGTTATAACCCTTGCAGAACCTAACTCTCTTTGTTTTTCTTCTTGTGAAACCAATGCATATGCTTTGCGAAGATTTGGCAAAGGATTCATGAGTAAAATCTGTCCCCTTACCGCACTGTAAGACTGATTTAAGCCCATAAGGAACTGCAGAAGGCCATTGCATTCCTCTCTCTCATGATGCTTCTTCATGGCGCCGCATGAACATGTAGGTAAGTCATTGTAGGAAGCTAATTCATCCCATAACCCCTTCATTTTGGTGAAATAGCTAACCACAGACATTTGCCCTTGAGTAAGGGAAGTGATCTCTCGTTGTAATTGGAATATCCTTGGTGCATTGCTTTGAGAAAAATGTTCCTTCAAGTCCTCCCAAATCTCGTGTGTTGTTGTTGAGTAGATGACATTGTCAGCGATTTCAGGTTGAACAGAATTAAGGATCCATGAGAGCACCATATTGTTACACTGTAACCAATGAGAATACTGGTCTGGAGTGTCTGCTGCAAATAGTATTTTGATAGTCCCTTCAATGAATCCTAGCTTATTTTTTGCACCAAGGGATAAGCGAATCGATCAACACCATGTTGTGTAATTATCTCCATTAAGGAGTTTGGGAACAAGTACCATGCCTGGATGGTCACTGTGATGAACAAAAAAAGGGTTGTTGGCATCATTTGCACCACCACCAGAACCTCCTTCTTTCCTTGTAAGTGTGTTTTGCGTATTCTTCTCTTGAGCAGTAGAGTAAGGATATTTGATGTTTGAAAAAAATAGAGAACTAGGATTTTCCCTGCTCTGATACCATGTAAAATTGATATAAAATATATTAGGGCCGAATGAATATTTCATTGATCAAACATCATTCTTATACAAGGAGAGTATAATCCCAACTAGGGAAATATATAGTCTAAATAGGAAAGAATATTACACACAGCAATTACAGGAAGAAATAATTAATTACAAGGAAGACTTTCTCATTCTAGTTCTAGTAGAATCTAGTATTTGATTTGCTTTCCAAAAATGTTTATAGTTCTATAAAAACATTACTCTGAATCTTCCCATTTAGTGCAATTTTAACTATTGTTTTAACTTGTGCAGTGGCGATCATGACATGAAGATCCCATACATTGGTACACATGAGTGGATAGAATCTCTGAATTTGACGATTAAGTATGACTGGGAACCATGGTTTGTTGATGGTCAAGTTGCAGGGTTAGTATCAATCATTTTAAACTCTTTAATTTTATATTTTATATTTTAAAGACAAAATCCAAATAGTGACACAAAATTTGGCCATCTTTATTTTTGCATGTTTGGCCATCTTAAGATACACAATGTTGTATGCATACAATGAGCTCGATTACATAACATACGACCTGAGGTTTGCAACTGTAAAGGTAAGAACAAACATTAGCCTATTTAACAGTTTAATATAAAAATATAAATAAACAACTATGTTGTCTTGAAAAGTGTAATATTTGTGGTGGTGGTGTGTAGGGAGGGGGTCACACAGCGCCGGAATACAGGCCAGAGCAGTGCCTTGCCATGATAGATAGGTGGTTTGATTACTACCCTCTATGAAAAAGAAGCCACTACAAAAATGTTTCTTGTGTATTCAGCAACTCATGAGCTTATAAATTAAATATCGTAAGCCCTAATCCATGTTTTGTATTTCAGCAACGGAATCTTTAATATGATCCAGCTTCTAATGGACATCGGAAACTCTCCCATACAATTTATTTTTCCTTCATGTCTCTCTCTTCTGTTGATCTTTGCTGACTAATGTTTGTTGGTTAGCTGCTAATGTTTAGTAAGCCGAAACTGCCATAGTTAGTTAAGAGAGAGAGGGTGTTGACATGGTTTTCTAGTTGCTAAGGTTGATAGCATGGCTGTCTTGTCAAAAATCTGTTGGTTTGCTGATTTCTTGATGGAGTGTATGTTGGGTTTGATGATGGAGAGAGAGAAAGGCTGTTTTGGCGGAGTGGTAGGTGAATAACTGGTAGGTGTAAGTGGCTGCAGTGGTGGATGGGTGGTGGTTTTTGTGTTAGAAAACTAAATATACAAGGAAATTTGAAAACTAATTACTAGAATCAATTATCATATTTCATGGAACAAATGTAGGATCTTACACCCTATGCAATCCCTAAATAATCGATATAAATTCTCAACACTTCCTCTCAAGTTGGTTCATAAATGTCATACATGCTTAGCTTGTCTAAAAACTTTGAGAATACTTGATTTGAGATTGCTTTAGTGAGAATGTCAATCAATTAGTCCTCAGATAGAATCTTATGCAAATCCACAATTTTTTCATCCAATTTTCCTTAATGAAGAATCGATCTACCTCGACATGCTTTGTACGATCATGTTGAACTAGGTTATAGGCAATATCACATATTATTTTGTTATCACGATATAGTTGAATTGGTTGCCCAGATTGGTAACCTAGATCATGTAAGAGAAGTCTTAGCCATGATGCTTCATAAAGACCAAGTGTCATACCTCTGAATTCAGCTTTTGTGCTAGACCAAACAACCACGTTTTGTTTCTTGTTTCTTCATGTAACAAGATTATCTCCTACAAAGCTGAATTAACTAGAAGTAGATTGTCTATCATTTATAGTTCCAGCATCAGTTATGTATCTATGCTTTAGTAATTTGTAATATGCATTCTTAGTGAACAAAATCCCGTTTCCTAGAACAGCCTTCAGAAACCTCAAAATCCGCATAACTGCATTCATATGTTGTTCTCCAGGATTATGCATAAATTGGCTAACAATACTTAATGTGTATGCTAAATTTGGTCGTGTGTGTGCTAAATACATCAATATATCTACAAGTCTTTGATATCTTCCCTTATCAATAGGTATCAGGTCGGACTTGACACATAACTTCATAGATTCTTCCACTAGTGGCTGACATGGTAACATAACAGTCTCTTGTAATAAATCTAAGACATATTTTTTTTTAGACAAAAATATCTATTTATTAGATCAAGAAACTTCTATTCCAAGAAAATATTTCACATCACCTAAATCTTTCATTTCAAATTCTTTGGACAAGTAATTTTGTAGAGATTTCCTTTCTTTAGGATCATTTCCTGTAACTACCATATCATCCACATATATAATGAGTGCAATGATCTTACCCCGTTGTTTCAAGAATAAAATGTCATCTGAATTGCTTGAATGATAGCCAAAAGCTATCATAGACCTTGTGAACCTTCCAAACCATGCTCTCGGAGATTACTTCAATCCATACAATAATTTTTTAATCTGCACACCTTTTGACTCTATCTTATTGGTATCATGCATCCCGGTGGAAGATCCATGTAAACTTCTTCGGACATTCTCCATGTAAAAAGGCATTCTTTATGTTAAATTGTTGTAATAGCCAATCCAAGTTTGCAGCTAATAATAACAAGACTCGAACTGTGTTGATTTTAGCTACAGGTGCAAATGTCTCCATGAAATCAATCTCATAAGTTTGTGTGTAACCTTTTGGCACCAATCTTGCTTTCAAGTGTTCAATTGTGTCATCAACTTTGTACATCATAGTGCAAATCCATTGACATCCAACTGGTTTTTTTCCTGGTGGAGGATCAACGAGTTCCCAAGTTTCATTTTTTTGTAAGGATTTGATTTCCTCGTTCATAGCTGCTTTCCACCTAAGATCAACTAGGGCTTCCACACTATTAGGAATAGATACAACAGATAATTGATTTACAAACGACATCTTTCATTTTAACAAACGATAGTTAGACACATAATGCCTTATGGGGTATTTAATTTTGCTAGAAAGTTCAAGTTCATATGTGGGTTTAGGAATACCTCTGGTGTGATGATGTGGTAATTGTTTTACAAATGGTTCTGAAACTAAATCATGAACATCTACAACAAAAGATTGGTTTGGTATTATGCAATGTTTAACTCAGACGAAGGAGCAACGTCTTCAGCTCTAGACTTTTTATCGCCAATTCTATCTAAAGACATCTTTTACGTCCAATTCACCTACTTCATGATTGCCTTGTCCAACTTGTGAGTCATCACCACTTGAATCCAATGTTATACCACTTCAATCCAAGTTGCCCACATCCAAATTACCAGATTCAAATTCAGGGGATTCACTTTCCTCATAATTGTGATTATAGTTTAAAACATCATAATATAGAGTATGAATTTCCTTTTGGTTCTCCCCTTGAAGTTCAGGCTCAGGGGAAAAATACATTAAGTCCTTATGGAAAACCACATTCATTATGATAAACATTCATCAAGGTGGAGGATGATAATATTTGTATCATTTTTTATGAGTAGCATATCCAAGGAAAAAACATTGTAATAATCGAGGAGTCAACTTGTTGGATTGATGCTTGTGAAGATGCATAAATGCTACATACCTAAAGATATGAAGAGGCAAATTCAGGATTGTTGGGGCTACAACTACATCACTAAGAGCTTGGAATAGTGTCTGAAAGTTAATAGAGCTAGAGGGCACCCGGTTGATCAAATATATTGTAGAGTTAAGTGTTTCTCCCTAATAGGATAAAGGCATATGAGCTTCTATTAGTGAAGCTCGAACAACCTCCAACAAGTGTTGATTTTTTCGCTCTGTAGCCCCGTTCTGCTCGGTGTATTGGAACTAGTAGTTTGATTAATAATTTTGTATGTTTCCAAATACTGTTGAAGTTCAGAACTTTTATATTCTCCTCCATTGTCACTGCGAAAAAACTGAATTTGTGCATTGTATTGAGTTTCAATCATTTTATGAAACTTCTAAAATAACAAATTCACTTCACCTTTGGATGTCATCAAGTATAATTATGTCATTCTGGTATAATCATCAATAAAAATAACAAACCAACATGATCCACTCAAAGTAGTAACTTTGGATAGACCTTAGACATTAGAATGTATAACCATAAAAGAGAGTGGACTTTTATTCAAACATAAAGCCCGATGACTCTTTGCCAGTTCACAAACATCACAATGGAAACTAGAAATAATCAAATTTTGCAAATAAATTATGAAATAATATCTATACATATCAAAAGAAAGTTTGCCTAGACACCATTGCAAGAACCAAATTTCATATTTCTTTTTCTTCCCCTTAGAGCCATCAACTGTTAAGGCTTTTTGTAACTCGCTTGAACTCACTTGCACCAAGTCCAAGTAATACAACTTCCCTTGCTTAATACCATACCTAATCGCCTGCTTTGTTTGAATGTCCTTAAACACACAAAATTTAGGCCAAAAAATTACAACACAAGATAAAGTTTTGGTTCAAAAATATTTTTTAAAAAAACTTGAATTTTTTTATTTTTTATTTTAAATTAAATTTTTTTGGTGTTTTTAGATTATTTTTATATGCCGAAGTCAAAAATATTTTTTTACAATTAAAAAAATCATTTTAATGTATTTCTGAACAAAAAAACGCTTTAAAAAACAACCTCAACCACAATCTCAATCAGGTATCATCATGCGATTAGATGTAATGCTAAATGTTTAACTATCTATCGCAATATTGAAACTGATCTGGTAGTGCCCATATTGAAGAGAGGACAAATTAAATGGAAACTATATTTTGATCTTATAGATGATAGCCAGGATTGAAGATCTATGGGAGCAATGAAGTGTTTAATGTACTTAAGGCACAAGAGAGGAGAGACTATTAAGAGAACTTGGGGGTGATGGCTAGAACATTTTTTACTTTTCCCATCTTCACCTTGCCTCAGGGAGAACTCATATCTAAGAATGACCACAATAGAATTTGATATGTATACAACCATTTACACCCTTTTTCTCAGTTAAGGTTGATCCAAGATTTTAACGAGCTGGTTTTCATGGATATGCATTGAGTTTGAGAGCTTTTCTAAAGTATGCCCTTCTGGATTATGAGTATAATTGCCGGTTCAGGTTTGCAATACCACTCTCAGTGCAAATTCGTGTGATTCCACTCCAAGGAGTAAATTCAACAGTAAGTGTTTTGTCATGGGGCATGAGTGCAGGAATTTGATTGAGGTGTAGTGGTCGGGTTGCCTGGACTAGCTAGTTAGACAACCCCGGATTTGGATAGAAAAGTTTTGGTCGATGACCGAGCAGAGTATGTTAGTTAATTATTTTAGGTTTGCAAGTTTACATTCATTGTATTTTAGTTTCTCTGTTAGTGTTTTATTAGTTACTGTTTTGATTAAGTCTTCAGTTTGTCCTAGTCTTTAGGAAGTTGTTAGTTTGTTGCAGCTTATTCGAGATCATGGCTTAACAATAGGAATCCATGATTCTTTTATGGTCTATAAATTGTAAGCTTCCTTTCCAATAAAAAGCAATTTGATTTCTGCAAATTTCAGCTAAATGAATAGTAAAAACATTTACTATTCAAATACTCTTCTTGAAATTGTTTATAGTAAAAACAATTACTATAGAGATTACAATTGTTAACTTTCTCTTTTGCTTTAATATTACTATCAATTGGTATTAGAGCAATATTCTTGAGGGATCTGTTTGTGTGATCATGGAAGCCGAAGCAAGTTTCTCCTCAATTACTCCATCAATATTTGATGGAGACAACTACCAAATGTGGGCATTACGCATGGAGACATATCTTGAAGTCATTGATCTTTGGGAAGCAGTGGAAGAAGACTGTTATTCCTACTCTTCCAAACAATCCTACCATGATGCAAATCAAAAATCATAAAGAATTGAAGACAAAGAAGTCAAAGGCCAAAGCTTGCTTGTTTGCTACGGTGTCATTAACAATCTTCACGAGAATAATGTCTTATAAGACAACAAAATCCATATAAGAGTACCTTAAAGAAGAATATGCAGGAGATGAAAGAATATGAAGAATGCAGGTATTAAATCTAATCAAGGATGTCTTATTCCAAAAAATGAAGGAATCTGAAACAATTAAAATGTATTCAGATAGACTTCTTAGAATTGCAAACAAAATCAGACTACTTAGGGTCTGAATTTAATGATTCAAGAATTGAAGAGAAAATACTAGTCACAGTACCTGAAAGGTATGAGGCTACAATTACAACCTTGGAAAATACCAAGGATCTGTCAAAAATATCTTTAGCAGAATTATTGAATTCCCTACAAGCACAAGAGCAAAGACAACATATAAGAGAAGATGTCAAGACTGAAGGAGCCTTATTTGCAAAACATCATGGATCTGACAAAAGCAAATGGAAAAAGAAGAAAGGTTTAGAGGGATACTCTTCTGGTCCTGCATCTATGAACAACAACAATAAAAAAGGAAGCTTCAAGAGTAAATATCATCCTTGTCATCACTGCAATAAGGAAGGTCATCCTCCATTCAAATGTTGGAGGAGACCTAACACAAAATGTTCAAAATATAATCAATTTGGACATGAAACAGTGATTTGCAAAGGGAAAACTCAATAGCAGCAGCAGGAGATTGCAGCTCAAGTGGCAGAACAAGAACATGAAGATCAACTTTTTGTAGCAACTTGTTTTGTAAGTAGCTGCTCAACTGAAAGTTGGTTAATTGATAGTGGTTGTACAAACCATATGACCAATGACAAGAAGCTTTTCAAAAGCTTAATGCCAACTGACATTACCAAAGTCAAGATTGGCAATGGTAATTACATTTCTGTTAAAGGAAAGAGGACAATCACCATAACTAGCACCAGACAGTAATTGTCACATGCAAAGGATGTAGACTATGAAGGAGAAGGAGCTTACAGTGGGATTACCAACTCTTTTTTTTTTAAAGATCATTTACCAATTTGTTATGCCTGTCAATATAGTAAACAAAGATTAAAATCATTCCCAAAATCATCAAGGAGAACCACTCAGAAGTTGCAGCTAATCGACACAGGTGTAGTGGGACCTCAAAAAACTCAACCACTAGCAGGTAGTCGATATTACATTGTTTTTATTGATGACTTTACAAGAATGTGTTGGATTTTCTTCTTGAAATTTAAGTTAGAAGTAGCTGGAGTTTTCTGGAATTTCAAGAAACTTGTAGAAAATCAAAGTGACTGCAAATTCCAAACAGTAAGATCAGATAATGGGAAGGAATACACCTCAGCAGAATTCAATAAATTTTATGAAGTTGGCATTGAACACCAACTCACTGCTCCTTACACTCCTCAGCAAAATAGAGTTGGTGAGAGGAGAAATTGTTACATGATGGAGATGGTAAGGTGTATGCTACACATAAGGAGTTGCCAAAAGATTTATGGGTTGAGGTAGTTAGCATTATTGTTTTCTTGCAAAACACAATTCTCACTAAAGCAGTGAAGAACAAAACTTCATTTGAGGTTTGGTATGGCTACAAACCTTCACTCAATTTTCTTAGAGTGTTTGGTTGCTTGTGTTTCTCTTATATTCAACAGGTCAAACGTGATAAACTTGACAACAAATCAGAACCTGGCATCTTCGTTGGATATAGCTCCTCAAAGGTATACAAAGTTTATCAACCTTAAACAAGGAAGATAATTGTCAACAAAGATATATTCTTCCATGAAGAAGAGAAGTGGAATTGGGAACTTACGAAAGAGACATCCATGAGAACATCCAAATCAAGTCTGGTTTTCCAAATAGGAGAAGAAGAAGCAGAACAGTGGCAAGCAGAATTGGAGGATGATCTGCCTATTCGTGGAACAAGACCTATCCAAGACATCTACCAAAGATGCAATGTGGCCATTTGTGAAACTTTTGGTTATGATGAAGCTACCAAAGACCAAAAACAATATAAGGCAATGGAAGAGGAGTTGTCAATGATCAAGAAAAACAAGACTTGGGAGTTGGTTGACAGGCCACATAACAAAAAAGTAATTGGGGCAAAATGGGTGTTCAGAACCAAGCTAAACGCATATGGATCCATCAACAAACATAAAGTCAGACTTGTCGTCAAGGGCTATGCACAAATATTTGTAGTTGATTACTCAGATACATTTGCCTCTATTGCCATATTAGACATTATCAGGCTTGTATTAGCATTGGTAGCTCAAAATGGGTGGAAGGTTTTTTAATTGGATGTAGAATCTGCTTTTCTAAATAGCACTTTGCAAAAGGAAATCTATGTGGATCAGCCTGAGAGATTTGCAGAATAAGGTGAAGAAGAGAAAGTTTATTTGCTCAAGAAGGCTCTATATGGCTTGAAACAAGCACCTAAAGCATGGTACAACAAGATTGATGATCACATGTCAAGCTTAGGATTTCAAAAAAAAAATAGTATGAAGCTACTCTTTATATGAAACATAAAGAAAATGATTTGTTTATTGTTTTTCTTTATGTTGATGATCTTCTAATTACAGGAAGCAACATCAAGCTAATTGATGAATTCAAAGGGGAGATAATGAAAATTTTCAAAATGACAGACCTTGGATTAATGACATATTTTCTGGGAATGGAGATCAAGCAGGAAGACAATGAAGTCTTCATATGTCAAAGGATATATGCCAAGGAGATACTCAAGAAGTTTCACATGGAAGATTGCAAGGCTATGACTACTCCAATGAATCCAAATGAGAGCTTAAGCAAGGATGATGGTGCAGAGAAGGTTGAAGAGGGATATTTTAGAAGCATGATTGGTTGCCTAATGTATCTAACGACAACCAGACCAAATATCCTCTTTGTTGCCAGTATTCTCTCTCGGTTCGCGCATTGTGCTAATGAGATACATCTTAAAACAACAAAAAGGGTAATTAGATATATTAAAGGAACTACTACATTTAGTATAAATTTAAGAAGTGTCAAAATTTCAAATTTTTGGGATTTTCTAATAGCGATTAGGGTGGTTCAGTGGATGACATGAAGAGTACCTCTAGATACTGCTACAACCTAGGATCAGGAGTTTTTTCATGGAGTTCCAAGAAGCAAGAGACTATAGCACAGTTTACTACAGAGGCTAAATTTTGTTAAAACAAATAAAGGTATTTTTAAAATAATTGCAATGTAATTTTTTGTTAAATCAATTAAAAGAGTAAGTATCGAAATGAAAAGTAGCATATATAACGAATTTCAATTGGAGGATGCAATTAAAATAAATTAAAATAATTAAAATAAATGTATAATTAATTCCAATCGAAGGACAAAATTGAAACAAATAAAAACATTTTTAAAAACAAATCTGTGTAATTTTCAAAAAAAAATAAAAGGGACCGAAATAAAAGGTAGAATATATGATAAATTTTAATTGGAGGATCCAATTAGAACAAATTAAAACCTGCATATCGAAATAATTAAAAGAACCAAACAAATCAAAAATCAATAGAATAAAGACTACATTGAAAACCAATATATATAATCATTTTCAATTAAAATGCACAATTGCAACAAATCAAAATTTTCATTGAAGAAATTAGTAATAAAAGCGAAACCAAAAGACCAATAACGAAAATAAAACATTCATAAACTGCAAGGATTAAAGTGTATTTTCCAGCGGCAAGAGAGAAAAAAGGGGGGAACCAACCATTGGTGATTACTCGACTACCGTACACCAACACGCGCCGCACCGGGAGATATAGGACATGACGACGATCCTGGATAAAAGGCTGAAGGGCCGTTTCAACCTTCGAAAGAGCACACGCCTTTTAGACGGTGCGTGTGTGTGAAACATTGCGAGCGTGTTCATACGATGCACCTGCAGTGTTTCAAAAAAAGAAATAATAAAAAACTAATAAATTACCTATACACTCCTGGACACATCAATAACACAAAAAAAATCTAGGATGAAAGTATTGTAATACCCCCAACTCCGGGTGTTCTTTTTTGTCATTTTCGGGGGCTAGTTTAGTATTTGTACTGTGCATGAATTTGGAAAAAACCAAAAACACCCCTACTATTCCGCGTCCTTTTCTCAGCACACGGGTGTATTTTTACTGTGCAAAGAATTCAGAAATACATTCCATATCCCGGGAGTTAAATTTTGGGGGTTAAATTTTTTCAGCTCTAGTGTAAAATAATAATTTTACTGTTGTAATCCATAATTAACTGTGTTTTGGTGAACAATGCAAAATTCCTATGTATTTTAGCCTTGGAAATTATATTATAAGTAATATATTACCTAACATATAATCGGCGTGGTGTTTTCACTGTGTTGCACTGTAGACTGTGAGTGTAAACATTGTGGATTGTAATAGTGTATTTTTGGGTCGGGTCGGTTCTAGGTTTGTTTGGTTCGGTTGGTTTGCCGGTTTTCTGATTTTTGTTTTATCATTATTGCACAGTAAAAGAGCGTTTTTAGCCCTCAAAAAAGACAAAAAAACCGGTTATGGCTGGAGGGGCTCCGCGGTAATTGCACAATTTCGGACCGGTCCGGTCCGCCTACCTTTTTATTATTTTATATTTTTTTGAAAATGGCTAATTACGAATATAGGCCTTAATAAGACAAAATTGTTGACTTAGGCACAGGGGTATACCGGTAATTGACCATACTTTTTATTTTTTTCTTTATATTATCGACGCGTGTGTCACACGCGACCGACAGTATTCCGCCTCACACCCTTTTTAAGTGGCGCGTGAGTGGTGATAGCGTCGCCGGAGATGGTTTACCTGCGTCGCAGTCGATGCGACGCCGCTTGGTCTTCCTCCCGGCGCGGCGTGTTTTGTCTTCTGACGGCTGTGGACGTGGCGATGGCCGGTTAAAGCCGCTGCAGCCGTTTCTCTCTCTCCTGCACGTCAAAGTGCAGAAGAGTCCCCGGGTTTTAATTCGTTTTCATTGCGGTCCCTGTACTTTTAATTTTGTTTATGGTCCTAATTTTTATTATATAAGTTTGGATTTAGTTTGATTGGGTCCTTCAATTGAAAGTAATTGAATGTGCAATTTTCACTTCGCTCCTCCTTCTTTTAATTTCTGGATTGGGTTTAAATAACTCAATAAATTCGGTATAGCAGTTTCAATATTTCTAATTTTGTCCTTTGATTGAAATTGATACTAAATTTGATTTTCATTTCGACCCTTATACTTTTAATTTTGGATTTTAATCCCTTTATATTTGATTTTCCTTTCGGACCTTATACTTTTAATTTATTTTTTTTAATCCCTTGATTTCTTTTTATGATTTTAATTTTGTTAAAGTTTTTATGGTTTTTTTAGTCTTTCATTTATTTATTTTTTCCTTATTAACACAATAATAATAATAATAATAATAATAAAAAATTAAATTATTTTTCTTGCTTACTCTTTTGTTAATGTTTTTTAGTTTCTTCTTCCTCAGGATAATTTGATAATTTTTATTGTTTTGGCAGTGATAGCAACGATAGTTTTTGTTTTTGTTTTATTCTTTTGTTTGATTTTTTGTTGAAGTTCTTAGGATTTGTTTTTCTTCCATTTTTTCCCTTTCATTATTAACACAAAAATAAAATAAATAAATGAAAAATAATAATAATAATAATAATAATAATAATAATAATAATAATAATAATAATAATAATAATAATAATAATTTAATTGTTTTTCTTGCTTACTCTTTTGTTAATGTTTGTGAGGGTTTTTTTCCCTCAGAACAATTTGATAATTTTTATTGTTTTGATAGTGATAACAATGATAATTTTTAGTTTTTATTGTATTTTTTTGTTTGATCTTTTTTTGTAGTTTTTTACAAAAAAAATATTAATATTTCATTCATTTATTTATTCTTTCATAATAATAATAATAATAATAATAATAATAATAATAATTTAATTGTTTTTCTTGTTTACTATTTTGTTCATGCTTTTTTTTTCCTCAGTATAATTTGATAATTTTTATTGTTTTAATAGTAACAGCAATAATAATTTTAGATGTTAAGACTCCGATGTTGCTATTGTTATAGTATTTTAAATTAATATTGCTTCCTTTTTTCCTTTATTTTTTTTATTATTTTTTTCCTCGGTATAATTTGATGATTTTTATTGTTTTAATAGTAACAGCAATAATAATTTTAGAAGTTAAGACTCTGATGTTGCTGTTACTATAGTATTTTAAATTAATATTGCTTCCTTTTTCCCTTTATTTTTTTTATTATTATTTTTATTTGCTCTTTGTATTAAATAATTTTTATAATTTTACTATTTGCACAATAATAACAATAATAACGATGATTTTAGTGATTAATTTTTTATTTTTTTCTTATAAAAATATTTTGCTCTTTTTTTAATGTTAGTTCGAGCTCTTTTGTGATCTTTTATGACGCAATACCTACATTCTAAAAGATATAATCTATGTTTGCGTAACAAACTCTACTTAAAAATTTATACATTTTATCTCCTAATCTATAACTTTTATTTAGTTATATCATATAAATTTATCATTGTGAATTTAATTATGTTAAATTATATACACAAGAATACTCGCGGCAACGCACAAGCAATATAGCTAGTATATATTTATATTACAAGTCGCATGTGAGAAAGAAAAGGGCTGATTCGCACGTGCCATCACCTGGCGTGTTTTTTTCAACTCTTTAATTCGTTAATATATTTTGACCAGGGTTATTGATCCCTGTTCGCTCGCCGGAACGGCTGAACGTCCCGCTCCAGTAAAAAATCCGGGACAAAACGGCGACGCTTTTTGTCCCGTAGAATTCGGACCGATCCGGCCATTCGGCCGATTCGGCCGAAACGCCTGGCTTTGTACACGGGGTTCCGTTCCGGTGTCAGCCATCATCTCCCTTCCCTCTCCGACGACTTCCCCTCTTTTCCGTTCCGGTGTCAGCCATCATCTCCCTTCCCTCTCCGACGACTTCCCCTCTTTTCATCCCCATAGCCTTCATCAATGGCCTTCGCCTGCTTCACGACCTTGCCCCCTTCACAGATCGGCCACTCATCTGCCATTTGTCTGTTTGATTTAATTTTTTCAAAACAAAAAATAGAGAGAACGGTGATAGGATGAAGTGAGAAAGAGAGAGAGAGGAGTCTGAGGGAAAGGAGGCTGACGGCTGTGAAATGAAGAGATAGGGTTTAGTAAGTTAGCTTATATACTTAGGGTTTGGTGATGAGGGTTGCATAAAAAAAGGAGAATGGGTGTGTGAGTTGCATAAAAAAAACATAATGAACAGTTTTAATCTCAAAAATATAATGAAAAAGGAGAATGGGTGTGTGAGTTGCATAAAAAAAACACATAAAGAATTTTAAAGATGTTTCTAATTTTGAGATTATGTTTGTATTGTATAATTTAAATTTCATTTATCTTGAATTTAAATTATACTTGTTAAATTAATATTTTATTTTTTTCATATATATAATTAAATAAAAATGAAACGAGTACAAAACCGAATCGGTACACTTTTGAACGATACGAAAACCGGACGTTCCGTTCCAAACATAAAACCGGAGCGGTACCCGGGACGGAATCAATAACCCTGATTTTGACGCTCGAAAACCAAGTGTTTGGACTAGAGTCGAGGGAAGATAAGACCCATGAAACCTCATCGTCATCTATAAGCTCAAAAAAACTGGTGGCTGTGGTGCTGCTACTGCAGAGAGAGAGAGAGAGAGTGGGTGTTTGTCTAATGGTTTTTCACAGATGAGTTCTTCAATATCCCAAAGTGTGATGATGGCGCTGACTGTTACAGTCAACAAGTTTGCTTCATCAAATGTTCATGCAGTTCATAAAAAAGATAGTAAGAGAACAGCTAAAGCTGCAACCATGGCAGCCGACATCGGAAGAAGAGGAGTCCTCCTCTCCACTGTGGTTGGTGTATATTCAGTCAATGACTCCAAGACTGAACTCCTTAAAAGTACCAAAAACACCGCTTCTCTCCCTTTCTTCAGCTTCTCTGGTGTCTTAGCTGTCCATTTAATTTAACCATTGTTTGATTGTCAGGATATTTGAAGAAATCAGAGGATAACAGGGCCAAAAATGACAAGGAGGTATAGCATTTAGAGTAACAGTACCACTACCATTGCTAAGAATCTCTCTTTTCAGGAGTTGTTCTTGAAGAACTGGATTTACAGTCATCTATTCGTGGGATTCAGTCCCTGCATTTCCCTTTTTCGATGCTGTTATCAGTAATAAAATATGTTTTGATTTGTACGATTCCCAGATTACTTCCCGTTAATGATTGGTCTGTTTTGTTTTTCAAGAGAATGGATAGCTATTACAAGCGGAACTACAAGGATTATTTTGACTTCGTAGAAGGATCTTTGAAAGGGAAGAATGAGCAGGACCTCACTGAATCAGAGAAGGGTATTCTTGATTGGCTTCAGAAAAATAAGTAAAAACAACATGTAATAAATTTTCCCTCAACATAAATCACAATCAAAACTTCTCTTGTGTGTGCAGCTCACTCGCGTCTTGCCTTCTCCTTTTCCTTTTCCTCTTTTCATTTTCCTTTTCTCTGGTTAAGCAATGCACTAGATTGTAAGGTTTATTTGTATACCTCGCATTTATCTTTTGGGCTCCCTCAAGTCTGACCAGTGTCCAGTACGGCATCCAAAAAAGTTTCGGCGGAAGAAATGTGATGAGCTTTGTGAAAGAGCATTAGAAAGATGGGCTCATCAATGAACTGGGACATCCCTCTAAGAGGCCCAGTTTGCACCTCAGCCCCTTCTTTCCTTTTTTTTGGACAAAATTTTGAACAAAGTTGGGAGCCTGATGTGCCTAAGAATGAAGAAACAACACATATTTAAGGTTAAAATAAAATGATTGTTGGAAAAATTTGTATAAAAATTAAGTTTCATGGCAAAATTATATTTTTAATAAGTCAATTTAATTTAATCATGAGTTCAATTAAAGTTCAATTTTATTTAAAAAATAATTTGGATCAAATTGAAGGATTTAATTGAGTGCAATGATTTAAATATACTATAAATGGGTCAAATTAATGTTATTAGGGATTTAATTGGTGAAAAATTAAGTTTGGGAGCCTAATTTGGGCTTAATTGAGAAAAATAAAATTTTAGAAGACCAAATTTAATTTTTACCAAGTCAACTAATTGAAATCATGGGCAAAATCACAAGAAAATCAAATTTTTAGAGACAATTAAGGGCTAAATTGAAGAAATTCTCATCCAAGGACCATTATGTAAAAGATATTGAACTAAGAGGGCTCAATTAATTGAGATAAAGGGTGAAATTAAATAAAAATAAAAATTTTATGGTCAATTGAAGGTCAAATTGCATAAATCAAAGATCAAATACCAAAATTAAAAAAAGGCATGTAAAATTGAGGTTAACATTAAAGTTTGACAGGGACACAAATGCATAAAATTGAAAGCTTAGGGTCAATTCAAGATGAAATTGAAAGAAATCAAAGGTTAAATGACCAAAATCAACTTCAGAAAGCTACATATATATATATATATATATATATATATATATATATATATATATATATATATATATATATATATAAAAAAAAACAACACGTCGTCGGGTTATTGTTCATTATCTTATTCTCTAAAAAACAGCTTAGATATCTCCTTTACAAGTATATTTAATGTTTTTATCATTCACTAAATTTGACAAAATTTACAGAAAAATTATGCTATAATTTTTTGTCATACCGCAGTATGGTCAGTTTAGGCAATTTGATGCAACACACGTGGTAGCACCGCCTTAAAAGTGACAGCTTACATAACCCTAAATTATCAAATCTGACAATCTATGATATCAGCTTTAAACCAACGGTTGGGATGCTTTCAAGTTAGATAAAAAGCTGCAATTTTACCCCAATAAAAACAAAATTTTACATATTCCACACTTATAAATAAGAGTCTATCTCATGCTCATATTATCAATAAATGTGAAGAAAAAAATTTGAGGGAAAAAAACATTTTTCAGCCCAAAAATTTCTCTTTTTCTTTTTGGCCACCACTTCTCCCACTCTTTTTTCCTCCACCTCCGGCGTCACCATCACCTCCAGCAACCATCCAACACCTTTATTGAAACACTGGGAATAACTCTGGCCATAAGTCTTCTTCGTCAAGACAAGTCACACTTAACTTTTCCTCCCTATAAATTGCCCCCTCAATCGCTCATTGCATGCAATGTCTAACTCAGAGGGCAACTTTGAGGGGGTAAGTAAAATTACTTAGCATGGGCTTTGGTTAGGTTCAGCATCAATGTATGGGTTGGACCCCCACAAGCAAAACAAAATAGAGAATGAGGCATGTTGGCCAATCTGGCTCGACCCGATTGGGTCAACCCAATTTGATGGGTCGGGCCTAACCCATATATTTATATTATATTATAATAATAATAATAATAATAATATATATTATAATAACATTTTTTTTTAAAATCTAAAAACCTTTCAAATGAGTATTTCAATATTTTTTTTGATTTTATGGCATATTTTTTTTAATAATTTTAGATAATATTGGGCATTGAATTTACACCAGAAGTTATAAAGCAGATATTAAAAAATCTTTAGTTCTCTCTAAAACTTCAAAAAAATTCCAAAAAAAATCTAAGAATTGTTTTAAAATATTTTTGATTTCATTGCACGTTATTCTAGAAATTTTGCTCAATATTGGGTTGTGTATTTACACTGTAAGATATGAACCCAATACAAAATATTTGGATTTCTCTAAAATTTCCCAAGAAAATATAAAAAAATAATCTTTATTCCAAGAAAAAAAATATTTTCATGCATACGGGTGAACCAATAATATATAGACTCCCTCATGAAGAGAAATATACCTCAAACTTTAGAAAAAGACTAACAAATAAAAATTTGATGTGGAAAAACAATAAAAAAACAGCATAGTTTACCTTTAAGTAGAGTGCACTAGAAGGTGATGTATTTTTTCTCTTTACAACAAGTCTTCTTAATCAAACTCTCATAGATTACTAAATTTCTTAATAATCTTAATGCTAAGTGATAATTCCTAAAAATTATAATTTTGTGATCATACAAAAACTCTTTATTTAACCCACCACCCACGTGTCAACACTTAGTAATGCTTACAGGATGCAATAATGATGTGGATGCTGATGTTTTGTTTCCCCTTCCTTTTTTGTCCTCAACCCATAATAATGTTTTTCATTCGTTGACATTGTAATATATCCAAGACTTCAGCCGAGGTATGGGGCCTTAGCTCAACTACCTTTCACGTCTACTTACAACGGAAGAAGTGGCGACAGTGCGATTAATGCGTGTGTTCCTTGTGAAGTCATTCAATTATCTGGTGTTTTGCATGCATTGGTTAGGGCTTATCACGGACCAGTTCACATAAATAAATTGTGGAGAACACTTTCTTTTTTTTAGTGAATATTCGCGTCAGCTTCTACATACCTCGATTAATCCTATAAATTCTGAAGTCAAAGACCAATCTCCAATAACATTGTGAAACTTGAGTTGTTGACCTCTAAACAACAAACTTAGAGCCGAACCACTGAATTACACTGGCTGGAGAACACATTATAAGTGATCAAGACACCTTTTCATAGTAATGGGTTGGTTCAATTCTATGGAAAGTAAGTGCTTGATTTAAAAAAAAACAAAAAAAAACATGGCCACTTGTTAGCAAGCACACGTCCTTGTGCCACTTCTTTTAATTAACCTAACAATCATACAGTACTTAACATGACAATTGCAATAAAGAATTCTATAATCTTTTATTTTAGAAATTTAGATGGTCAGTTGCGGCAGTTGCTGATTCATCACACATGCAGGTATAGGGGTGGCAGAGATGATAAGAGACAAGCAGACTATTGCCATGAGAAATGGCAACACTTGTAGTTAAAACGGCGTTGGAGATTGAGCTAAGCGTATATAAAACGACAAATTAAAGCCGCTCCGTTCCCCGCTGTGTGTTAACAGGGGACTGAGGGTTTTGTTTTGGTAGTGGTTGGAAGGGCAATGGATGGTTTTCCCATACTCACTTGGATCCTTGTCCAAGATGATGGACAGCACGAACAGTACTGACCGCTCCTAATTATTTAAGTTATTATCGCTCGCTATGCATTTGTTTAATCGATCTTTTAGAATTCTCTTTGCTTGTTTAGGGTTTTGTAATTTATTTTCTTACTACATAGAAAACTCCCATTGCAGAAGCTGTGAGGAAAATTAACGTGTGGGGTGTAGCTCAGAACCTGGACATCCTAAATTCCCAAGTGATATCTTTTATTTAATCTTATTCAGCCCTATAGATAGATACCAAATTATATGTATAATTTCATAATTAGGAAATGGCCTAGTATAGCTGAATGAATAAAGAAATGCAAGGAACCATCGAGGGTGGGACTAAAGGATTTGATTCCCTTACGATTTTAGATTTGAGCCCTGTGGTTGCTAATATGATAACTACTAGAAGCTTATATAGCCATTAACTTTAGGATCCGTGAAATTAATCAAGATACACGCAAGCTAACCGAAGATACGTTAATAAAAAAATTAAAAAACAAATGCCAAGGGAAGGATAAATAATTGTGCATGCATCAAGGCCAATGACAGCTGCAGAGCAGACAGGATTGGAGACAGCAAGATTTTCCATATAAATATGAACACACTTGCACATATATATAATGGTTTTAAATAAGATCCTTCCGAATGAGATAGAGAGCACATAATAAACAAAATGAGGCATGCTCCATTGGGTCAGGAAGATCTGAGGCAGGATTGGAAATGCATTTGAAATATTCCAACATTGAGTTTGTCATTTCCTTTGTCATCTCTGAACTTATCTGACTACCCATCACCCCTTGCTCCTTCCATCATCCTGTCTCATTTTCATGTCCATACTAAGCCAAGATTTTGTGTAAGACTGAGAACTAGCTAGTAGCACAATCATGATGAATGGAGCCTTGTCTGAACATTCAATGACGCAGTGGAGGCTTTTCAATGATATGGTTTTTTCTCTTGTAGATTTGGAGAAACCAAACCTGAGAAAATCTGGTTATTTGACCATTATTTTAATCATGTCTAGATAGCCACCATTGTTAGGTTGTGCATGGTAGTTTCTTGAACTGTTTGCTGAAATAGAATATAGACGTGCTAATTAAGATATTATAAAAAAAAAGCAATCTGAGTATCTCAATTACAGACTTATTTCGTTTGTTGATTAGATGTGAATGCTTTAATTTGGCAATGACCCTTGTTTTCTCTCTCTATACTTTTCTTGTTGGTTTCTTTATTCTAGTTTTCTTCTTATTGGCATATTAAGTGCCTCCATTCTTGAATAATTTTTTTATTAACGTGGATATACGGGTCAACTTGTATTCATCTTGATAAATATTACAGACCTGATGTTAATGGCCATGAAACTCAAACCTAAGATTACAAAGAAGCAAACCCTTAGTCTTAATCTTTTACTACTAAGCCTAGACTTTTATTGCATTGCAAGAAGTACTTCATAAACTTGGTTTTCCAGGAATTGAGCGCTACAATTATTGGGAGAATTCATGGTATGGATAATGAAAGGGGAATTGAGAATCGACAACTAATTATCGGCATAATCAAGTCCGACATGCATGAAACACGAATTGAAATTTGAACACAACCAACAAGGATCGATCATTGGCCAAAATAAGTTGCTAATATATATCAAACTAAGATTAAGAAGTGAGAAACATGCAAGGAATTCTCTACCTTTAAAAATAAGAATCCATTCCTAAGCAAAGTTTTTATACCGCTGAACAAGTTTACCATAAATTCCACAAGCAGAAAAGGTTGCAAAATGCTCTACTAAAGTGGTAATCCTGCTAGCCAACTCTTCAGTGTAGAGGGTATCTTTTTTGGAGCATATTCATTTATTTGCATACTATAAGATGGCATATAGAGTGGTAGTGGTTCTATGAGATATGATCAAGGGGTGATTTAGAAAGAGAGCATGGAGCTCACCTAAATTATATTTTGGAGCCTCACGTAAAAGTTTAACCTTTTAGATAAAATGGTTACTTAACATGGTATCAGAGTCTTATTAACCCAGTGGTCACGAGTTCGAATCTCAACACCCCTATTATATTTAATAAAAATCAAGCACAAGTTAGTGTGGGTATGTGTAGGTTTGAAGCTCAAAGGACTTTCACTTGATAAAATATGTTAGAAAATAATATAATTATATTTTGAAGCTTTGTTAATCCAGCAGTCACGAATTCGAATCTCATCACTATTATATTTGATAAAAATCAAGCACAAGTTAGTGTGGCTATATGCAAGTTTGAAGTCCAAAGGACATTCACTTGAGAAAATATGTTAGAGAATAATATAAATTATATCTTGGAGCCTCATCTAAAAACTTAATCTTTTAGATGAGATGATACATTTTTGTGCCCACAATTCATTAATTAGCTAGAGAAATAAATTTTGAGAACAAGAATTTTATTTCTAACTTTTTTCTCTCAGGTTGTTTCCCATTGCGTTGAAAGAAAAGGAAAAACTTGAAGAGAAAGAAGAAAGATTAAATTTAAGGAACAAGATCTTTTGAGATCCCCTTTTTTTTTACTTCGGCAGCACTTTTACTTTAGTTGGTTACATTTGGCAGCCCTCTTTGCTTCGTCTCTTTTAGAGCAACTTCAATGATTCCAATTACAGGAAGTGTCACCATACATTACTCTTCCCTTCAAACCACCTGAAGAAATTGAAACATTCACCATTATCAAAAAATTGAAAGAGGAAAACAAATAAATTGGAGTTGTATTTACGGTGGTTTTAGACTACTCTTAACTTCAATTTTTTTTATTTTGATTTTGATAATGAACTTATTTTTTATCAGTAGTGTAATCTTTTCGACAAGTTTGACTGTAAATATGATCATGTGATCGTGTATAAGGACGATGCTTGCGTGGTCAAGATATCATGCTGGGAAATGGAAGAAAAACCGGGCAGAAAGGCTATATTATTGATCAAAAAATAAAATCAGGATCTAAGTTAGAATAAAAGAGAGGTAGAGAGTGACATTGAAAGTCTAGAATATTTTTTAACAAATGAAACTATTTATGGATAAAACATTGTATTATATTTTATACGGCATGCTTTGCCAGAGCTAAAAATAATGAAACATATATATATACTTAACTGGTTATTTTGAAGGTTGTTTCCAGATAGAGAAGGGTGTATGAAACCAATGTGGTCTTGAAATGTAGATCTTCCCTGAAAGAATGAGCATGCTTGATATCACTAATTAACAAGAGGTTATTTTGATGTTTAAAAGGCAGACAGAACTTAAATTAGTAAATTTGGCCAAGTACCTGAAAATGAGTAGCCGAAGAAATTCGTGAATAATCGAAGACAGTCTCCACCATTGAAGCTTGGCTATTGTTGGAGAGAGCAAAATTATTCTGCTATATATTCTCAAAAACAACAAAGTTAGTTGCAAGAACAATGAAGGTACATATATTACAGAATGTGAAACGCGAAAATTCTCTAATCGGCATCATATATACAAACCTTGGAGAAGTTGAATGCAGGAGAGCTAGCAGTATCGTCAAGAAAAGGAGGCAGATCTTGATCCTGTTTGTGAATTGACTGACTGCCATTTTCTTTCTTTTTTTCCCTAAAACTGGCACCAATGTTCAGCAATTTAGTGTTCTTGTGTGACGGATAAAAGTAGTCGTTACCATAGTTGAAGTAACTTTCATCTTCATGGAAGTACTGTGGAGGACCAGAAGATGCGTCAGAGACCATAGATAAGTCCTCCTCCTCCTCCTCCTCCTCATCTTCCTCCTCTTCACTCTCTTCTTCAGTACTGTTCTTACCCTTTACTACAACAACCAGAACTGGTCTTATTTCTATGTTTAGAACTTGGGGTTAGAAAGAAAAGACTGTTCCAGGTATAGAGTCCAGCCAGACTCACAATCAGCACTGCACTCTGAGGCCAGGAAATTCATTTTCCTCTCGACTAGTCTCAAATAACCTACAGGAGATGAGAAAATCTCTCTGGTATGAGCCTGCCTTTTATCAAGAAGGAGAACTAGCTGAGCTGGGGGCAGTAATAAACACAGTGGGGCTATCTATTTTTGGTGCTGATCGAGCTAGGGATAGAACTTACACAGGTACAGTGGAAAAAACCAAAGAGTTTCAGGTTTTCAATTTTTTGTCCTCACTCTCCTCAGTCATACTCGATCTCTAGCTATGTGAATGGATCGAATTTGCCAGTTGGGATTGTGATAGTGGGTGCATGTAAGAGAGAAAAGAGATAGCCCACAGCCTCTTCACATGCTAGACAGCGAGGCACTGTACTGTACTCTCTCCTCACTAAACCAGGTACACGTCCATTAATTTTCCCTTCCACATCTCTTGTCAACATGCCCCCCTTTTGTTTTCTGGTTAATTTATACATTCGCGTTAATTCCATCTGGTTTGATTAATTATAATTAGGGTTTGCTATCTTTTCTTAATGTTAAATATACCTGCGGGCCTACAGAGAATGATTTGGTCCAAATTATTAATTTTGCAGCTAGCTAGATATATATATTTTTTTTATAACTGGGGTGTCTGGACCAGCTTATACGTACCACAACTAATCCCCGGACTCACTGAACATCCTGCAAATCCAGTGAGCATGTAAGGCACCGCAGGGATGACAAACGTGCATGGTAGGACTTGAACCCTGGTGCAGAGAAAGGAAACAAGTTCCTTCAACCGCTAGGCCAAGACCCGCCTCAACTAGATATTTTTCCTGATAAAAAGGCAGTGCACATCATTACGTCCCAGTTTTTTTGCTAGCGTGTGTCTTGTCAATTGGTCATCAATATATTAAGTTAAGAAATTATTTTAGAAGGAATTTTTTCTTGTGGCAAGGAGAGTAATGCTACAAATACAGTTGACTAGGTTTTTATGAATCTCCACATGCGGTCGCATGTCAGCCTCTCTCTCTCTCTCTCTCTCTCTCTCTCTCCTTTTCCAAAACTATATGTTCCATTATGATTTTACAGTGCTCCACGATGATCTATTGATTGAAGAAATAGAAACCACACATGCATGTGGGCACGTGTGCATATATATATGTTTGCATGTATATGCATATGGGAGAGCTTCTAAATATTCACACACATGTATGCACATGCACACGCACTTCAACCTGAAATTCTCTGTAAAATTTTCCATTTAGTAATCTCACATGTGTGGTGTTTGGCACTCGCTCCAAAGTTTACTACTTCCTCGCCCATTTTTTTTAAAAGTAATTAAAGACCTCAATATTTACTTCGAGTATTGAACCGGGAAGCAGCTATCACCTCCGTTGCATATGGCCATGAATGAATGTGTATAGCTAGCTAGGGTTCCAATTAATATACCTAACATGTGATCATGATTTTTTCATTGATGACCTCTCTCAATCCAAAACGACTGTGTTCAATCTCGCCACATGATCACATTAAATTGGATGCTGAGACCTTTTCTGCTTTCTCTCAGCTTCTGAATGAAGCCGACACTACTGTATATAATATTATAATTTGTATAGGAAGTTAAGAGATTTATAAAAAATAATTAAAATTTTACTAATCGATAAAATACATTAATTTTACTCGCATAAAAAAAAGTAACTGGATAAGAAACGTCGGCTCTCTCTATCGATCTCTTTGTTTTTTAGTTCGTGCATTCAATGGATTTACTAAGGAAACGAAGATTTGAAATCTGATAACTGTACGTAGCTGAAGCCAGTGACACACGTGATGGTCGATAAATGAGTGCACGGCTAGTTCTCAATCAAAATGGACGCATTAATTGTAAACACAAGTTGACCTAATTTTTTTTAACATTTTACAGCAACTTCATAGTTCATTTGGTTTACGCTTGTATCACTATCAATAGCGTTTGTTACTATTAAAAGATAGAAAGAATAGAGATAGTAAAAATTAAAATATATTTAGCTAGAAATATTAAATTAATTCTCTTGTTGGGATAATTTTGAAGTTAATTCTTTATTTTCAAAACAGAAGATACAAAAAAATATATCTTCGAGAGATGATATTTATTATTTTTTATTATTTTTTTAAAATATCATTGTAAGAAAAATCTATTTTAAAATTGTTTAGCGAATACATGTAACGATAAAAATTGTTATTATCTTAATTTTAAAATTCAACTTGGAGGGTTGATCCTGAGCAAAGACTATGTAGGTCAAGGTCCAGGTCACGAGTCAGGTTGATCGAGTTAGTGTAAGAATGAAAATTATTATTATCATAGTTTTAAAACTCGATTCGAGAGTTAACCCAAGACAATGCTCAGGTCATGGGTCATGGGTCGAGGTCAAGCTGAGTTGAGTTGGGTCAATGTACAAATAAAAATTATTATTATCATAATTTTGAAATTCAACTTGAGGGTTGACTAGGGTAAGGTCCAGATAACGGGTCAGGAGTGTTAATACAAGTTGACCAGAGTCAATACGTGGATAAGAATTATTATTATTATTATTATTATTATTATTATTATTATTATTATTATTATTATTATAGATTTAAAACATGAATTGAGATTCAACTTGAGACAAGATTGGATCATAGGTCGGGAGGGTCAACCTAATCAACCTATTTTAAAAAAAAAATGATGATGAAAGTAACTTTTTTTACCCAATTTTTTTTTCAAAAAAGTTAATAGGTTATTTGCCTCTGTTTTTTTATCCTAGAATAACTTGGGCAAGGTTGGTTTTGTAACTAAGGCTATTATCTTCATCTCCTTTTCTGTCTCCTCTACCTCTGTTATCTTTGTCTTTTTTTATCCCAGGATAGTAACCAAATGTTATCTAAAAGTTGTACTTTTGATTCATTTAGACTTTGTTGCAACAAGCTCTTTAGGGTTTTTTGGCCTTTTTTTTAATTTTATAATTTCATGTGTAATTTTTATTTAATTTTATCATTGAGTACTGGATTGATAATAAACTATTTCTTGTATTTTTTATCATATAATAAAGTATAAAATAATTCAACCCAGTGGAGTTTACAACCCGAGTCGTGAGATTTCTTTATATTAGTGATGAGTCTCAATTCTCAAAAGACTGAGAAAGTACACAGTCGGTCAAAGATCCAAACAACTAATTAAGCAAAAGCTCCCACATGGCAAGATCAAAACGATAAAGAATAGTAAATTTAGAAACCCCATGTGCCCTTTCTTCTTGGATCACTCGCTATTAATAACTCTACGGGCTATGCATCAAATCTCTTCAATTGCTGTTACCATCGTATAAGAGATTATAATTGAGGATAAGAGATTCATGCACAGCTCTCTCTCTCTCTCTCTCTCTCTCTCTCTAGCTTCCTCTCTCTCTCCACTTATTGAAACCCTAATTGGTATCTTCTGCTCCTTACAGCTCATCTGGACCACAGTTCGCCAATTGTTCGTTTGGGTCTTTCACTGGCATTGGGCCCATGGGTTTTCTTTCCTGATAAAATCACCCTCGTGTTTTCTTCTTCCTGTTCGTCTTCTTCTTGATTTGCCTGCTCGGATTTTCTTTCATTTATTGACGTTGTTTCTCCTTCTTCTTCTTCTTTTCCGATGATGATGGGTTGTGGATTCGTGAATCCCTCCTCTTTACGAATCAACGGTGGAGAGCTGCTGGACACAAGTAGCAAAAATTAGATGATTAGGCCCATGGTCCCAACAGGCCCACGCTGCTCTCTGCGATTTGCATGTATTTGAAGCCACACCCAAAGCTGGCACCCAGTGTGGGGCTGGGTGTGGTCCCCGGATTACGTGTCCCACTAATGCTTTTTTATTGTTATTAAATTGTTTTTTTAAAATAAAAAAATCCAACACAGAAAACGGTGTCGCGTAGCAGAGGACATCGTACGGACGAGGCTCGAATGGGCCACCGCAACACCGACCACGCGGAGCATGATTAGCAGGAACATCTCTCTCCAATCATCCTCCTGTGTTCTCTGATTTTCGTCATCAGGGGCTTCTATGACGTAATGCATCTCACCATAGCGCGTGGTTCTCTTCACATGTCCACCCACTGTGATGAGTTTAAAAACCCACCTAATTAAGCATATTTAATGTATATATAATAAAATAGTGTAGGGGTTTGACACTGAGTTTTAAAAGTTTTTTTTAAGAAAATAAAAAAATATATATTATTATTTTTTAATTTAAATTAAAAACATCTGTGTTTTTAAATCATTTTCATGCTGATGTAAAAAATAATTTTTTTAAAAATAAATAAATGATAAAATCTTATATTTTTAGTTGTTCTTAAAACAACTTCAACCCTAGTCAACCCTATCATTTTTATTGAATTTCTTAATAGCTTTTATGATAGAAGTATTCTCATATCAGCTTGTATATTAATTAATACTGAATAACTCTTCGAATCAACATATTTCATTTAAAAGAATTTAATAAGAAAAAAAGTTCCAAAAGATAGTTACAGTATTTGAATTTGAGAAGCGAAAAACAGAGTTCCCCTCTTATTCATGTGTGTCCACCTCTTTGACATCGACTTATCCATGTATAAATTTTATATATAATTAGTTGATTGAATGAGAACTTTCAGCAATTATATGATTAAAAAAATAAATTATACCAGATTAAATTAATAATTTAATTAAAAAAATATCGAGATCAAATAACACCACGTAGTCTCAGAATATGGAGGATAATAAAGCTTATTCTATGCGAATTTCTAAACTAGTTTGAAAACAGTGTTAATTTATATCAGCTTTTATATTAAAAAACAAAAGTCAATTATAATTTAATATCTATATTCTAGAAAATAAATAATTTAATATTTTTATTTTTAAAAATCAATTAATCATGTCATCATATTTAATTGTCAGCCATGAACATATCACCAACAAATCACTAACAAATTAATCCGCTAGAAAAAGAAACATTCCCATATTAAATTACTAACAAAGAAACTAGTTAGCTATAAACGTACAAGAGAATCAAGAATTAATTAATTATTTTTAAAGTATATTATTTATTTATTATAAACAGAGAGATTAAGTTATGATTTACTATTGAAAATCACACTTAGGGTATTTAATTGAAGTATGAGCATGGGACTTCCTAATTATAGTTGAGACAGAAATTCGTGGTATATGGTGATTATTTTTTTAGTTTCACCATATTATATACTAAATTAAATAAATCGTTCACAACTAAAGTATTTCTCAAATAAAATTTCTTCAGAAAACAGCTATCATACACAATAGGAATGCGCGTGATTTCCCTTGGGCTTTAAAACTACGATTCGATCCGCGCAAACCTATTTTAACCCAGTCCAGGGTTGTGCGAGTAGTTGAAATATGGCCCAATTAGGAAAGTCGAATCAATTTCACTCCACCCGGATAAATAATGACAGGTGTCCTATCTTTCTTAAATCTTAATTGATTTTTATGGTGGGGGGATTTAATTGCTTTAATAAGTGTAATAACTGTAAAAAAAATACTCTTTTTTGGTATTTACTTTTTGAATCATGGTTTGTCGTTTTCTTTAATATTTATTAGGGGTTTGACAGGGGAATTTCAAACTTAAAACCTCATTCCTTTTTTTAGGAAAAAGTAACACCAAGATAAAGGCTCTTATATGTATTTAAAGTTATAATGTTGGAAAAATAAATAAAAGAGAATTTTTCCAAAAAATAGTTATGTGAGGAAACTTCATCCTCAGAAAAGCACTGCTTAATAATAATAATAATAATAATAATAATAAAATCACTGGAAAATAAATAATAATAATAATAATAATAATAATAATCTAAAAATAGCGAAGGCAATGTCCCTTGTATGGTAAGAACATTGATATGATAGCACTACTTATTAAAAAATATGATTATTTAATGTGTTCTTCTGTTCATGGTCCAACTTTGCAGCCTTTTTTACGAGATGTTTTTTTCCTTTTTAGTTTATCAACATCTTCTGTTCCTCTTTTACTTTGGACCAAGCAGTTGACCAAACATACGGACATGCAGATGAGGTTACATATTGTAGAAGGGAGCGTGCCATAGTGGATGCTTGATCTAACTTCGTGGATACTAGCCGATTTCATTTCCTACTCCATTCTTGGAAAAATAAAAAATTATTCAACATTTAATATTTGTAGAATTTGCAAGAAGCCTTTCTTTGATAGCTTCTAGCTACCAACGACTCATAAACCCGTATTTCGCTGCTGGAATTAAAAAAAAAAATTATCTAGCTTAAACATATATAATTTCTTTTATATTTCAGTTTTTATTTTTTTATTTTTTTGGTTTAGTTTCGATCCCTTAATTTTTTATCCTTCTGAGATAGTTCTTAATTTTTTGTTTGTATCTGTACATCTTTGTTTTTAGTTTAGTTTTTTTTATTTTTGTTTTTATTTGTATTAAATGTAGATTGCGTTTAAAAACATAATAAGTTTAGCTTTAGTGGTGTAAAATGAGAGTGAAACTCTCTCTTATGCATATATACAAAGATTATTTTGTATTTGGTATATTATAAAAAAAACATGTGCAATATCCATAATAGCCCCGGATTTTACTGTTGATTTTTTTCTTATTAGAGGGATATTATGGTTATTTTATTGTACCCGAAAACATTAAAAATCTAAAATACCCCTGGACTCATGGCTAAAATCATTGTTCATTGAGGGGATAAAATAATAATGTTTCATTATTATAATCCACAGTAATATGTGTCTAAATGCACAATGAATTTTTACTGTACAAAATTCTGATCTCCTTTAGCTTTTTTAGTTTTAATGAAGAGCACTTTAAAAAATAGTATAAATAATGATTTTTAGACATGACTCATGCAAAATACAGAATGCAATTGATAAATTTTCTAATACATGCATATTTTTTTAAAACATAATGATGCTATGTATAAGTGGGAAAGCACTATAACAATCCATAAAGTTTTGTGAGAAAAGCTACAATGCTATGTAAAAATAACTTTTTTAGACATGACTCATGCAGAATACAATTGACAAATTTTTAATATGTGCATATTTTTTTAAACATAATAGTTGTCATGTATAAATGTATAAGTGGGAATGGACTTGTTCTCTTTCTCTGCACTCAAGTTCGATCCTCTTTGTGCATATCTGTCACCCCACGGTGCTTTTACCTGCCCACTAGAGCTTGCATGGTGTTTAGTGGGTCCGGGCATTAGTCGTGATATGTGTAAGCTAGCCGGACACCATGGTTATTAAAAAAACCAAAAAAAACATGTATAAGTGTGTGTGTTGGGGGAGGGGCGCAAAAAAATTGTAAAAAAAAGTGGGTTTGGAAATTAGTCGTGATAAACATAAGTTGGTCTGGACACCCCAATTATATATATATATATATATAAAGCATAAGCGGGAAAGCACTTTAGCATTAAAAAAAAGTGGGTCCAATAATTAGTCGTTGTGCGCATAAGCTGACCTAGACACCCCGATTATATAAAAAAAAGTATAAATGGGAAAAAAAATAGAGAAAAAAATGGATCAGGAGATTAGTTGTGGTGTGCGTAAGCTAGCCCGGACATCCCAATTATAAAAAAAAAGTTATATTTTTTTTATTCCCTGTCTACTTGCATTCATGACTTCTCTAATGATAATTAAGTTAGTCCCATGAAACTTGCCTCTCCATGTCTGTCACACAATCTTTCTTGGTGAAAATCTTATCTTGTGGAAATGTTAAGAAACAACTCATTGTTTCGCATTCTAGTTGTGAGTTTAAGATTGAGCATTGACTCATATAATATCTAAAGTTATTTGGCTCTCTTACATCTTTTTTTGGGACCTCAAATGTTTTTTTGAAACATCAACCTTTGGTTTTATATGATAACAAAAATGCAATCTTTCTAACTAACAATCATGTTTCTCATGAACAATTTGAGCATGTTGATCTCAATTATCATTTTATTCATGAGTTAGCCACCTCTAATGTTATTCAAGCTTAGTTTGTGCCATCTTAGATGCCGGTCGATGATGTGTTTACAAAGAAACTATTTAAATCTTCTATTACTTTTTTTTTCATTCTGAGTCTCGTGTTTGTGTCAATCCCATACTAAGCTTGCGGGGGAATGCTAAAAATATAAGAATATAGCACTATGATTCATGTGATCCCTTTGATTGTTGGAAACATTTTAGAAGATATATTATATGTTCTACACATGCACTAAAAATGTGTGTTATCTCTTATAAGTGTATATTGAGATGTGGTATGAATTTATCAAAGAAGTTTTAATTGAATAGTGAAAACTTGATAGATTCGGGATTGTGTTTTGTATGGAGTGTAATTTTTTTTAAGATTAGGATTATGATTAACCTTATAGACTAAAATATATTTTCTCAACAATGATCTTGGATGTTTTTATGCAATAAGTGGAGAGCTATTAAAAAAATAGTGCTGCGAGGATTGGTTGTATTTGGAAGTGTAGTTTGAGATTTTTTTTTAAATAATTATGCTTGTTAGATAATAATATAAATCATTTATGGATCTTATCTAATAGTTTAAGATTTTGGATAAGATGATTCCATGATATGATATATAGAGTCTTATTAACCTAACGGTTACGAGTTTGAATTTCACCACCTCTATTCTATACGATGAAAAACAAGCACAATATAGCGTGAACTTATACAAGTATCAAGCCTAAAAAACTTTATTTTTTTTTTCTTCCACTTGTATTTTTTATATATTATATTCCAATCATTCATATACATAAACTGCAATTCTGAAAGCAGTCTACAGTGATGATTGCCACAGGCTGTGAGTTGATGTCAACTGTAAAACACAATTAGGAGAATAATTAAAGTCTCCCACGAAAGCTCGTCATCTTTTACCATGTACCGCACACAACTTCATTTTTCTACTTCAAGTGTCATGGTGAATAAATCATCTCTTTCCTCTCCTTTTCTTTTCCCTTTTCTCTGTGGGATCCATCATATATACTTTTGTCCTTCCTCTACTATTATTATTTATTTTTTTCTCAATTCTGGGTGTTAACTTATTTGAAAAGCTGGCTGTGGGTTTCAAATTTCCTGCCCCAATTCTCCCCATCATTTATTTATAAAGGAAAATCATCCCCTTAACTATTTTCCCCGTAGACCTTTTTCGAATCAGAACATGTGTATCTTATAAAAAACTATTATAATTAAAATTTTCACTTTGTTTAATTCAGACTCAAATAACTTAAAAAAGATGGGTTTCACTCAAATGTAAAGCAAAATATTATGTTTTTTTTTTTTTTTTGAAAAAAATCATCACTATACATCTTGAAATAAAAAAAAGTATCTTAAAAATCAATAGCAATCCCATGACCAGGCAGGAAATGGAGAGATCTGTGCAGGTTGTACGGCCAACCACTACCACATGGCAATTTTGTTCTTTCTCCAGGCAAAAACTTCACAGTTGCTAATTTAAAAATGGCAATTTGCCTGCAGCAGAATTCGACAGAAGGAGTCCAGATGGACGAAGACACTCGCATTCCTTTTTTCCTTAATAGAAGACAGCCTTCCTAAAATTTATTGCACCTTCAATCACTTGATGTCGGAAGCCACATGGAGTTGAGAGAAAAATTGCGGAACAATAATCTATAATTCTAAGTCTTGAATGATGAATAAATAATGGTATGAAATAATAGATTGAAAGTCAATATAATGGTATCTCAAGACTTTATGTACATGTAACTGGCTAGCATCTGACACCAAAATGGGGAGCATCTGAGTAGAATGTCAGTTCCGTTGGCCAAAATATGCACTTGCCCCCCTCCCCCCAAAATAAATAAATAAATAAATAAAATAAAATTACAGTGTTCGGTTTGTAATAATTATTTTTGTTTAAGAATATATTCAAATATTTCAGTCTCAGGAATCTTGGGATATATAAAATAAGAGTTGTTTATGTTTTAGTGCTTGTACTTTATTAGCAAAATTAATGAATTGGTCCTTGTAGTATTAGAAATGATTAAATAATCCCTTAATTTGCTGAAAGAGAAGGATGAAGACAAATTGTAAGACATCATGGGTTTTGTAAAATTACTAAACTACTACAAAACTTTAAAAAAAAATTATGAGCGTCCACTGAATACTCAAAAGTTACCCTAATGGAACGCACCCTACGATCTAACGTAGGGCATCTTTAGTTAGTTTGGCTTGGGACATTGATTGTCGAGATGTGGAGAATGTGACTCTGATGCTGCTGTCACTCTCTTAACTTTCTCATACTGCTCCAACTCACCCTCTCTACAACATCATTCATGTTGTAAATTGAAGATTCATGATTCTTGGTGTTGTGCAATTAAATATATTTACCGTGAACATAATGTAGCTAATGATGCTTTGCTATGAGAAGTTATAATCTTGGCCCTAGTCTCCATGTCTATGATGAGGTTCCTGACTTCCTTAAAGATATCCTTGTTGCTAATGTTGTTGTTTTATAGGGTGTTTGTTTTGGGCTTTTCAACCCCCTCTTACCAGAGAAAAAAAATATTGGTGTTAAATAGGTTGTTAATGAAACTAAAAGAATTGATTTATTATTTCTATTAAATTGCGGGGACTAAGTTGTATTTTTGCTCTAAAAAAATACCACCAGTACAATAGCTGGCTCTTGGCAAGGGCATAACATGAAACAACAAAAACACCTTAACAAAGAGAGACCCAGTGGCGTGGTTCAATCAAAGGAAAGGGGGTGTTTGGAAGTGTTTATTTTCAAAATTAAATGATTTTTGATGTTAAAAAGATGAATTTTTTATGTTTTAATATTAAAAATAATTTTTTTGATGATTTTTTAAAAGATTATTTTTCATGTATTCATGTTAAAAAATAATATTTTTAAAAAATAAACAAAAACATATTATCATTATAAAATCATATTATAAAACAGACCCAAAAAGAGTGATGGCGGGTGGGGAGGCGTTGATCTTATGCATGATCGTCTCATGCTCCTGCTCTTTCCATCGCTCCGATTGCTAAAGTCAGACCACTTTTTTCCACAAGCGGTTAGGGCTTTTACTCCCACAATCAATGCAGCTAGTGAGTGGGCCCTGCTCTTCTGAACATTGGTGACCCATCTGGGGCCCATTTCTGCCCCAACCCCAGTTTCACATGAGCACTCAATCTCGCTTCTTCATTTGTATTATGTTCCTGTACTGCAGGAAATCTGGTAGGGTGGGTGGGCCCCTTTGCACACAGCCTGGATATGGGACCCCCACTTGACCATTTTATTTTTATGGGAAATTCCAGCCACAACTGGGAGAGAGATGATAATGATGTCAGGGAAGGGGTCAAGGGAGAAAAATGATAGAAAAAAATGTTATAAAAACTAAAGGTGATTTACTTGAGCAATAAGCCAAAATAAATAAATAAATAAAAATTAAGAAAAGAGAAAATCTCGATGTATAAAAGAACCAGGAAAAGGTGCGCACGGGAGAGAGAGCACCTGATGTAGGGCGACTGGCCCATTTGATTAGAATAAAAAACAGAAGGTAGAAAAATTAGCAGGATCAAATTCCACGTTGCTTCCGACAGTAGATTTACGATATGTCTGGTTTTTTTTTTTATTTAAAAACCATATTGTCCATAACTCAACCAACTTTTGATGGAATTGCTATGACTTTTAAATCTTAAAACACATACCAGCACTCAAGAACTACATATATACATATACATATACATATATATGTCTGTACTGTGTGGAGCTGGAACAATGCCATGACAAACAAAATAGACAAAAACATGCTGCTAATAGAAAACTGAGGCTGGGATCAATGAATCTAAAACACAGACCAGAACTCAATTTATCAGCTGCAAGAATCCATGGTGGTATGATTATACATATATCTATATGTATCTAAAACTTGTGAACGTTTAGGATATACGGCATCAGTACTGTATAAAAACAAGTAGTGAGAGAGAGAGAGAGGGAGGTCAATATTTTTAACTCTACAGGATGGCTCTTCACCATGAATGTACGTGGTTTTTGAAACGTATCCCGGGCCAGAAACATGGTGGGGATTCTGTAATTAATATCCTGATTCTAAAAACAAAATCCCATGGCAGATTGAATTAAGGTGTAATAAGTTGTGAAAAACATAGGCTCAAGGAATTCTATCCATCCTCTACCCATGGAGTAGAAATGGAGATCAAAATATAGGCGTATGTTTCATTCTGTCTGGTATGATGGAGATGTTTCGCGGCAATCGAATCAAAAACATGTTCATGCACATTCTGTATTGCAGTCAAAGTCTCTCCCGATACAGTGAAAACCTAGCTGGAACTTCTCCTGTTAATTACACACAGTCACACACACACAAATATTTCTTTTTGTATGGTGAAAATCGAAATCAGGCGACACTCCAAAATTGTCCTGAAAGCTAATTCGCAATTGATTGCAACGTGACAAAAGAGAACAAACCTTTATCCCATGGTCACCAATAGAAATATCCATCCATCCATGGACCCTCGCCTTCTGGATCTCCTGTTCCCGAACAACCTCCTCGATGATTTGACAGCTTTTTATCCCCCACCCCCCCCACCCCCACCCCCATCAGATCATATCTTTGCCCTCTTTTGCTCCACCTTCGAAACTCTTGTCTTCATCACACCTGGTCGTCTCTGATTCATCTCTCCTAGATCTCTGTCTCCCACACCACCACCACCGCTCTCTTCTTTCCCTCCAAATTCAAAACCGCCGCACCTACCCTATCCTCCCCAGTGGTCCGAACCTAATCCAAACCCGATGCTAATTAGTTTTCACTCAACAAAACTGATTTCCTGTCCGTCAGATATGTGTAATAGGTTATCTCGAACCACTTTCCTGTATATCCAGTGGGTTTTTACGTAAATTATTCATCTCTAGATCAGCATGCTCACCAGTAACCCCCCTTATCAAACCCAGAAAAACCTGGGCGAGCTTCCTCCGATGCTACACTGCCAATTCTCAGAGCATTTTATTTTTGTTATAACACGGGACTGTTTGGAAAAATGAAAAATCCCTTTCATTTTCTGATGTGCTGTACAGGGGAGTTGAAACTTGAACGTGCTGACTATACACCCAAGTGACCCACTTTCTGTGATTGGTGTCGGACAGGAGGCCTGACACCACCGGATCCCATCATATTCTAACAGAAACAACCACATAGATAATCATGATTTTCACAAGGGTAGTTTTGTCAGGAGAAAAAGGAAAGGCTGGTCATTAGATGTCCTGTGTGACCCCATTAGTTTTCATGCACGCATGATTTACGAGAATAATTGAAACATCATTAGACCTCACATGATCGCCCACTTTACATTTTGACCAAAAAGCCCAACCAATGATAAAATTATGACCCGTAAGAAAAAAAATGTTACCTGGTAATAAATAAAATCATATTGAGGATTAATCAATTCAATAAATTAGAATAACAAAATCCCTCTTCTCTTCATTTTTATCCAATCCCGTCCGTTCATTTTATAATCAACGCATAAAAACAAGCCAAAAAAAGTAGGCCTTTACTTTTCTCCCTCTAATGAAGCTAATAAAAATAGGAGAGAGTAAACTAAGGCGCTGGGTAATGGACTTATCTACGGTTCCTGTACATCCGGTGCAGTAGATCTTAGCCTCTTAATAATCGGCTCGGTTTCAGGGGCTTGGCTGCTGGCCAAGATGGGATTCTCGGAACGCGTGCTACAGCTCTCACAAGCAGCGGCTGCGTCGAGCACGCCAGCTGGGCTAGCTGGATCAACTAGGGGCTCATCTGATAAATCCTTTAGCCGATCCGACGGACACGTGTCGATCATGTATTCCTCTATTAGTTGGTGACAGCTTCTCACCATTTCCTTCAAAAAGAACACATTTTAATTTTTATTACACAGATTTCAATGTCTCTGAATTAATTCTCGTAAAGGTATGAAATATGAATATTCGGGAATATATATATATATATATATATTACGCCCCTGAAGAAAATAATTTTTTACTTTGTTTACTCTCTCATGAAAGAACTGCCCACCACCGGCCTTCAATAGTATAGTATCAAAATTCTTTCCAGCAGCGGATATCACCGCAGCAGCTGCCACCGTCGACGGTGCAAAACCCAGGAAATCAATCACTGAAAAAATCCCAAAAAACTTTAAAAATGTTTCATAAAAATTGTCAACGTCAATCAGATTTGGGGTGAGATTTAAGTTACCACGGGTGGTGTTGAGAATGAGATCCGAGGATTTTTTCAAGACCCGATTGAAATTCTCGGGTTTTGTTGAGGAACAAGAAGGGAGCTTTGAAATGAAGTAATCAAGATAATCGAATGGAGTGATTGATCGTAATCTCCAATTGAGATTGGCCATGACCCGAAGCTCCATTTTTTGAATGTTTTTGGGCTCAAATATGAATTTTGGTTCAAGTATTTGAAGGTCTAATAACAATGGCACGTCAGGTTCTTCCATCTTCGCTGCTAAAGACAAGCATGCCACTGATAGCAGCTGAATCGGCCACCCATTTTCCTGTTTCAATTAGAAAATAAATAAAAATACGAGCTTTGCATCAATAAGATGATAAAAATTCACATTTTAATGGGAAAGTTGAAAAATGGGATATTTTGAGGATAAACATGGAATGTCCCTGGAAAATCTGATATTTTCTAGGCCGAAAATGGAGTTTATCACTCACTTACCGGAAGAGAACAAGAGGAGAGGAAACGGTCGAAGTAATTGACGGAGAGCAACGCCGTTAATGGCCTGAACTCGTAGTGTACATGCACCTGCATTGCCAAAGCAATAGATATCACCATCACATCAACCATACACACATGAAGACACCTACGTGTACAGTGAACACCTACGTATATATACACCTGCGGGTACCTTGTGGATCCAGTTGATGGAATCCTGGCGAGCCGTGATGTCAATGGAGCGGTGACGGCAACGATGGAGATAATCCGACAAAGGCATGAAGTGAGATTCAGAGTCAACGAGTTTGGCTATTGTATTGTCATCGGATGGTGGAGAAAGGACGGTGGATGATGGCGGGAGCTGAGGGTGGCTAGAGATCCAGGTGTCGGCATCCTGTTGGGCGACCTCACTGGCATCTTCCCCGCAGTACAGGCTGTTAAGCGCGGGGGCAGAGTGGTCCGGTAAATGAGAATGGGAGTGAGACATGGTGAGGGTGGCTATGGGAGGTTAGTGGCAGGATGGCGTCATTCGCGACGGTGGAAAGGGGGAGTGAGAGAGTGGTGGTGGTGTTTGGTGGTGGCTGTCTGGGTTCGGACATGGCTTGGTTATGGGTCTTCTGGGGATAACATGTTTCGGGTGGTGGTTGTCGAGGGCGTCTTTCTCTTCCTCTCTTAATTTCTTTCACTTTCTCCCTTGATGGGTTTTGTTTTTTGTTCTCGTCTGGCTCTCTCGAGCTTTGAATAATGGAGGAGAGAGTGTTTATATGCGTGTGTTGAGGGACGGGAGCAATGGAGAGGGGCGTGTTGTCTCCATCTTTTCACGTGGTTTTATGAATGGTGATTTTGTTTTTACCAAATTAATGGGGTATTACGTTTTTTGAAAAAAGAAAATATTTATAAATATAAAATACTAAAAATATCTGATTTAAAATTAAAAAAATAAAATAATTGTTTTTTAAATACGTTTCAAAAACTGGGCCTAAAATGGGGAGCTTTTTGCTGCTTGTGGTTTACTTTCCCTTTTTCGTTTTTCTAAATCCTGCAATTATTGTAAAATCTGGCAACTGGAACCCTAAAGCGGATGCTTGCCGAGCAATTGCAGAATATCTCATTGGTTGATTCCAGGACTGACTCCGAATATGTTCATCTTTACTTTTTAAATTATTTTAAGGTATTTTTTAGATTATTTTTCTCTTTAACAATGGAAAGATAAACAAAAGTCTAAGGAGATATATATTTTTAATCAAGAAATTATTTCTGCAAAAACATTCTTGCATTACACGTACTTGGTATTCGGATGATCACATTCTAAATATCATCCCTACCTGCTTTGTCTGTTATAGGCAACATAGCCTTTTCTACGCGGTAATGTCATGCAAATAGAAACTACAATCATGTGCATAAATGTATGCAAAGAGAAGAAGAAAAAAATACAGAAAAAAAGAGACGAAATGTTTATTATTGCTTTTTTAAAAACGCTTTTAATTTTTTTTTTTAATTTTTTTTTTATTTTTTTTGGTTTTTTTAGATTATTTTGATGTTTTGATATTAAAAATATTATTATAATATATTTCTAAACGAAAAATACTTTAAAAAATCAACTCAAACACACTAATCTATATAACACGTCATTCCAACACTGGAGACAAAATTATTATTTTTTTTATCGGAGTAAACCCTACTTGTTTTTAGTTATTCTCTGTGAGTCCGGATTAAACGAGTAAAAACTCAACTATCATTTAACCCTCAAAAGATATATTTGATACTGTATTTCAAAAATATTTTTGAAAAAAATAAACTTAAAATTAAATGTTTTTGGTGTTTTTATAACATTTTCATATATTAATATAAAAAATAATTTTAAAAAATACAAATAAATAAAAAACACTTTAAGAAATAATCATACTCTTAGGGCCTGTTTGGGAGTGTGGTTGCGGTAGCTTTTCAAAGTGCTTATCGTGCCGAAATACATCAAAATGATTTTTTTTATTTTTTAAAAATTATTTTTGAAATCAGCACATCAAAATGATCTAAAACACACAAAAACATATTAATTTAAAATAATTTTTTTTCTTTTCAAATTTCAGCCAAAAACCAGTAGAATCACAATGTCAAACGGGCACTTATACTATCACTTTACCACAAAGCCACTTGTGGGGAGAGAGAGAGAGAGTTGCTTGTTTGCTGGATTGACAGTTCAAGATAACCAAAATATGGAAATATTTCCAAAAATAAATAAGATATCAAATTTTACCACCAAGTCATCGCTGTTGTTCGAAATCAACATGCAGTGAGTTGTTGACTTTTTGTCCTAGCTGTAAGGCCCCTACAGGCCGAGACAACATTATGATGGCCATGTATTACCTCCACTTATAAATGGGAGCTTGGACTGATGTATCGTGTATTTGTCTGTCAAATACCGAGGTATCGAAGCACAGGCTCACCCCATTATTGACCTTCAAATTCTGCAGCTGTAAGAATGCGGCCTCATTCACTGCGAACCACCTTTTCTGTTTTGTCTTTTTTCCATGGAGATTTTAGGTGCTTTTACTGGCACAGATTCATCTTCTTCATAGATCGGAGGGAAGCTGGTTTCCGGCGAGAAACTGCCAAACACTCCCTAAAACCGATGAGCTTTTTTTCTTTTTTGACAGCTTATTAATTAGCGTTTGCATGATATTTATGGTTCTGTGCCTTAATAAATCAAGGACACAGATCACACCATGTGATGTGATGTGACCTTGATTTTTGTTTTCTATTTTAGTTTCTTGCCCATGACATGATTTCGATCTAAACCACTCATTTGCTTCTCGATTGGAAGGTCCTCATGTTTACACGACGGGTCCCTGTGCATTCACAGTGATCTGAAAAGTCTACAAAATGTCGCGAAAACCCCATTAGCAATTCTTTGGAACGGGAATGCGATTCTTTATGGGTTTGTCGCAAATATAATTGAACCCTCTTCAACTGCTAACCACCCAGTATCACACGCCATGAATTTGAGACTGCAGAGGAGGCATTCTGACAGCCAAGATGTGAATAATGAAAAGAAAAGCAAAGACAGCTAGATGGGATCAGAAATGCCTGTTCAACATTATTGTTCATGGACCAAACTAGTTTCAAAACAAAATTTTCAATCCCTGAATTCAACCATGCTTTCTGGCCGAGGTGACACTCAAAAAGGCCTTAGACTTTGGGAGTTTTTCTATATTCCTGTTCCACCACTTCATATTACCTTTATTTGAGAGGAATTGGGTCCAGTAGATGACCAGGGAAAAAGGGATTCGAGATTTCAGTCACTATTCACTCCCTGACCTCGTTTCAGAAAAAGTCCTCCCGAGGATGATGATGATGAGATATGGAAGATAAACTTTTTGTCAAGTTTAAAGGTGTGACAACGGCCAAGACAAGTAGCTCTGCCAGAATTTGCTCCACAATACACAGCAAAAAGAAGAAGAAGAAGAAGAAGAAGAGTATCTGATCGATACTAAATTCTATTTCAAACACCTTGAACAGTGATTTTTGAGAGCTTACAACACAAGCTCACACACAAAGCTACATAAAAATCTGCTGTAAGAGAGCTTAGCTATGGTGTCTGTAGAGAAAATGGATGCTAGGTTCATCCGAAAAAAATAAAATGAAAAAAATCCTTGGCAATCATAAAGGCCAATTCACAAAGCATGACAGATTCTTATTCTCATAAAAGAAATGAGATGAAAAAGTTCATCTCCAGCTATGATTAAAGCCATAAACATGCATTATCTTTGAGAATTGTAAATAAAACTAACATCAATTTGTTATAAAGGCACATGAATTGGGTTCATCTTGCCACTTGTTTATCGTGAACAGAATTCTATCTGCAGTAATTTTTTCAAAGATCATTACTGTTTGCATTTTATATTTATAAATAATATGCAATCACAAGTTCAGACTACCAAGTTGGTGTCTCTGGCTCAACTATTCCTATACAATATACTTCTCGTTTTGATAAATAACATTGTATGCTGTCCTGACAATGAAATTCTAGGAGTGCAACAAAATCAGAATTTGTTCATTTTCACTTCTTTTCAGCTTTCTTTGATGGCAGGGAAGAGGTCCAAAATTAGAATGAAGGGGAAAACACCTGTTAAGGTTCCAAGGATAGAACTCCTCACTCCTGGTGTCTTGACTAAAATATCTTAACCTCTCCCGCCAGTGCCTGCCACTGTCTCGGCGGGTTGTGCTGTGCGCCAGACTGTGAGTGCAGTCCAAGAAATAAGCAACTATGACTGCCACTGTTGCTGGAGAGAGGCGAAGATCACATATATGCATTATGCCGTTGAACTGGAGAAACCAGAACAACTTCATCAAAATACAAATCTCTTAATACACTTATCGAACAACGATTATGAAATCCCAAGGATGAGCTTTTTTCTGAAACCAATGAGGTTACAGAACTGGAGAAATCCCAGACCAGCAGAAGATGCTTCTCCCACAAAAATATCAGAGTCAAAAGTCGATTAAAATGGTTTGCTTGAAGGGAAGTTGACAGCATAACAATGGAGCATAACTAAAAGCTATTACAAAACGAATTGATTCCTGTTGATCTTTATATACCACATTCAAAAACAAGTATAGAGTACATCGATTCTTGTTTGATCTTTTTTTTCCTATTGTGGTGACAAATGGACTTTTCTCTAGCAGCTCCTTGCAATCGGCTGGCAGTAACATGTGTTAGCGACATCAATTCACATACGAAGTTTTATCTTAGTTATGTTGACTTCCAGTAGTTTTAGTGTTTTAATCTTCGTCGTTTACATTTCTTTCGTAGAATCAGGTAAACTGTCTCAATGAACATCCTTTTGTTCTTGGTAAAATCGATTGATAATTCAGATCCAACCACAGAAAAAACATAGAAAAGCAATACATTCCCACCATGGGTTCTCTACTCTTGTTTCCTTATCGTCAAAACCCACGTTTTACTCTTGATTATTATCTCATTTATTAATAATGTCTCTGCTACATGAACCTGCAAAGCAGATTAAAGCAGGAATGAGTTTTGCTTAAGGTTTCTTCAATAATCTGTTTTTTAAAAAGAAATTACAAAGAGTGAAGGGAAAATAGAAGTAAGAACAGTTAAGGTTATAAAGGCAATAATTTTCCATCCTTATCGTAAAATGTATAACATTTCATGGCACCATAAATCTCTAAAAATCTACTCAATTATTGCATTAAATACATGTTATCGTTTGTTTCCCAATGAACTCTTTCAACGAGGACTAATCATCTAGCAACAAGAATTCTAATAGCCTTGTCTAGGATAACCTATCTTATATGGAAGGTAAAAAGTCTCATTAAAGCTAACAACATTTAGAATCATTATATATTCAATACATAAAGACTTTAAGTGATCTTAATGGATCGATATATTTTTAAAGTTTAATTTTGAGGTGGAGTATACTTTTTTATTTTTTATTTTTTTTATTGATGATAGGGTGATAACCCCACATATATATATAGGTTCAGCAAGATGTTAAACTTGAATGACATGAGTTGGCTTGTTTCAAGGCTTAACATCATTGGATTCAACTAAGCATAAATACATGTAAGAGCTCAAGTACATATGAGTCTAACGAGCTATCAGACCTAACATTTTTGGGTTGAGTTATATATAACTCATTATTAAAAATATATAATTAATTAATTATTTAACATATAAAACTTATTTATAAAATAATTATATATTTTAAGACATCATCGTATTAATAAATATTTAGGTGGCAACAATAAATATGGTTAGAAGCAAGGATATTTCAGTCATTTCAAAAATCTTACTACCCCTCTATCAGCTTGTAGGGTTTATGGTTCGTTAGATGATAGATAGCATCGATTCGTGGTAATTAATTCTATACTATTTCAATAACCTTCGTTCTGTTTTTGGAATTCGAGTTCAATTCTCATTTCAGTGATGCTGTTGAGCGGCTGTTTTCAATAAGAATTGAGAATCCGTGTTCCTTTTCGGGTTGCTTTTGGAGAATTATATTTTTGCTAGACTTCGATGATTTCTGTTGGTAATTCTGGTTGGCAAGTGAAATTGAATAACAATTAAACTGGGAAAACCTGGTTTGTGTGTGAATAATGGAAATTTGATATCTTTTGTATATATAATTTTTCATATCAGATCAATAGCATTTCTGTTCATTTAGTTAAGATATGCATAGAATTTCCGTTTCCTATGCTTAGAGAAAAATGTTAGGAATAACTCCAAGTGTCATTGATGAGGATTCTTTGATTTCTAGAATCATTTTTTTTTTTAAATTTTTATTGTTTTTGTGGATTTTGATGGCGTTGCCTGTTGATGGTTCAATTTCTATCTCCTTTTTTGTTTTGTTTTGTTTTGTGCATATGACGTACTGGTAATTGATAGGTGTGTCTGGGGAGATTAGTTGTTGGCACGCTTGATGGGTGCACCTAAACAGAAATGGACAGCAGAAGAAGAAGCAGCGCTAAAAGCTGGAGTTATTAAGCATGGAGCTGGAAAATGGCGCACGATACTTAAGGATCCAGAATTTAGCGCTGTCTTGTATCTGCGTTCGAATGTGGATCTTAAGGTTAGCTTGCTTAAGCATTTTTTTTAAAGGAGGGCGTTGTGTTTGTAGAATTTGCTGTAAGCTTTAGGTGTTCAGCTATTTGATTGATCAATTTAGTGAATTTGTGGGATCAGAAGTTTGTCTTATGTTTTTATGATGCAATTCAGGGTGATAGATTTGTTTGGTGTTTTGTGTGGGTAGGACAAATGGAGAAACATAAGTGTAATGGTAAATGGTTATGGCTCAAGAGAGAAGCCCAAGTTAGCACCTAAAATGGTGCACCATGTCCTAAGACAGGATGAGTACCCTATGGCTGTCGGTCAAACTGGTGAAGATATTTCAGATGCCAAGCCTCTTGCAGTTAGCAGTGGTGCATCGCTGGTTGCTAATCCAAAGAGAACCACTGTAAGGTTGGACATTTTTTTTATCAGCCAAAAAAAAAAACGAATGAATAAAGAAAAGAAACCAAGCACTTATTACTGAATTTGTGCATTCTCTTGTTTCACTAGCCACCCATTAGCTATCATTCCTGTGCCACTTTTTATTAGCTTCTTTTAACTGTTTGTTTAGTGTGTTTGAGACTTGATATTTTTTTTTCCTGTTATAATTTCATTATCTGACCAAGAATAATTTTTAGGGCTTGTGGCCATTGGTTGTTTATATGAAGCACAGTCAGTAACTGTTAGCTATTACTCTTTTTTTCTTATGACTTTTGATAAACAGTAGCCATTGTTGCAGGCTGGATAATCTCATAATGGAGGCAATAACTAGCTTGAAGGAGCCTGGAGGTTCACATAAGACCGCAATTGCTGCATACATAGAGGTACTCTTCCATTTGTAAATGCTGTAGTAGATCCATCTTAAAAGTAGTATGAACCTTTATTAATGCAAATGCTAATTTAAGAATTAGACTCAAAATCAGCAAATTTAAGCTTTAAAACAGGCAATACAAAATTGGTGATACTACTATTGCTTCAACAATTTAGACAGAAGGTTGGGGTGCTTTTTATTAGTATTGTTCAATCTTTTCAGAGTTGGATTTTGTTCAAATTTGATTGATCCATATGACTGGACGGTTTTCAGATAATTCTCTGTTATTTATCTTATACAGAGATAAACAGTTAATGGTTATTTTAAGAAGGTTCTATCATATAGTTTGTCAGAAGCCACAATATCAGGGGTCCCTACTTTAACTGTTCTTCTTCAAGGGATATATATCACTTATAATAATTTTAAAGCAATTTACACCAGATTGCCCTTGCCTGACTTGGTGATGCAATAAAAATAAATTTAAAACCTGTTACCCTTTTATATTGCAATTACTCATCACGACTAATAATATGGTGAGCCAACAAATTCCAGTGAGGATAATATCCATGACAGGTGCGAATAACAATTTGTTGGGCAACGCAATATTTTTGTTGATGTTTTCTACTGTTATCTTTCCCTTTTTTTTTGGCCATATTATGTTGAAAGAATCATTCATGGCAGAAAATATTGTGTCTTTTATATAATTACACGTTAAGAAGTTTATTTGTTTAAATAGCTTACCTTCCTGTCTTATTTTTAGGAACAATATTGGCCACCAAATGACTTTAAGAGGATATTATCAGCGAAATTGAAGTATTTGGCAGCAAATGGTAAGCTGATTAAGGTAATTATGCTCCAAACTTGTGGTGTAATTGTAACTTATTCAAAACTAGTAATTGCTATGCATGCAATCAAATGGCGTACAATATTAAATGCTGTTAATTGAAAATGTCTCCTGTATAATTTTATTTGTTATAGTAACACTAATTTTTTTTTTTATCAGAATTGAACATTTAGTAATGCATTTAGGCACATGGATGATGATTGACTATTGTTGATAACCAGCTCGACACATTAGATGATGTTAGAGATCAAGAGGTTTGCTTTCATTAGTTGCTGGTTATTTTTTACCAGTAATTTCCTGAAGTCTTGGGGGATAAGGAAGTCAGAGAGAGGATGTGTATCATCCACAACATTAAATACTGTCTTTCTTCAATTATGTTTTCATCTCCTTTTAGAATTCGTGTCTGATAAAAGATTTTAAGCTGTGTTGAATATCTAGTTTGTGTAAATCCTCCTTCAGCTAGAAAAAGAAATACTGTCACAATGTTGTTTAATTTCTTGTTAATTGTACTTCGAATGTCTTAATGTTGGATCTCATCCAGCTGCTTTGTATTTTTGCAGGTTAAACGGAAGTATAAAACTGCACCAACTTCAGTGTTTGCTGAGAGAAGAAGGGTTTCTCCCTTAATATTGGAAGGAAGACAGAGGATCTCTCCTAAAATTGAAAGGGATGGTTTCAATATGCTCACAATGTCTCAGATTGATTTGGATCTGGGCAGGATGAGGACTATGACTGCAGAACAGGCCACTGAGGTAGCAGCTCGAGCAGTTGCGGAGGCAGAAGCTGCCATAGCAGTTGCTGAAGAGGCAACTAGGGAGGCGGAGACAGCAGAAGCAGAAGCAGAGGCAGCACAGGCATTTGCCAAAGCAGCCAGGAAGACACTAATAGGAAGGACCACCCCCAAGATGGTATATTTCATCACCGCATCTTTTCTGATGATTCGTTTTGAAATGTTTGAGAAGCCAGCCCTTTACAAGGGGTTCTGTGACAAAATAGTTAGCTGATTTGCATTTGAAATTTAAAGTAAAAAAAATAAAATCACACGTATTAGTCACCTCCAGAATTCTTTTAAGAATTGCTTATTACTTGACTGGTTGGTTTGCATGGATCTACTCCGGGCAGCTAAATGCATCAGTGCATCTTTAAGAATTTACCTCTTTTTTTTTTTTGATATTCTTAATGAAGTTGCTCCGCGAATACGTGCAGGCGATTCAATGTTGATGGAAATCTTCGAAAAGGTCAACAAAGAGTTTGATAGACACTGAGATACACGCCAGTCTGCTGACACTGCTTTCTGTAAATAATTGAAGGCCGATTTGGAGGATCTATGCTGCTTTGACCTTTACTGGATCCTGGCGGTTTGTTAGATTGCAAAGGCAGCTCACTTTGTGAGCAATTTTGAATCAGAATTTGACAATTTCATTTCCTCAGTTTCTACATTTTTGTCAATATCTACTAGCGGTAGGATTGTTGAAAAATACAGAACAGGAGCATTTACGTAGTGTATGAAAATGACGCAGTGGGATTTGAACCGAGATTGTCATTTACTTTATTCCTCTCCATGCTCTCCATGCTTGTATTAAATTGATCAATGATGTGAGTAAATATGTAGGTGTTTTTGGCCATTGAGTTTGAATTATTTCACTTATCACTGTACACAGTAGCCATTTCTTGCCATGTGCTTCTTATCTGCTGCTTCTATTGTCCCAGTGTAAAATTATAGAAAACACTAAAAACTATGGTTTTTAATGTAGATGGATGCTGTTCACTCACAATATTATGGATATACAGGTTACTTTTTAGTTCTTAAAGTTTTATCTCGGGTGATTTGAACCTAATTGAAGGTTAATTGTTTTTGATATCTTAGACAATAGTGAAATTAGAAGAAAAGAGAAAACAAAAAGGCACTAAACACTGAGGTACTCAATTTTTATAAATATCACAATTGATACAATTTAAAGTTTTAAAATAACACTCTGGGTAAAATTTTATTAGTATTATTTTCAGTTCCCAGTAAGAGGGGAGAGAGAGAAGGCTTGTTGTAATTCAATAATGAAAGATAAAATTGTCGTTTAAGCCATTTTTGATTATTAAAATGAGTTTTTTTTTTCATGGGTTTCATACAATGAGATAGGTTTGGTAGTGGTGTTTTAAAGCCTCAATATTGTCTGAAAAACATATCTAAATTGAGGGAGATAGTTTGAGTTTTTAGACTCTTTTTTAGGTATTTTTTGAATTGATATGTTAGTTTGTAAGTGTTTTAACTATTATGGTGAGGGGGTTTTTAGGTTGAAATTACTTAAAAATCAGGTTTATAGGACAAAATATACAATCCTGTTTCTCTGGCCGCCACCATGATGACCGGAATCTAGGCTCACAAACGACAAGTTGTTTGTGTATTGTTTTTACAAAAAAAAAAGAAAATAGAAGCCGACATGTTATCCTCTTATTTTTTTTTTAAAAAAAACGAAGCCCAAATGCTCAAGCTTGAGCTTGAAGGCCCGCTCCGCATTTGAGCCCTTTCACTTATGAACACACATTGATATTAATTTATTTAATTATATATATCCATAAACTTTTTGATTTTCACTTAAAAACAATTTAAGCACAAAAACATATCAGAAAAGCCCGCATATGCAATTTTTTTGTGAGAGAAAATTGTTACCCAAAAATAATAATTATCAGTGAGAAAATAGAGAGGAGCTCAAAAACAAGACAAGCTATGGTTGCCCGAACCCAATCATAAGGGTGCTGCTGCTTCGGGACATTATTATATTCCTCCTGTCTTCCCCATGTGCTCTTCCTTCCTTCCTTCCTTTGCCGTTGCTTATCTCCCTCCTCCTCTTCTTTTGACCTGTAATAATCAAATCTATGAAATTTAAAAATATTCGTATCAGCTTGATTTCTTCTCTCTCTCTTTCCGAGTTCTGTTTTGCTGTATAATCTCCCCTATTTCACAAACAGATGGATACGAATTTAAACGACAAGGAGTCCATGGTTGCTCGAATCCAACAATTGGAACATGGTAATTATTTTTCTTCTCTCTTACATGTTTTTTTCCTCTGTCCAAAAGGATGCTCTTTTCGTGCTTAAAACTGCGGTGATGTTGTTCTCTTACACTACACTGCCTTCTCTTCAGAATTCCCTGTTCAATTATCGAAACTCTAATTGAAGAACTCTTATTTGTTCGTGGACATGGAGACCATAATGAATCTAAAAACAGCGCTTTATTAGATAATTAAAGAAACCCAACTCTGCAGATACCTCCTTCTCCATGATATGATTGAATGACTTTCCATGATATGATTGAATTATATTTGTTTTGTAGAGCGTGGTGAATTGAATAAAGATATAGAACAACTGTGCATGCAGCAAGCTGGACCTGGCTATCTTGCTGCCGCTACTCGAATGCATTTTCAAAGGTATAGTTATCTATGTTTTTTTTTCTCTGTTTACGAGATCAGGGTTTTATCATTTTATGATTCTGCGGGGTTGCTACTAGTGAAAAGGGATGTAAGGACTGAACTATTCATTATTGCTCTATTAGGACAGCTGGGTTGGAGCAGGAGATTGAGAATTTGAAAAGGCAGTTGGCTGCTCGCTCAAGAGATAATCTTAATCTTCAAGAGGAGCTTTCTGAGGCTTACCGCATCAAAGTGAGAAAAAAATTGTATTTGTTGTCCGTTATGCCACTTTTTTGAGGCCTTCTATCATAGAACTTACATGTTTACTACGTTTTCATCAGACCCAATTGGCCGAACTACACCAAGCAGAGGCTGCAAAGGTTGGTCTATCACTCTCTCTGTGCTGGTTTATCTGGGCATGCCCTCTTATGTGGTGTCAATCATTCTTTTCTTTAGAGTATTTTCATCAAACATCTAACAGAGGGAATTAATGTATCAAACACAACCAGATGGCAACATCGACCAAGCAGGAGAGAATAGAAAATACTTCAGCATCATTAAAAGCAACATTTGATCAAATGAAAGACTCACAAGCTTTGCATTCAAGATTTCTTTTGTCTTTCAATTGTCATTTCTTGTGTTAGCTTTTTGAGGATCTAGCATGATCAATTACTGTATTTTCTTTTGGAGGAGATACTAACTTGATGATAACAAAGTTATGACATAGGTTTCACAAACAAGCAATTAGCTGTTTTTGCAAGCTATGATGTTTGTGGAATGCTTCTATTCCCTTTCTTGTTTTCTTTTCCAGAATGTTTCATGTGTTTAGATTGCAGCGCATGGAAGTTTGATTTCATCATTAGTCCTGACTTGTTTCATTTCCTTTTTTCCAGAACATGGAGTTAGAGAAGCAGGTTAAGTTTTTCCATGGCTGTGTAGCTGCTGCTTTTGCTGAGCGTGATAATTCGATAATGGAGGTTATGAAAAATCTTTTTGGCATTTGTTGATTATATGTTTGTCTTTGGTTTCTCCATAACCTTTCATAAGTTTATTCCTGAGTGTGTATTCTTAAGGTTTTGAGTCTCCATAATGGTTGATGGCAGGCTGAAAAGGCAAAGGAGAAGGAGGAGTCAATGTTCCAGAAATTTGATGAAATTCAGCAGAGGTACTTGTTATGTTTATGCCCTATTCTTCTTGTGATAAGAGGCATAGAAGTTAAAGGTTATTCTCTACTAACTGCTTATTTTGTTGCATTATGTAAACTGGAGATTGTGGTGCATATCTTGTTAGTGTTTGAGTGTTTCACTTCCTACGGCATATTTTAATATCCTATCCAAACATTGTCATGTTCCACTTTCTCATCAAAAGTTAAATGTAAGAATGCTATAAATAGTTTATGGTGATGTCATGTTCTTTCCAAAGTCTTCCCTAACCATTGAAAAAGATTGTGGCATTGCGTGGTCATGATTTCATGACTTTTCATTTGTAAAATATTTTGATAGGTAGTCTTTTATCATTTGTGGCCTTTTTTTTTTCAAAGGGATTTTATGGTTTGTAATTATGTGATGCATCATTAGGATGCTGGTTGAATGAATACCTTTGCATGATTAAAGAATTTTTTATGCAGGTTAGAAGTGCTTAATTCAGATTTTCTTGAACAGAAGAGACTAAATGATACACTGCAGAGTGATCTATCAAAGCATGATGAGCAGATTGAGTCTTTCAAGAAGGTAATTGTTTCATGTTCTTGGGTAATTGCAAGAGTGTACTTGAAACCTTTACACTTCTGGCATATAGATTCCTGGAAATAGTGCCAAGAACTACTTGAAACATGGAAATTGTTTGTGTGGTGAACTTCAGATTTCATTATACTTTTGAAGCGTGGATGCATCTTCTAGTCCCTTTTGACCTTTCATTTACAGGTTGTCAACAAATTTCACGAGATCAAGCAACATTCTCTTGAGGGATTTGAGGATTCAAGTTGGGATGATAAATGTGCATGTCTGTTACATGACTCAGAAGAATCGTGGAGTTATAATGATTCCTCAACTTCTAAATACATTGTAAGTTCTCATGACCTCATTTTTTGCTTGTTCCTTGAGTATCCATCATACACATTAGTGCTATCACATGATGTACCATGTATAGGATTGTTGTCCCACTATTTAGAAGCCACAAATACTTGTTATTCAAAGCATGTTACCATATCCATAAGCAAGTATGCTAGGTGAAAGAAATTGACAGTGTCTAATTAATTTCCTAGATCCACACAAATCAGAAATTAAATCAGCTTTTACAAGAATTTGAATAGTTGCTAGAGTTACTTCATAGTTTCTGCATGCAACTTGAATAACTTCTCATCAGACAGAGTGCATTGGAAGAAGAGGTGGAGACACTGAGGAACTCTCTGGATAAGCTTCAAAGCAAAACACGAGTGGTATGAAATTATCTGGTCAATATCTGTTTTATTGTATTATTATGCTGTATATTTGTTTAATATGGATTTGTTTTTGGCTTATAGGGTTTGGAAATTGAAAACCACTTAAAGAAGAAAGTTCTTGACCTTGAAAAGAAGCAAGTGGGTAGACTAATGTCTTGATGTTTGAGCTTCTAAATTTTATCATTGAATCCCTTTGCTAATAACTGAACTTGTTGGCATTACTGCAGGTTCTTTGGTGCAAAATGGTTATGGAGGGGATAACAGAATTACACCGTTGCCATTCTCACTATAGAGTTCAGATCACAAGTTTACTTAGTGAGGAAAGATCTCATATCAAATCAATTATTGATATGGCAGAAGAAAATATCAAGCAATTTGATGTGACCAGTGAACAGAATTTGGAGCCTTGTAGAATTGTAAGACTGCAAGAAAATGAATTTCGAGATGTGCATATGAGTACTGATGCTGATCCGGACTTGGCACCCAAGGTAGGTTAGCTACTATCAATGGTACTTCATCTTCTCTCTCTTTATCTGTAGTGCATATAGAAATAGTTTGCTTCACCATCACAAGTAAATTCTTAAGGCTTACGAACAATCAATTCCTGTGTACTTGCCCTAGTAAATGGTTCCTTTATGGTGCTTCAAACCTCCTTCCAGGGCCCCCAATAAGCCACTAGCCAGATAGTGGTGGGATAATAAGCTGGGAGGAAGAGTCCCCAAATTATCTAGATAAAACAAAATACTACTTATAGGCATAATCCTGCTCATGGAATGCTGTGATTGCAGGATTTTGGTGCAACAAAATTCCAATTGCACTCCATTAGAAACTCTCAAATAAGTATAAAACAGTGGCACAGGGAGAAGTTAGCAAATAGAAACTGAGAAGCACTATGCCAAAGCTGACCTTGTCTCCAATGATCTTTCAATAATCTGAGAGAAAAATGGGTCAATAAAGTGATTAAACTTCCCTGAGATAAGCTTTTATTATCTATTTTTCAGTCAGGCATCCACCTCTCAAGAATACTTTCATACCTCAGTCCTTCAATATCCAGTACTTTCTACCAAATTTTTGAGCTGAGAGTTTTGTTCATAGACAAGAGATTACTAATACCCTGATCTTTTTTTGAACTATTTGATGGATTTTTAGTGCACACTTAACACAACACAAAGGATCGCACTGAACTTTCCTAGTTTTTTCACTTAACACAGAATAAAGGTTCAGTGAAAGATTGCACTGACCCTCCATCAATCTGGGCATGAAGAGAAAATACGTAGGTATTTGTGTCAAAGATTCAATGTAAAGGATTTCAATAATTCAAATTGATGATAGTAGACCTGAAGAATCATTTGTCATGGTCGCCAAACCTCTCTCAGCTAACCCTACTTATTTTTACCCACACGCCCTTCACTCTGCCTTGTTTTTGGCTTGATTTGATAACTCTTCTTGTCTTTGTACTTGTGATGAAATTTTAAAACATTAAGGAAAATATTTCAACAGAATCAGAAGGTCAAAAATATTTTTTATCCTACTGTTTCTCATATAAGCAATTTCTATTTCTTGTTTATTGATTTTTACATTTTTATGTTCATCACCTGCTGTAGATAATTGACCAAGGTGCATTAGATACTGTGTCTCATAAAGAAGGCAACACATCTGAAGCCCTTGCACAGGCCATGCAAGAGAAGGTTCTGTGATATATTTCATGTCCTATGATTTACTTTCTATATCTCTGTTCTCTGTTTGTATTTGGTCAGTTGGATGTTCAAGTTATGCATCTGATTTGAAATAATTATTCTTCTCTCTGCTCAATTTTGTTTTCCTTGTCAGGTTGCTGCATTATTGCTTTTATCTCAGCAGGAAGAAAGACATTTACTGGAGAGAAATGTCAATGCAGCTCTCCAGAAAAAAATAGAGGAGCTTCAAAGAAACTTACTGCAAGTAATTCCTGTAGATTCTTTTTTACTTGCACGTCTTGAATGTTTGCCTCTTGTTTATTTGAATATTATACAATACTCGGCAAAATCTTTGCAAATTTACATATGGACTTTGAGACTTATGCTTTACTATAGCAATTATCTTATCATATACGGAGACATTATAAAAATGTTGTTAGGCAGGATAAAAGATCTTTCTCCTTGGTACGTGTCACATGGAGCACTCTCCTCACTGAGTCTGAATATTTTCTAATATGAAGTTTTGATAAAGAGTTTATTGAAGTTAAAATTTTATATCGTTCTTGAACCTGTTAATGAGTGTACAGATGTTGTGATGATTAAGGTCACCAATGAAAAGGTTAAAGCCCTTATGGAGTTGGCGCAGTTAAAGCTTGAATATCAACAACTACAAGAGTATGATCTCTTCTTTTCCCTAAAGCATAGCATGCTTATGCTTTGTTAAAATCGTTGTTTTTCTATACTTTTGTTTTCTGCTGGCATTTCTTTTATTGGAGCTTGAATGCTGTCAATGACTTTGTTAAGGACCTTTCCCCAACACCATGGTGCTTTGATGCATTATCCTTTGTTATATCAATATTTTAGAGGTATTTTCTAGTATTCACAAGGTTAATTTCTGAGAATAAACCAAAGCCAATCATAATTCAGAAGTTCACGCAGATTGTATGCATTTGCCGTACGAGTCTAAATCTGTTATAGAATAATATAAATCATATACTGGGATCTCGTCTAACAGCTTGAACTTTTAGGTGAGATGGTTCCTTGACATGGTATCAAAGCCTTGTTGACCCAACTGTCATGAGTTCAAATCTCACCACTCTCATTCTATTTGATAAAAAACCAAGCACAAGGTAGTGTGGGTCTGTGCAAATTTCAAGCCTAAATGGCTTTCACTTGAAGAGATATGTTATAGAATAATAAATCATATTTTGGGTTCTCACCTAACAATTTGAGTTTTTAGGTGAGATGGTTCCTTGACAAAATCAAATTAAAACACTTTATTAATTAAAATATACAAGTTATTTGTGAGCAATACCGATTCTTGTGAATTTTGATAAAGCTAATGTCATCCACTAGAGGTTATTCCAGATTGAAATCAAAGGTTTGCAGTTATATTTTTCAGAGTATATTTAACTTTTCTTCAAATTGATGTTCACTCCTTAAATGCAACAGTGTTCTCCTGTCACTCCTCTAGTTGTCTGTCATGTTTTAGTTCTAATGGCTTTCTTTTGATATGTCGTTAAAGTTACTGATAATACTTGTTAAAAAAAAGCATCAAAGCATGCGTGAATCCTTTCCCCTTGCAACATATACACTTTGATCTGACAGCTAAAACTACCTGCATGAATGTAACACATGCAGAAAAGTTGGCAGTGAGATAAAACGAGATTTTTCAGCAGACACTGGGGAGAGAAGACTTTCTAATATAGAAAGAGATGGAAAGATAAGAAACCTGTTGAAGAGGACATATATAAGACGTTGGATAGACAAAGTGGATTTTCATGGAAATGAAGTTCAAACTTGCCTGAGCAGTGAAGGGAATTTCTCTGGGAAAAGGTCAAATGACATGGATTTTGCCAGGTTAGTAAAAACTAATTGGATTCCACAAAGAAGATTAGATTGGTGAAGCCTGCTTGTCAGATCATACCCTGATGTTTTACAGTAAATAACATCTACAATGACTGCCTGGGCTGCCTTCTCTTCCCTCTCCCCCTCCCCTCCCCCTCTCCCCCTCTCTATATATCTATCTATCACATAGACAGAAAAAAAGAAAGGAAGGAAGAAAAACTCTTCTTTTAAAAAATAACTGCTAATGAAATGGATGTTTATGGTTGTAATGGATGTTTATGGCTGTATGATCTCAGAATGAAGATTGAAAATGCCACTCTCAAGGAAAGCATGGAATGTATGGACCACCTAATTTCTTCAATTCACAGACTTCATCTTGCACTTTTAAAGGTGAATGTTTCTTCATCATATTCACATGATTCTTTCTTCAAACATGGATATGCTGCCTTTTTTGCTCAGGAATGGATAAGCTCTGTAGGATGCTACAGTAATATAAATACTGTTTGGAATGATGATGCAGTTGAAATTTTGCTTTTCTTTTTTGCCGCCCCCACCCTTCTCTTTAGGTCATGCAATATCATAATAATATTAATATTTTGCTGATTTCGTTACTTGCTCCATAAAAAGTTCTTCTGCATGATGTTTGGTTAGATAATCTGTCCATATTTTGTAGCTAATAGGTTTTCTGTTGCTGATGTTTCTTAATTATAGGTCAAAGAGTCAGATACTCATGAAGGTACTATTACTGGCCTGCTAGAAGGTCTTAATGATATCATTTCTGAGGCTAGACTAGTCAAGACTGCCCTTGGAAGCTCCTTACCCATTAGTTGGTCTGCTGAGGCAGATGACGCATCAATTGGTGAAAGTGTCTGCGATGAGCTAAGTGATATTTATGGGAACCCCATCACAGGGAAGATAGATTCTGTTTCTGCTGCAGGTTTTGAGATGGTGGAGCTTCTGATACTTGCAGCTCAAATACTGAAGGACAATAAAACCATAAAGGGTTGCTGAGATGGGTGTTTGTTTAATTCTTGTCTGTGTGGGCTTTGTTCTGTGATGGAAAGCATAAAGCAATTAACATGGGTTTAGGGCATACTAAAGGGGCTTTTCTGCAAAGAGAGAAGTGAAAATTTGTGCAGTGTGAAGGAAGATGGCGAACTTTTGGAACTCGATCAGATCAGAATGAAAGTCAATGCTTATCTTGTCATTGTAGAGCGTTCTATTGTATTTATGGTGTTTTATATGGAAAATAGGAGGGAATAGAGTTCAATTCCTTTGTATATTCATGGTTAGACTTAGGTCAGCTGCATAAAAGTACAGTAATATGAACTGGGTTATTAGATTATTTCAAAGACAGTTTCTGAGCTTTTGTGCATGTAACCTTTCAGTACTGTCACTTGTATTTTAATTGTCAAAGTTTATGTTGAGCGATTAAGGGATGATGCATTTCCTGCTGGCTTTAAACAACCCACTGGAAAATCTTGTGTTCTGTACATGCAACGTGGCAGAAACTGTTTATGGCAGTGATTGTTTGAAAGTGTGGTTAAGATTCTTTTTGAAATTATTTTTTGTTTAGAAATGTATTAAAATGATATTTTTTATTTTTAAAAAATTATTTTTAATATCAGCACATGAAAATGATCTAAAAATACTAAAAAAATTTAATTTAAAGTAAAAAGATAAAAATAAAATAAAAATTCATTTTTTTTTCAAAAACACTTTCTAAATACATTCTTAAACACCCCCGAAGTTATGAAGCTTTTTTATGCCTCATTAGGCGTAGAATTCCTTATTGATCTTGAATGTTTGCTTTAAAATGTTTAGCCGTAGGGTGGGACGGCATCTTTATTTTTCTGAGCAACGCAGTTTCTTTCTCGGCCGATGCTATCATTTTTCCTGCTGAATTGTTCACAACTAAATAGAACACGCTGATAAATAATCATTCAGGATACCGAAATCTTTTAAGTATTTTGATGAAACAGAGGATACACACCGTGCCACGAAGTATCTTAGGTTAATCAATCTCCTTGGCAGAAATTTCAACGGCACATCACGCTCAGAGTTCCCACAAAATTACAGCCATGAGACACTAACACATCTAATCTTGCAAGCGAAAACCAATCCTTGACATATAAAAGAGAAGAAAATCCATGAAGACCTTGCGATGCTATATAGGGGGACAAGTTGTCTTTGGTTGATTATGATTCAGCGGCAATTTCCACAGCGGTGATATTCACAGTGACAGGATTTTTCTCGCGTTCATTCTCAAGCTGGCTGTAGTTCCCTTTCTCCTTGAAAAGCTGGATATGGTGATGCTTGCAGTAGAGTTTTCCCTCGTGTGCAATGTAGTTGGATGGGCTAATAGTACAACCTCCATGGGTGCACTTAAAACAGCTTCGGTGGTATGGGGTCCCATTTACTGAAACCTGTAAGAACATCAAGGACCGCTCTTCAGAAAATGCTGGTCCTCTTTCAAGAGGATGATTCTCTGATTCTATGAATAGTCTTCAATTCTTACCTTCTCGATAGGATAGACAGTCTTGTTGCACCCTACACACTTTTCTCTGGTGCCAGCAAACAAATTCGAGACTTTGCTTGCGTTCTGTGAGATATATGGAGTTCAGTATAATTATTTAGTGGATAGAGATTGAATAAAATAAATAGCTAGAAACAACATGCTATCATTTTCCAATCAGATACTTGAGAGATTACCTCATTATCAACAGGTTTTTCTGGCTTCGCAATTTTTGGTGTTCCTGAAAGATTAATTACAGAAAGTGAGAGGGAAAATTGAATTTAACTAGCTAGTGATAATAATAGTAAGATTTGAAAGTGTGAATTTTCATAATGGCTTAATTGTGCTTTTACCTTCAAAACTCTTGTCTAGACTGCCAGTTCTCTTGAAGAGTTGGTCGTAGTGAGGTCTGCAGTACAGAACCCCTTCAAAAGAACTGTAGTTGCTTAGCTGCAAAAACAAAACTGTATGCTGATGAGTGCTCATCATGAAAAGCAATGAGGGCAGGAAACAATTTCAAAAGAACCAAGAAAATGAAAGATGATTCTCAGAAATCCTGGCTCTTTGAGTAGCCTGAATATATGTTTGATGTATCAAAAAGAAGTTTAAATGAAAACTTGGAACTAGATTAATGTAAAGAACAATATGGTGGGATCTGATCAGAAAGAAAATTGATGGAAAGGATTTTAGCAATATATATAAAAGGCAATTCTGAAAAGAAAAGGGTTTTCCCGCAGCATTACAGTTCAAAGAAGATGGATAAAACATGAACAAAGATATCACAGAACCAATTTGCTGTTACCTTAAGAGTACCCCTGCAATGGTGGCATCTAAAGCAGGCCTTGTGATAAATCCTGTTATCAGCCGTCAACTTATCAACAAGATACACTGTCTTGTCACAGGCCATACATTTTTGTTGGGTTCCTGCAAACGCTGCCATATTCTTTCCCCCCCTTGAAGATGAATAGCAAAATGAAGAGCAAAAACCTGAACACTTGTGCACCGATTGTGATATTTCTCGTTTGTGTTTGCCTTGCTGTCCTGTCTCTCTTCAAGCTGTATCCTGGCTATATTATACCGAAGATAGGGGAGCTTAAAGGAGGAGGAGGAGATAAAAAGCAGCGGGTTGCAGATAATTGCGGGTGGCATGAAAGCAAATTTGTAAATGATTGATAGGAATGGCCTGGCTCCACCTAGCTATCATTTTGTCCCATTTCTAAGCAATTCATATCAGATAGGATAATCCTTGTGCTGTAATCATTCTATTTTGTTTCTTTACTTTTGGGAGGGACAGTTAGAAAACATACGCCATTCCTAGACAAGTCAAGCTTTTGGCTCCCGAACTTATCCTTTTCTTGAACTTAAAAATGTTGTCGGTTTAGCTAATATTCGAACAGAAATTTATTATTGATAAAAAGTTGATTTTCTAGGTGGATCACAAAGGTGGTGGGTGGGTGGGTCTGAAATCTTATCGAGCGCTAGAATATCATCATGAAGTTCCTACCTGGATGCCTTGCTAGTTTCTTTTTCGTTCTCTTTGATTACTTTTTTTCTATGAGTTATAATCATAGATGTCAATACCATTCTGGTCGCCGTTCCGATTTTTCGATTGAAACAGAACGTTCCAGTTTCAGAGCGTTCCGGCGTGCTGTTTCGGTGTCGTACTGTTTATATATAATTACTTATATATATATATATGAAAAAAATAAAATATTAATTTAACAAGCATAATTAAAATTTGAATTCTTTTTTATTTAAAATATTTTGGTGTTTTTAAATTATTTTGATGTATAGATGTCAAAAATAATTTTTAAAAAATATAAAAAAATAGATTTTGAACCCGGAACGGCACGTCCGAAACGGAACCGAGACGTTCCGGCCGGAATTTAGCCAGAATTTCCGGATCGGACCGGAATTAAAACCGAGACGAAAACGACGCCGTTTTGTCTCGGTTTGTTGAATGGAACGGAACGTAATGGCCGGAACGGAACGGAATTAACAACTATGGTTATAATCAAGCAGTGGAAATGATTCGTTTGATGGATAATCTTTTCTAAAAATTAGGT